>CM061532.1:169583899-169714904 GCA_030545055.2 Neoaliturus tenellus | reverse complement strand
TTCCGTAACATTGGGAATAGAGTTGTAAGTTGTAAAATCCAACAGTGCTGCCTCCCAAAATCTTCCTTTTTGCAAGCGTAACGCTGGAAAAAGGATACTTCGTAAAGTGGACGATTTTCCTGTTAATGATACCGTATAGGAAGACATCTCAATAGTGACTGATACTTTTAGCTAGGAATTCCAAACATAAATGGCCGCATATTGAAGTATTATCAGGTTGTTCTCTTTTATAGTTGTAATATATGTTTTTAGCAGATTTAAAGTAATGTTCAAGTTCTTTAGGTGGTGGCAAATTTCCAAAACTATCAAAATAATATACATTACTATTTAGTTTCTTATAACACACCCAATGGGTGCCGGGCCCTTCAGTATTATCCAAATTTACGATTCCAGTCTCATTTTTCCATATTTTCTTTGGTAAACTGTCTTTCATAAATACTCCGCGGAAAAATGGTATTTTTAAACAGGAAATATATTTAAATAATTCAACATTAGTCAACGCTTTATGCGGTATAACCAATTGATTTCTTTTATTTAATATGCACGATACGGTCTTAGGTATAGACCAGCCCCGTTTTTTACCATTGACCATATTGTCGGTTTTTTATTATTTTTCCTTGGAGAACGTCTTTTTAGTCTAATATTACCACCATGTTTTCTCTTGCTTGATCCTTTTTTATTCTTACCCCTCCTTTTTCCACCTCCTACCGCTGTTTTAGCCTTCATACCTGCTGTTACCGCTAAAGCTGCTGCTTTTTCCGCAATACTAGCGTCACTAGACTTTACTCGTTGCCAAGCTATATTCGCTAGCTTTTTATCAGCGATTGACCTATTTTTTGAATCGGTAAACGTGGAATATGCGATATCGTGTTCTTTACAAGCCTGATCTAACTTATTTATGCCTGGATCACCTCTTTCCAGTCGTTTTTTCAATTTAGTTCCTGGTCCGCAATACTGATAACCTCCCGGTATATGAAATTCGTATGGTAAAGCGTCTATTGCTCTATTTACGATAGATCCTACTGGAATTCGATTTAAGGCTTTACTTAATAGAGAAACCGCTGTGGACGTGATCCCACCTCCTTTCCTTACAGTGTCTCGATATGGACTGGTGTAATGAAATGCCATGATTGTCTTTTATATTCGAAAAGCGTAACCTATGTGTTACCTCTATGACAGGTTGCACATAAATGATGTAATTTATGGTGTTATTTAATTAAATATCAAAAGTACCCCAATCTGTTGATCTAAACTTTTGTGTATTATGATTAAAAAAGTATTTATAAAGAATTTCTTGTTTAATCCATGCACTTCTCATTTTTTCATCAATAGGTTTATGTTGTCCGGCTGCAATATAATTATGCATATCAAATAATAAATTACCTATTACTTTAACAAGAAAATTAACAGTTACAGCGTTATCAGCATAATCAGGGTCTGCAACATTTGTTAATCGTTTGTTATCACAATTCCACCATTGTTTTCCAGTTGGCTCTAATTGTATTATCTGTTCATAAGTAACAGCATCACCAGGCTTTTCACCAATACCTAAATTTGTCAATGACTTTCCTTTACCATCCCAAACACTATTGTTTTCTTCAAGTAAAGTAAACTTTTTATTTCCCTGTACAAATACATCTCCTTGTCGTGTTACTACTTGGTCTTGTTTCACAAAACCAGATGTTTCTTGTTTTAAAGTTTCCTTTATTTGCCCCACCGTTGCACCATCTGATGGTGCAGAACCATCTTTTACATTCGCTAAACAATTACCAAAGCAATCAATAATTCCTACATCACGTGTAATACAATGATCTTTGATGTATTTTAAATTTACAGCATCATTTTCATTCTTTGGATAACCTATATCGTTAATAACAAATTTATAAAAAGAAAACCCATCTTTTGTCTTTTCAGGTATTATAGAATGTAAATAGCGTCTATTTATGCTGTCTTTTTCATCTACAGGGTCTGCTACGTTAGATATACGTCGATTTTCAGCATTATACGTTTTTCCATCGAATTTTAACGTATTTTTCAATTCCGATGATAAATAACCTCTGTTTATTGCATCAGCGTTTTGATTTGGCTTACCGACGTTGGAAATTCTATGATTACCCGCGTTATATGTGTTTTTGTTTAGTTTCAGTGTTGGTAATATCTCTTTTTTTAATACTTTTAAATTTATTGCATCATTTTCATCTGTGGGATCATTAATGTTTTTTAACCGTTTATTACTAATATCATAATCTCCATCAGGTGTTTGTGGTAATCCAACACCTCTTTTTAAAGTATTAAAGTAATATAATCCATCTGATGAATACCGTCCGAACTTGTCAACACTCATGGTGCAACTGAATAACATTGTAGAGTGTAACCCATTTTTATAATATTAGTCCCGATTCCTAACCCATATCAGTTTTTATACAAATTCTTAGTCTTCATCAGTTACATTTGCATCATTCCCGGGACATTTAAAATATTTTAAATCTGCACTAATTAATGATCTGTCTGCTTCATTTCTAAATACATGATTTTTATGAATAAATTCCTCACCAGACAATTTTCTAAATCCGCTAAATGAATTTGGATCTGCAATTAATATATTTTGATAATCATTTACATCCATTAATTTAAATCTTTTGGTATTATAAATAAACTCTTGATTTGCACTATCATATTGTAATGTTTGTCCTACAGTTGCAGCATCCTTTGGATCTGTTCCTTGTGCCAAATTACCTATTTTCTTATTTTTCGCATTGAAAGTACTACCTTTTGGTTTGTCTAATATTAAAGATTGTTTTACTACAACACAATCGTAATCATCGATACCTGGAAATATGTCAATTATTCTTCTATTTGCACCCAACCAACTTCTATGATAATTGTTTGGATTAGTATGTAAAACTTGTGATAAAATCGGAACATCATGAGCATCTGTAGCTAATTGCGCATTTGATAATTTCATGTCTTTGCAATCCCAAACATTATTTTTTTGTTCAAGTAAAATAAACTTTTCATTTCCTTGTACAAACACATCACCCGACCGTGATACTATTTGATCCTGTTTTACAAATCCAGATGTTTCTTGCTTTAAAGTTTCCTTCATTTGACCCACTGTTGCACCATCTGATGGTGCCGAACCATCTTTAACATTCGCTAAACAATTACCTAGACAATCAATAACTCCTACATCACGTGTAATACAATGATCTTTTATATATTTTAAATTTACAGCATCATTTTCATTTTTCGGATAACCTATATCGTTAATAACAAATTTATAAAAAGAAAAACCATCTTTTGTCTTTTCAGGTATTAATGAATGTAAATAGCGTCTATTTACGCTGTCTTTTGCATCTTTAGGGTCATCTACGTTGGATATACGTTTATTTTCAGCAGTATACGTTTTTCCATTGAATTTTAACGTATTTTTTAATTCTGATGATAAATAACCTTTGTTTATTGCATCAGCGTTTTGATTTGGCTTACCAACATTGACAATTCTATGATTACCTGCGTCATATGTGTTTTTCTGTAGTCTTAATGTTGGTGATATCTTTTCTTTTAATACTTTTAAATTTATTGCATCGTTTTCATCTGTGGGATCTTTTATGTTTTTTAACCTTTTATTAGTTATATCATAATCTCCATCAGGTGTTTGCGGTAAACCAGCACTTCTTTTTAAACTATTGGCATAATATAACCCATCCGAGGAGTAACGTCCGAACTTGTCGACACTCATGGTGCAAGTGAATAGTATTCTAGGGAGTAACGCATTTTTATGAGATTACCCCACGGTTTCGGAGTTCATCCACTAAAGCCACCCATTCGTTTTCCAATCCAGTATGACCCGCTTCTTTAGCTTCATGTATTAGTTTCATTCTATCCACCAATTTATTGATATTATTGTAATAAATCACATTTGTGTTATATAGTTTCTTCATTAAACCTGTACCCGTAACGGACTTACTTCTTTTTCTTCGTTCCTGAGCACTTACATCCAAAGTGGATGCCATAAATCTTCGTTTTACAGGTTTTCTTTGTGTTAACGGCATTGTTTGTCTTCTAGTTGGTATTAACTTGGATACAAATTCTTTATATTTTAAAGACTTAGATCTAAAAGGAGGCTGGTCAGGTAAATACTTTCTCCTATATGCATTTGTCTGTTCCAAAATATTTTTATATGCTTCCATGTCTTTTTCTTTCACTAACGATACTGAAGGCTTATTTTCAAATAATAATTCAAATAATCCTTTTGTGCCCTTATACCTTTGATCACCAATGACAATATTATCATGTTCGTCAACGTTTAACGGGCTATTACCTATCATTAAACCATCTTCTGTTAATCTCGCTCCATAACTATGGTAGTTCTTATTAGGAATTGTTCCGAGTAACATTTTTACCATGTATTTCCTTCCTAAAGGTCCTTTGTTATGAATGTTTTCACCCAACAAGCTTATGTTTGACGGACCTTCCCTTGCTTCTTCTTCTTTTTCCTCTTCACTAACAGTTGATACATCTTCATGTCCTCTTTTAGCTTTTACTTCATATAATTCTCTTATACCACTATAGTCTGGTGATTCTAGCTCTCTTTCAGGTTCTCCACCGGTAAAACCACTATATGTAGAGGATTCCAGGTCTTCATCACTAAAATCTTCTGATTTTACATTTTCTCTTTCAAACTTTGTAATAGGTGCAATTGCATCTCCTTCCAAAACGGGTTTAGCAAATTTTTTGTTTAATTGTTTCAAGGGTTCAGTAATAGGTTTAAAAGTAGATTCAAGAAATTTCTCCCTTTCGCTAATACCTAATTTTAATGCTCTGTTTTTATCTCGAATAGAATCACTAAGTGATTTTATTTCCTTTATTAACTTTTCTTGGTTAACCATGTTTGTAGCAAGACGTGTTGTACAACAATGAATGTTTTACATCATGATCAGTGTATTAGTATAAATTTATCAAATCCTATCCTGTATCGACCATTGTTTAGCGGTTGTTCCTTCATAATTGTTAAAAACCCATACTTTTCAGCCCAAGCCTTTCCACACAACTCTTTAAATCGTTCAAATGGCATATCCGCACTTACATGGTCATAATATATGTGTTTTAGGTTGGTTTCATCCTGTTTAAATACAATTAACATGTTTGCATTGTCTCTAATGAGCTGTTTCGGTATTTTGCTGTAAGTTTGACCAATATAAATGCTATCTATGTTGTTATGTCGACCCATGGCGAAGTAATTTCTTATTGTATTTTGATTTTCACAAGATACATCGTCAAATATGAATACTGAGAATGGTTTAGCCTCTTGCGGTTGCATGACACTCTCGCTCGCGTTGAATTTAAAATATTTAACTTCAGGTACATTATTGAGTATTTGTTCCAATAACTGATATTTTGGTTGTTGTAGTGACTTTGAAAATACATATAAATTATTAAAACGTAATCCTTTAGGATTTGTAATCAAATTGAATACTACATTTGTTTTTCCACAATTGGAAGGACCGGTAACCAGACAACGCACCGTGTTTGGTAACAAAACACCGTGTTTTCCAGTATTGAATTGAGAACCATCCACTGTGAGTTCATCTATATTATTAATAGTAAAATTGTCTTTTTGCGGTATTATCTCCATCCTTTGTAATGGTTCAACCCAAAATGATGCTCTATCATTATATTAGATCCTTTTTAGGTATCCAAGAATCTTCCGTCTTATTAAATCCTAACCATCGTACTTTAACCTTATCCTTTTTTCGTTGCAACACCTTTTCAACTAAATATACATCACCTACTGTTGACTTTAACATTTCATGTCCATAAAACCCTCCTTCCAGCAATTGTCCTTTATTATCTTTTAAAATGTAAGTTTCTGGTATTGTAGGTTGCACCTTAAATACAGTAAATACCTCATTTGTCCAGTTTGGAAGATATCTTTTACTGAATACACCTTTGTATTTGCTTATTCGCACTTTATCACCAACATTAAACCTTTTAGGCTTTAGTTTTTCAACTCTTGGTTTAGTATTCATTTTTATACGTTTTAATACAAGTTTTTCATTTTTATTAGTCACCTGGCTTGGTTTCATACCGATAGTTCTATGAAACTTGTTATTGTAATCGCTTATAAGTTTTGGTAACATATCAATCCATACGTGCGATCCTCTGTTAGAAAACATCTTATACATCGCACCTTTTAAAGTTCTGTTGAATCTTTCAATTATTGATGCTTTTACCTCTGAATTGGTTGAGTAATGGTTAATGTTGTGTTTTTTCATTAAATTTGCAAATTCCTTATTAAAATATTCTTTTCCATCATCAGTTTGTAAATGTTTTATAGTATGTTTGTCTCTTTGTATAGCTGTTTCCATTGCTTTTGTAACACTTTTGCCACTTTTATCTTTTAGTGGTAAAGCATCTGCCATTTTTGAAAAACAATTAATAATAGTCAATATGTATTTAAATCCTCTATTTTGTTTACTATAAGGAATCATTTCGATTAAATCTGCTTGATATAAATCATTTATTCCTTTTATCACTGTATTTCTTCGTGGAAACTTTCTTCTTGCAGGTTTATGAAGCTCGTTGACAATTTCTTGCTTCGAGTTCTTCATATTGCAGGTTTGAATGTTTCATGTATCACATGTATAATCACAATGAATGTTGTCTTAAATATTCACATCATTTATATAGGTCAAGGTCATCCAAACTTGTGTAAAAAAATGGGGAACACGGCGTTGGACTTGCCGTGTTCCCCATTTTTTTACGGAAGGAGAAAGGAATAAGGTCGAAGTTGTAGAAGGACGAAGAATAGGTTACTAGTTGATAGGGTTTAGAGAGTAGTGGCCGAAAGGAAGAGTATGAATCTTATCCGGCATAATATGCCTTTTATCATCTTGAGCTGATAGTGCTCTTTTAACTTCAGTGACACTGTAGACCTCATGTTTAAAGCTTCTGATAGTGTTGAACGTTGCAGACATTGTAGAATCTTCAAACAAGCAGGTCTTGTAATGGTCAAATGTCACACGTTTCTTCAAGTACGATGTTTTGACTCCTTTAGCTTTCTTCACTGTCGGTATGTCGTTTTCCATATACATCTTGAAGGAATATAATTTGGACATCAGCGCAACTATTTCCTCCAAAGGTATTCCATTTGCTTCATCTTTAAATTTTCCAATTACTTTTTTATTCTTTTCATTGTAATTCGGATGGTTCTTCGGATAGTCAGAGAAGTCAAAGTCGTCTTTGTATGGGAAACTCCTTAGATCTTCATACATGTCCAAAGTCTTTATCCAGTAGATAAACGCGTCGGTATCCATGTATGCAACTCCAATGTTGTCTCTTCCATAGTGTTTAACCATTTTGTTGTAATGGAAATCATACATCAGAGTTTTACTTATATCCAAAATCGACATTCCAATGTATAACGGACGATCCATCACTATTGTTGTTTTATTCATACTGACAGCAACTAGATTTTCGTTTATAATCATTGATGTTCCGAAATTTGGTTTTTGCACTAATTTTTCCAATTTCCTAGGATCACTTACTAATTTTACAATTTTGTGTTTTCTCTTGTTCTCCAAGGTCTTCCCAAAGATGGCGTTGTTCATTAATTTGTAGAAGTCCTTTTCAAATGCTGTTGTCGCTGCAGCTCTTCTTGTAGTGTTGGAATCGATATATGGTTTCAACCAACAAGACTGGGTGAATTCAATTGCTCTGTGAATTTTCACTATACGTAGGCCCAATTCAAGTGCTTGTTGAACTACCCAGTAGTGTGCCACATATCGACTCTTATTCTCCAAGGTCATCATCAGCTTGGGCCATCTTCCTGTCGGTGAAACTTCAGTCTTGGCTAGGAGAGGTAGGTCGTAATGATGGTCGTGAAGGTGTTCTGGATATTCAAAATCACAGTCCAAAATATAGCCTGTTTGGCCATCTTTTGGAATCCGTGATATGTCACCAATGGTGGTCGGGTCAATCCACTTGAAGTCTGCGTAGGGAAGTGGATTTGACATCGCCCAACCATAGAGGTTGTTCGCATCAAAATATCCAAGGTAGAGTGATGGTTGTTGCTCGTCGAAGTTGGGGATATACTTGTTGTTGGCCTTAACATGTCTTGTCACAGCTTGAGTCAAACCACCTCGTACACCTGATTCGATCATGAGGACCATATCGATGTCTGTGAGAAGCTCCAATCGGCAGTTAGTTGACTTGAGCATAGCTTGCCATGCTAATCCAGGGGATGTATACGAGTGTAAAGGATCCAATCCGTATGCTGAGAAACAGGTGTTCCGAAATTCTTCCATCACATCGCACAGCAGAGTTACATCCAATTTTATATAAAAATCAGAATATTCCCCTAAAGTTTGAATTTTTAGTTGGTTCCAAACATTACACGCATGATTGTAGTCTTCAACGGAGATTTCACTTTCATTTAATTTGCTATTGAAGGCTTCAATCGGTGGTAGACTGGTTTCTTCAAACTTTTCTGTGGAAGTTATATAATCATAGGGGAAAACTCCTTTTCGTAATACTAAGTCCAATTTATCTTCAGGTACAATTTTGCTGGTTTCTTTTAGATCTTCTTTTCTTAGGTTCTCAGACAATTTGCTCAAACTAGATGACATAAATCTATAAGAGTCTACGAAGCGAAGTTTAATTTTACCAACTGTTTTTGAAAAACTGATGTACTTCTCCAATGTTTCAGCTAATACTTCGATTTTTCCATCATCTCGTCCTAACTCTGGGATAATGAAGTGGGAGTCATAGCCGCTAAGATTGTGTAACACGACAGGAATAAATTGAGGCAGTTTGTAATTTATATTGCATGAATTACAAGCAGGTCCTCTGTATAACCCTGTGAGGTGATCATGATCTCTTACTTTTTGATTTTCTTCACTGAAGCTCTTCTCGCATAGATAACATCTTGTTGCCGAAATGTATTCTTCTTGTTGATTTTGGTTCAAAGGTTTCATGGGTAAAACATTACCGTATAAGCGTTCCGCCTTTTCAGCAATGTTATACAACTGGTCTACAAAATACTTAGCAGCTCCTTCCCCACGGTAGAGTATCGGAGTGGATGTTAAGCCGTAGTCTTGCAATTGTTCTTCAGGTAAAGTAGATTTCACCAATAAGCAAAAACTGTTAGGTTGATGCAATTGATATTTGGTTCTTCTAGTTACTTCACCATCCGAAAGTTCCTGCGGCACTAACGTAGATTCAAAGTCAGCGTAGATAACTAGTGGAATCCGGTATTGGTGAACTGTTTTATTGAACTGGACAAATGCTCTAGATGGTGGTGGCAGACTAATCTTCACTTCATAGTTGTCATTACAAAGCCGCTGGTGTTCCGACAACCACTCCGATCCTCCACGTCTCAAGTCTTTATTTGTGAAACAAAAGCATCTCTTACACACTGTTACTCTAATTTTCTTTTTAGTCACTTGTCGTCCAACCAAAGTTTCAAAGTTCTTGATGTAAACATAATGTGATATTTCACCTTTGGTCAATAGCAGCAAATCTGTATGATTTTGACGTTCAGTCTTTGTAACTCGTAACGGGTATACGTTATTTGATTCGTCTAAACCAAACACATTAACTGAAACTCCTGGGTTTTTTCTTTCAAATTTAGCAACATCATTAAGACTAACAGGATACGACATACCTTGGAAGTTATAGCGGTGTTGAACAGCTTCGTATGCTATGCTAGGTCTACAGGAATGGTCTTCCACATATTTTGCTAACATTGCATACCGGAAACATTCATTATCCTCATTTTTCACATTGATACATGATCTTGTATCTCGGATCACCTTTGGTAGAGGGATAAAGCTGCTTCCTCTCATACCATATCCATGCTTGTGAACCCTCACATCCATACCTTCAATTGATGATAGCGTCCAGCCGGATCCTCTTCCTTCATGTTCTTGAAGTTTCACTAGCAGTTCAACCAAACATTCTTCTAAAATTTCGTTGATATCAGATGTGGTTGTAAGGGTTCGGTTTTTAGCAATGAATGCTCTCGGTGAATTTTCACCATCGGTATTAGTAAACATAGCCTCCAACACCAATCCAAATTTAATAAAGTTCAATCTTGCCAATTCTTCCATCAATGTTTTTACAACTAACTTTTTAGCTTGGGTTATAAAGTTTTCCAATTCCAATTGCACATTATTAATTTTGAAATGAGTTACAACTGGTCCTGGCAAGGCTGTGGTGCGCAGTTGTCTTATTTCTTCCACTTCTTCTGTATCCTCTTCTTCCATATCCTCTTCTTGGGTACGCAGTTGTTTTACATCTTCCACTTTTTTTTCTTCCATTTCCTTTTCAATAAATCCTCCAGCTGTAGATGGTCCAGCTCCGGCAAATTGAATAACACTTGGTCTTCTTCTTTGCATTAACTGTAAATAGCTAGCCCAGTCCTTCTGCTTTTGGGGTTTTTCCAAAAACCGATCAATCGCATCCAAGTCTTCTTCACTTACTACAATCTCTTCTTTTCTGTCCTCTTCACGATGCAATTCTCGGTGTAACTGTAGATAGCTATCACAGTCGTCCATCTGTTTCTGGTAGTTTTCCAATAACCGATCAAACGCATCCAAGTCTTCTTCACTTACAACAATCTCTTCTTTTCTGTTTTCTTTATGATGCAATTCTCGGTGTAAAACAAAGATATCTTCATCTTGGAAAAACTCACCACAAATATCGCAAAGAGCCATTTTTGAACAAGTTTGGCTTTGAGTGTGCACTTGGTGAATGTCCAAGCAATAATGAGCAGCGCGCTCAACCGGGTCCCTTTATACCCGAGGTTGAAGGGTGGGGGAAGGTGACGTCATATACATCCGGTTTATCAATCATTTAGTAAATTTGGCTTTTAAACACCCATTTTCAATATATTCTTCAACAGGCTTGATGAACCAATAATGTTTGGTCTAAATCCACTACTTTGTACAAATATTTTTCTTTTGTAATTCACTTCTCGTCCGGAGCAAAAAACTTTTTGGTCAAGGTCAAGAATTTTTCCCAAAAAAAGTTCGGGGGGGGGGGGGGGGGTTTGCACTTTTTTAAAAAAAATAAGCCCCACTTGAGACATTTATGTTACCATAGCTAAAGCCTCCCAAGGGACCCAACTATAAACAACTCCAAACTTGTGGGTTACAAATACCTAACTGTTATATTTTTTAACAGACATTAATGTATTAACTGTGTTAATAAGACCTGACTGTTAAACACTTTGAAAGATTTTACATATTTAGGTCAAGGTCACAAAAAACTTTAAAAAATTAAGCCCCACACCCCCCTTTGGGGGTGTGAGGCACTTGGGTTGTCATCGCTGTAGCCTCCGAAGAGACCCAACTATGACAACAAGGCAACATCCAATGTCGTGTACCCTTCGCCACGCAAGACTTGTAAACATTTACTGCATTGTCTTTTCAGTAGCTAACAAAGATTCATTTACATAATTTTGTGTTTCCAGAAGGAAACAAACTGAGGACACCCTAGTGGCTTACGTCCTCGTCCGAGTGCAGAGGCCGCCGCAACCTTTTGCATGCCAGCGTACAAACGGACATGCTCCCAAATGCCATCCGCAACCTTTTGCATGCCTGGCAGGAGCCTACCGATAATTAAAATAGGCTTTACACGGGGGCCTACTCCCGTAACCTATCTTTAATATTTTTAATTTACAATGCATTGAATTTTTACAAGTCTTTGTGGGTCAAGGCCACACGGACATTAAAAAATTTCGGCCCCCGTACATCCATGGCGAACCACGAATGTTCGGGGGCCTTGGGGACTAAAAACACAAATAGCTAACAAAGATTCATTTACATAATTTTGAGTTTCCAGAAGGGAAACATACTGAGGACACCCTAATGGCTTACGTCCTCGGTCCGAGTGCAGAGGCCGCCACAACCTTTTGCTTGCCAGCGTACAAACGGACATGCTCCCCAAATGCCATCCGCAACCTTTTGCATGCCTGGCAAGGAGCCTACCAATTATTAAAAAGTGGCTTTACACGGGGGCCTACTCCCGTTCCCTGACTTTACAATTTACTTTGAGCATTGAAAAAGCTCAAGGGGGGATTGCTAAAACAAGCGTATACACTTTAGAAACAAATAACACACTTACAACACACAATTGAGCTCAACGTAGTCAATGCTGGAACAAGCACATACACATTGAACACATAACAAACAAGACACAAAGGATAAAAGACACAGGAGACATAGGGTACAAGTAAAACACTCTCATATAAAACAATTCGCAATACCCAAACGCAAGCGCAATATCTTACAACTAATACAAGTCTTAAAGTTAGAGTAGACTTCGCTAAACACTGAAGGCGCCATTCAATGTTTAGTGATGCCTATGGCGGTCCGTCCCGGTCGTTCACGTTCAACGCGCGGGAGCGGACTGCGAGCCGGCTCTGGCTGGACCCCCTTATATCCCCGCCGGGGCTGGCACGCCCAGGATATAAGGGGTGGGGGAGGGGGTGGGGGTGGGGGTGGGGGTGGGGGTGGGGGTGGGGGTGGGGGTGGGGGTGGGGGTGGGGGGGGGGGGTCACTTCTCGTCCGGAGCAAAAAACTTTTTGGTCAAGGTCAAAAAATTTCCCGAAAAAAAAGTTCGGGGGTGGGGGTGGGGGTGGGGGTGGGGGTGGGGGTGGGGGGGGGGTGGGGGTGGGGGTGGGGGTGGGGGTGGGGGTGGGGGTGGGGGTGGGGGGTGGGGGGGGGGGTCACTTCTCGTCCGGAGCAAAAAACTTTTTGGTCAAGGTCAAAAAATTTCCCGAAAAAAAAAGTTCGGGGGTGGGGGTGGGGGTGGGGGTGGGGGTGGGGGTGGGGGTGGGGGTGGGGGTGGGGGTGGGGGTGGGGGTGGGGGTGGGGTGGGGTGGGGGTGGGGTGGCGGTGGGGGGGGGGGGGGGGGGTCACTTCTCGTCCGGAGCAAAAAACTTTTTGGTCAAGGTCAAAAAATTTCCCGAAAAAAAAAAAGTTCGGGGGTGGGGGTGGGGGTGGGGGTGGGGGTGGGGGTGGGGGTGGGGGTGGGGGTGGGGGGGGGGGTGGGGGGGGGGGTCACTTCTCGTCCGGAGCAAAAAACTTTTTGGTCAAGGTCAAAAAATTTCCCGAAAAAAAAGTTCGGGGGTGGGGGAAAAGTTCGGGGGTGGGGGTGGGGGTGGGGGTGGGGGTGGGGGCGGGGGTGGGGGTGGGGGGGGGGGGGGGTCACTTCTCGTCCGGAGCAAAAAACTTTTTGGTCAAGGTCAAAAAATTTTCCGAAAAAAAAGTTCGGGGGTGGGGGTGGGGGTGGGGGTGGGGGTGGGGGGGGGGGGGGTCGCACTTTTTGTCGGGGGGGGGGGGGGGGGTTGGGTAAGTGGGTCAAGGTCACCCACAACACTTCTACTCTAAGTGTTGGCTATACCCCCACCACAACTGAGTCCCTAGGCTGCACAACACCGCTCCGCCAGTATGTCTCCAGCTTCCATGCGGTGCGTTTCGCTGTTCTCTAACTCTCTATATGTAAGTATTTTTACAAGTTTTGAATCTAGGTCAATACACTTTAACTCTGGGACGATATCGACTTGTACTATATCTGTGTTTTGACTCAAGGTCATCACACTTTAACTCTGGGATGATTTTGACTTATAGCATTTCAGTTTTTTAACTCAAGGTCGTCACACTTTAACTCTGGGGCGGGATCGACTTGTAGTATTTCTGTGTTTTGACTCAAGGTCACCACACTTTAACTATGGGACGGGATCTACTTGTATTATTTCTGTGTTTTCACTCAAGGTCATCACACTTTAACTCTGGGATGATTTTAACTTGTAGTATTTCAGTGTTTTGACTCAATGTCACCACACTTTAACTCTGGGACGGTATCAACTTGTAGTATTTCTATGTTTTTACTCAAGGTCATCACACTTTAGCATGTAACTTTGAGGTAGCACCGAAACGGTGCTACCCGGCTTGACATTTTCAAGTTTCCCGAGGTCATCACAATTTCCCCCACCACTTCCCATATACCTAGAGTGCGCGGGGCCGGACAGTCAGTCGCTCGGTGTCTGTCTTAGGGTGCGCATCGCGGTTGCAGTAATGGTCGAATGGGGGCTTCTGGGTCAGTTCAAGGTCACCCGAGCGGTGTCACATGACGGTTTAGGCAGAGTCACGTTGCAAACTTCAAGTTTCCTCAGCACTTTTGCTGTTTCTCATCGCAAATTCGCTCCAAGTCGTCAAGGTCATGGTAACTGTGACTGAAACTCGGAGCGTAGTGCGAGAAACAGCAAAAGTGCCAAAAAATTTTAGGTTTCAGCGTGACCTTGACCTTTGTGACATCGATGACGTCATCTTGGTGACGTAAGGGGTGATGACGTCATCAGCACGTCATTTTTGTGACGTCATGGGTGTGACGTCAAGGAAATGACGTCATTGGTGATGACGTCATCGATGATGCAATCGATGACGTCATCAATGAGGTCATTGACCTCGATGACGTCATCGATGACGTCATCGCTCGGGTGACCTTGAACTGGCCCAAAAGCCCCCATTCCCCACTACTGGGACAATAGGGCACAACTAAACCATCGAAGTATAACACTACCATAACACCACCAGCAGGTGGACACCTGCTGTCAGAAATGAAATAATAATATGCTGGAAGTTATAAAAAGATGGACATTACGTAAGGGCGGTTTTCCTGATACTGTATGACAGTTGTGTTTGTGCATTAAGATCAAGGTCAGTCACGTGACGTCCACGATGACGCAATACAGTGACGTCATCATAACATTATACTGTGGGTAGACTCTGACACTGTTACATGTTGCAATAACTGTGACACGTTCAAGACACGAGGATAACGGAATTGCCCTTTCCTAAAAATATCGTTCTATATTAGGATCCTTGCAAATGTCAAGAATAATGCTTTCTTAGGAAAACGTAAAGGAATACAAATTAAGTTGTAGAAATTATTAAGTACTTAGAATAGTTTGTAGGATAAACCCATTGATATTTTTTCATCAAATTTAAATTTCCTACGTAATAAATTGTGTTCTTGGAAACAGCATAATTATTGTGGTGAAATAATGGTCCTATAATAAAGCAAAAATGATTCAAATTAAACATCATACCATACAAGTACATAGCAAATACGTAAGGTCTACATAGCTACCCTCAATGAAATACAAACAACTGTAACTAAAATTATTTACTTACTTTCTCAAATTATTTATTTAGTATTCCTCATAAAAAATAGTTATATAATTATTAATTTTAACATAACATTTACAATTTATTAGTGATATTATTATCAAATACAATCAACACAAGCTGTAATGTGCATTCTGAAGATGTATGTACTTATCACATGGGTGTCATCTCTAAGTATTCTCTAAAAAATTTCAATATTAATTTATTTTAAATGAAACTTCAAGTAAGAAAATTTATATAATTCCGGATAAAGTGTTTTTAGAATAAAAAAAAAAACAAACATAATGGCTGTATAGAGATACCTATTTTTACTAAACTCTTAAAATCAATTATTTAGTTATTGTTTTAAAATAAAAAAGTGTTCTAGAACATAAAAAGAACAATGGAACATAGAGGTAATTATATTTTTACTTACTTTGATCATTGTATTAAAGCTAAGAACATTCAACTTCTACATTGTATTTGCGACTTGTTCCTATGAAAAACATCACAAATACTGTAGTTGTAAACGTCACCGTGTGCCTTCTGTGACTCAAGCTCTTAAAATAAAAATAATGTTACCTAAATTATAATAATTAACAAATTGTGTTTATTAAATATTAGGATTGTATTCTGTGGAAAATAACCGAGTAAATAAAATTAACAATGATGTTTGTAGAGATTTTATTTTTTATAAGAATTTTTACAAATAAAATTGAATAAATTAGGTGATGTGTGAAAGGTTTCTGGAGTTATTTAATGATAGTCGGGTTGAAATAATATTATCAGTGTTATATTAACATATAATTTTTAACATACACAAAACAAACATAAAACTAGGTACAAGTCATGAATATTGCAGATTTATAATAAATAAATTACATTACAAATAAATATAAAAAGCCATTTTGATTCAAGACCATTGTCAAGATTCTCAATAATGGTTTAAAATAATTAATTTGATCTCTGTTAAAATTGACGAAGATCTTAACATGAATGCCTGGCATGTTACACTGCTGTTACTGCATGGAACGCTCTCTGTATACTTTTGGCGGGAAAGGTGTTTTCTGTGATGGCTACTCTGTATGTGAGGAATGTTTACTCACGGCAAGAATAACAAGCACAACAAGCAAATAATATCAGACCTTAAAACATCTGAGATCAGCCCCCAACATTGGTAATTGAGTGTGTTGATTGGAGTTTTTAAAGTACCATGTATTATTGTTATTCAGATTATTGACCATCCAGAAGCGAGATCCACGTGGCTTGCAGAAAAATATTTGTAAACACTGACCGAGGTAGGTTTTAAGATAAGCTAAGTTAAAATATCTCAAAGACGCAACATGTTAACATGTTTGTTTTTAATACTGTATTTTGAAAGCAAATTAGTAGGTTAATTGTCGTAGTATGATTATTAGATCAACTGACAGATAATTATTAGCATTATATATCAATCTTAAAAAGCTACAAGAACCATTTTTTTAAATACATCATTATTTTAATTTCGCTGAAGAAAATTCGGATGATTTTTTGCGTACTTGGTTATTAGTTATGTAAAACATAACATTTGGTTAAAAAATAATAATAATATAACTTCAAATTTTCGAAACATTATTATTTATCAGCAAGTAACCTACATGTATTTAGATTTTCTCAGATATTTTATTCCTACAATAGTTTGTTATCACATTTTTGCATTCCGCATTCAAGGGAAAGACCACCAACTTGTTTACATTGTTTTCAAAACTCACCCAATTTGGTGTGATATGCCTGTAGATGTCAAAGTTTGTCTTGTCCTCAATACCGTTTTGGGATCATTGAGATCCATCTTCAGTCAACGGTTCCTAAAATTACTGACTACATTGAAGCACACATTTGTTATTGTAAAGAGTTTAAAAATACAACAATTACATTTTTGCAAACACTAGGCCTACATGAAAATTTAAAACGAATACCACTTCCACACCGACAGTTTTGATCGCACATTGCATTTGGGTAGATCTACGTGTTTCATACGGTTCGAACACTAATGTGTGCTTCTATGTAGTCAGTAATTTTATGAAATTCGACTGAAAATGGATGGTCAATAATCGGAAACCGATATCGACGACGAGAAATTTTTTTATATCTACAGGCATATCACACCACATTTGGTGGTTTAAAAATATAAAATAGGTGCCAAGGCTTCAGCAAGTACAGTTGTTTGCAATCTCAGGTATTAAAAATCACATGTTACCAAGTTACTTATTTTGGAACGGCAAGAGCGGAACCGGCTTCATTGCAACACATATCCTGTACGTTTTTCTCTACTCATTGCGAGGTCTGAATTAAGTTTTATAATGTATGAAATTTACAAAACTAAATTATACTTTTACATCAACCTTTGTACAGTAGTTTTTTACAGTTTTATATTCTTTACTTTTACCACAGTTTATTTACAAGATTGTGAAACATTCTGGTGTAAAATGGAACAACGTACGAGTATTAAAATGTGATTGAAAATTGGTATATTACACGAATTGTTGTAACGTAACTGGTGATGATTTGACATCGAGTTAATAGCATACTACTTTTATTCCTGCAATCGATAATGAACAAATATTATTGCTTGTCAGAATACAAATAATCAATGGTTTCCGCGTTTAGTGGTTTGATTAGCTAAACACCGTGTATTGCACAAACAATCCAGAGCCTTGTGAACATCATTGTGGTGTTTTGGCAGATGTTTGGCTCCGGGTGTCAATACCAATTAAGGGTCTCAAACAGCCTCAATGCTCGAATGTTGTTTCGGTTTAGCGGCTTAAAAATTAAATGGTATTGAAGTGTTTGTTGACACAGTTCTATATGTCATCCCGATTAAACATGACTTATACAATTTTTACGTTTTAACATCGAACTCCTACAAAAAATATAGAGATCACAGAATCAAATTCTTACGTATCTATATACTATTGTTAGATACAATATACTAACCAATGACAGTTTTGTCTTGCTTTTTAATTTAAAATGATGCCAGCATATTGATTACATATTTGTGAATTTTGAAAACTGCGGTGGTGTTGGATTTACTATTCTGTTTGTGGAGGACTTGACACTCAGTAATGGGCCTAACCGCCAGCGCGGGAAGGGCGTTAGTGTTATTTCGGATTGAATATTTACAATCTTTTAGGGGTTATTTTGCTTACTCGTTAGCTTCGAATTATTTGCGTACACAAATTTCTTCAGTGGTTTGGTTACTGAACGTTGCTTTTTCTTTTTAAGTTCTTAATTTTAATACTCCGTAAAAGTTGTAAATTATTAAATTATTATTCAGGTAAAATTACTCCACCGCCAATGATACAGTTTGTACCATAGTACAACATGTGTATTTTAACGACATGTAACCAGGAAAGAATATAAAATGTTTATTAATAGTTTTACAATGAGCAGTGTCAAGTCTTTTGCCTATTTCTCTAAAAACATAAAGTGTGGTAATAATTTACTACAATTTCGTAGTTTCAAATGTTTCATAGTTGAGAGATGCTGCTTGACTGCTGAGAATTTGAAATAAAAACCTAACAGAGTAATTTTGACAATTTCGTTTCTGAAGGTGGTCTCGGCCGTGGGTGGACCGCCCCCAGTCACAGAGTTATTCGGTAATTGATGTGGGCCCTGGTTATCAGCTTGGGCTGTAGAGCTCGCGGCGGTCGAGCAGATTACAACGCCAATCGCCTGCACGTGGTCTGCGACAAGCCGGAAGACCATAGTATGCGAAATAGTTTAGTTAGATGGTTTAGTGCCGGAAATAATATTGATGCAAAATTAAAGTGGGGAAACATATAAATTGGGGAAGATGATGTGTGCAAAAATGTATGAGGAACTAGCTTTTAGAAACCAAGAGATGATTGTCACTAGAGTACCTTGGAACTGAGTACTAGACGTTTTAAACAACATAAAACTTGTAGATTGCTTTTATTTCCTTTTATTCTAGCTAATGATATATTATCTATTGAAAGAAATTTATACGCAATATGTTGTACAAGTACAACCCTGTCTAAAGATGGAGTTAAAGGGATAGAGCGATTATTTTGAGTGCGCAGCGCGGGAACTACTGAATACGGTTCGCAATGTTGCACAATCATTCGAGGGCAGACATCCGGTATCCGATGTAAAACACTGTGGCTAAAGAAACGTTGCTTCACCTCAGCACGTGTGATACCAACGTATGGCGTACGGCATGTAAGTTGATAAAAACTTGAGCTCTTTGATTTGCTTTTGGATTTTTTTAATATTTTGAATCATATTCAGTAATGGTCCAAAGTTGATAAACTTTGAACCATTTTAGCTTAATATGGATTAAAAATATAAAAACAACATATAACAACCTATATCAAGCGAATCAAAGAGTTCCAGCATTATTTAAAACCTCTTTCACTTTTATCGGACTTTAAATATAGGCACTAAATGATGTTCTGAGAAAAGCCCTCTCACCCCCTATTAAGATAAAATTTCAAACTCCTACTGTAGTAACTTTTTCATTCTTGGTTCATTAACGCCCGTTAAATGTAGCTTATTGTTGTGTTCAAATATAATTTGAATGTGTCATCCTGTTTTACAAAGATTCTTTTTATCTTATTTGTTCTCTATAGTTGTTATTGAAACCCAGTTTCAGTACAATGAGTGCGATGATTTACTAACGAGGATTAATCTTCTCTTCTGCCATAGTTACCTAAACAACGAACTACAGAAATTCGGAACTTAGAAGTTTCAAAGTGTACTGAATAGAGTTTAGTAGGTATGTCAAACTTTCTAGAACCATGAGGTAAACTTGATTCCAATAATTGTTCATAAACCTGACAATTAAGAGGAAGTTAACTAGCTATTTTATCACACTGGTTCATTTTAAACTTAGTAGTAACATTAACAATAAATTTAAAAATAAAATTGTTAGTAAAAGTTTAAGAAATAATTGTAAATGTAATTTAGCTGCAGGCACACAATTCCCTCATGCCATGTCTGTTCTTGTACAAAAGGCTGTTAGCTAAGTTGATCATAGCGAATATCTCAACGTGAAAAGTGCAGTATTTTTATTATAATTTGACCTAACTAGGCAACCAATATTACTACAATAATTCACTAAAAGTTTTACATTCTGTCGTGTAATCAAGATTTTTAAATTCATTAAACTAAAATATGAATATTTTTAAGGGCGATATGCCTATGTTATTACAAACACGATACATAACTATAAATTTATTACTAAAATGTAAAAAAGGCAACAAATATAGGTAGCTTTTCTTAACTCGATCCACTTTTAGAATTTTGGAGAGGGACGAATTTAATAAAAAATAGAATTTTGATAGCCCTATACTTGAAGAGCAGGTTTCCTTTACGTTTTTAATAAAGTAACTTTTTATCAGTCCTTTTTTATCCTTATATTTTAAAGATTGCACTCCGTGCTTTTACGCTTAAAAAACTATTTAGCATAAACTAAAAACTGCATAAAACATGTAAATAGGTTTGTTGCTTTTGGAATCAATAAAACATTAATAAATTATTATATAACCTTTTACTAAATCAACTAGTCATTCAGCAAACGATCCCATATTCATGAAGTTTATAATGCATGATAAATTAATACCACAATATGACACTGCCATCAATTGATGCACGCTGTAAACAAACTTGATTAAAGGTCATGAAAATAAAATAATCAAAACATTATCTAAAATGAAACTTTACAATTGCAACTTTGCCGCCTGATGCCTGAATAAATTGTTTACATTAATATTAAATACCATTTTAGCATATTGAGGAACTAAAGCACAAGTTTTAATTCGACCTAGTTTAAAAATAATAATTAATATTAGAACCAGAATAATACTTTATTAAGATATCCACATAACAAATGTAAACATAAAATAAAAATACTAGTAATAACAATTGTTGTTAAGAACATCTGATTCCAATCATCTCCCTCCTCAAAGATTTAAACGCTCGACTGGTTTTATAAGCCTTTTTGGTCTTGGATTTTCATCGTGTTTTACCTCTTTGGCAGGTTTTTTAGCTTGAAGTGGTAATGTAGGTTCTTCAAGCAGTCTGGAATTTTCCTCATTTGATGAATCTGCGAGTAGTAGCTCTGGTGGCAGTGATCGATCATTTTGGTTTTCCTTGGTAAATGACCTTTTTAATTGAGAGGTATTTCTTCTCAAAATTGTTCCATCTCGAGATCTCTTAACCCAATAACTTCTTGGTTCTTTTGTTTGTCCTACAATGCATCCTTTCTCCCAATATTTGTCATTTCTTGTCCTAAACACTACATTATCACCCGGTTTAAAAATAGGCACACTCTTTAGACGTTGGTTATCGTGAAATTTCTTGGTGATGCCTTGTTTTATTGTTATTAATTCCTTAATATGTTTTTGTACTTTCGGTTCAAGTAATTCTTTACTTACAGGAATTTCTGTTCTTATTCTTCTTGAATTTAAAATTTCCGAGGGTGAACAGTGTAGATGAGTAATGGGAGTGTTGTTGTATTCCATTAAATATTCTCTGAAGTCACAATTGTCTTCGATACTTTTTCTAAGTAACGTTTTACAAATTCCAACTGCATTTTCCGCCATACCATTACTTTTTGGGTAATGCGGAGTGCTTGTTACAAGTTTAATTCCTTTACTGTTGAAATATCTTTTAATTTCCATCGAATTAAATGGATTGTTAGCACTAATTACTACTGATGGGTAACCAAATCTTGTAAATACTTCTTGCATTTGGTCCATTATACATTTAGACGATTTATCTCTTAACGGACGAAGTTCTATCCAGTGTGAAAAATAATCAACTAATACTACATAGTATTTAATTCCAAACTGCAAAATATCGCAACCAACTTTGTCAAAACGCAGTTCCGGAATTAAATGTGGTATAAGGGGTTCAGTGTTGTTTCTTTTACTGAATTTCTCACAAGTCCTACAAGTAACTACTATTTCTTCAAGGTCTTTGGACATGCTGGGCCAAAAATACAATTGTCTTGCTTTCTGCATCAATTTTGTTATTCCCGGATGACCTTTATGAAGGGATTGACTAATTGGGAATCTCAGGTCCTTTGGAATGACAATCTTTTCCCCATAAAAAAGTATTCCCGACTCTATGAATAAGTCATCCCTAATTGCGTGGTAAGGTTTTAAAATATGGGGAATATTCCTCTCGCTTGGCCAGCCATTGTGACAATATTCAATTACTTGCTTCAATTCATGATCAGAAGCGGTTGTCAGTCGCAGTCTTTTCTTCTGTTCTTCTGACAGCGGCAAATATTTCGACACAATATGTACTAATTCTAACATATCTGGATCCTCCTCTGTTTTCTGAAGAGTATTCCTTGATAACATATCAGGAAAATGTAATTGCTTTCCCGGAACATAAGTCTCATTTAAATTATAGCGGAGAAGCTTCATCCGTAGTCTTTGAAGGCGAATGGATCCTATTTTATTAATGTGTTTTTGCATAACCGCTGTTAGAGGTTTATGGTCGGTATACACAAGAACATTACTCATTCCATAAATGAACCGATGGAATCTTTTACACCCAAATACTATTGACAACATTTCTTTTTCTGACTGACTATAATTAAGTTCAGATTCATTCATTTGTCTTGAAACGCATGCAACAAGTTTTAATTGATCATTATGTTTCTGGAATAAACAACAACCTAGTCCGTTTTTACTTGCATCACATTGCAGCACAATCTTCTTACTAGGGTCGAAGGCGGTTAAAGCCGGCGATTGGCAAATAAACTTTTTCAGTTTCTCAAATGCAGTTTGGTGCCTCTCAGTCCAAATCCACACACTATCTTTTTTTAGAAGCTGACAAAGAGGAGCCATAAGTTCAGCCATTTGTGGAACATAACGCCTCACATAGTTAAACGACCCTATAATTCGCTGAACGCCTTCACGGTCTTTTGGTGGTTCAAGTTTTAACAAAGCTTCACATCTCTCGGGGTCAATCTTCATAACCCCATTTCCAAATATTTGACCAATATATTTCACCTCAGTTTGACAGTATTGCATTTTGTCTTTGTTAAAGACCGCGCCTATCTCTCGTGCACGCTGCATAACTTTAGCAACAGCTGCATCATGGTCAGCTTTAGTAGCTCCTGCAACTAAAATATCATCTATCCAAATCACAACGTTTTCTATATTACCAAAATATTTTTCCACCGCATCTTGAAACTCTTCTGGGGCATTGGATACCCCAAATGGCAACACATTATATCTATAAACTCCAAATGGAGTAGCAAAACAGCACTTCCAAGATGATTCCTCCGTCAGTTTTATGTGATGAAAGCCCTCAGCTAGATCAAAAACAGAAAAATACTTCTTGTCTTTAAGGCGTGATGCTACATCTTCTATTGTTGGCATAACTTTTGGCTTTCGAATTATATACTGATTTAAATCACGGGGGTCAAGGCATATCCTTATTTTTCCATTTGGTTTTTCGACAACAACAATATTATTGACACAAGCAGCCTCTGATATTTGATCTACTTTAGTTATTGCCTGCCTAGCTACTAACCGTTCTAACTCAGTTTGAAGTGGTTTGAGCAAACTATTGGGTATTCTCCTAGCTGGGTAAAAAATCTTTGGATTAGACTCCCGTAACGGCAAAGAACAAGGATCTGGAAACGTGCCAAACCTTGAAAAAACATCTTTATACTTTTCAATGAACTTCATTTTATCTTAGTTAATACCGGTTTCATGCAATGTTGAAGAAAGGTTCACTCTCTTCACTAAATTAAAAGCAAGACATCCAGGAAGCCCCAAAAGCATGTTTTTAGTGTCAACAATCATAAAATCTTCATAACTAGTTTTTCCTTTATATTGACATTTAAGGTTAGCCCGTCCGATTGGCGTACTTGTTGAACCATCAAAACCCTCCAATTTAATATGTGTATTAAATGGTTTGGCCCCTACAGACTTATTAATAGACTTAAATATTTTTAAAGGCATAACATTAACTTCTGCACCTGTGTCTATCTTACAATTAACAAGCAAATCTTCAATGAGGATATCTACAGACCAAGCAGCTCTCTGGTCAGTATTTGACTGCACATTACTTATCTCTTTTCCTGATGACTTAATACCAACCATCTAACATTCACTATAGTTATCCTCATTTGGACCAACCTCTCTACTAGCATTTTCTTGTTCTATATACTTAACATTTTTAACTCTACAACTGACAGCAAAATGATTTTTTAAACCACAGCGAGAACATATTTTTCCAAAGGCTGGACACTGCCTTGGACCATGTTTTGTTTTACAACGACCACAAAAAAAATCTGGTTGTTGGTTAGATAATTTTGTTACACCCTTTTGTTGACATTTATTTTTACGTACAACTGATATTTCTTTACAATCATTATTTAAAATTTTAACTTGGTGTTTACTCTGTTCACTAGACTGACAGAATTTAATAGCTTTCTCTAATGTGAGATCATCTTGCCTAAGGAGAGCTTCCTGAACATTTTGATCACCTATCCCGTGGACAATCTTGTCCCTTAGAAGCTGATTCTCAAGAGGCTCTCTTGTTGTGTCAGAAAATTGACATGACTTAATAAGATGCCTGCAATCTGTTAAAAAGTTATCAAACGGTTCATTTTCAACCTGTTTACGAGAGTTAAACAAAAATCTATCAAAGACGACATTTTTCCGTGGGTTAGCATATTTATCAATAGCATCAATAACTTTAGTATAAACTAATTTATCCAACTCAGATATAGGCAGAGTAGCCAGAATTCTTTGCGGCTTCGTGCCCCATCATATTACGCAGTAAGGATATTTTTACCTTATCAGCAGCATTATCCTGACCAGTAGAAACTAAATAATCTTCAAATGACTGCTTCCAAAATGTCCATTCTGAGGCTGTATTCAAACCTTGCAAATTTAGGTTTGGAGGTAATTTTACACCACCACTATAATGTCCTTCCATATTTAGTTTTTATTGTAATTATTTGAGATGCAATAATTCCTAAACTGCTTCCAAGACTGCGCCATAGTTTAAAAAGAATAATTAATATTAGAACCAGAATAATACTTTATTAAGATATCCACATAACAAATGTAAACATAAAATAAAAATACTAGTAATAACAATTGTTGTTAAGAACATCTGATTCCAATCACGACATGTATTCTCAACCCCGTGCTTGTAAGAAAATAATCGATATAAATAATATATTTATCCCCCACTGCAACTACAGTTAATTGTTATGATGTTAATTATTTATAAGAAAAAACAGTGGTTTTATGGTATTTGGCAACTGGATACAAGGTGCTTTGTCTTCTTCCCCTATCTGAATTGGTAACCCAAGTTATTTTATTAGATTATCAGTATGTTATTCGCTAATTTTGCAAATTGTTGAATCAAATTTTTCTTCTGAAAATCTGGTACAAGAAAAATGATTGTAAGAGAATATCAGTTTTACAAACTACATTTTATACATAGTGTAGTAAAATTACTCGGGAAAAATGAAATAATTTTTGGAAAGCCAATTTCTTTTGAAATGTGTTCTATGGCGTCCCCTGACCTTCCTCCAAAAAGTCCCCAGAAATCCCATATGGGGATCACGCTTAAAAATGAGGGGTTGGCCCATAAGGAGTTACTTTAAAATTTGACATTAAGCATACTAAATTTAAATATATTCCAGAAGGTTTATATATATCACATTAAAGGTCATCAAATGTAGAATACAATGCCGTAAACCCGACCTCAATATAACTGTCGGGAGTGAAATGGCAGGCGTTCAAAGTTTAGAATAAAATAACACTATCAAAAATTTGAAATACAATAACTTCCGACATATTTGACCTTTTGAGGTCTGGTTTTCGGCTATGTACTCTCCTTACTAAGACCTTTAAAATTATGTATAGGATGGCTATGGTCTAAGAAATTTTTTTTAAAACTTCCTCTTTGGGACGTCCATGTGGAGGGTGGTTCAAGGGTAGTATGATAAGCATATGACTAGCTATCCGCATTTTCAAAGGTAATTGTAAAAGAAAACGTTTGCCGCAAACCGCACCTCGGAAGGTCAAGTATTTCGAAAATTATTACATTTTTAAGTGTTTAGGTTAAAATTTGTTTTTTATTCAAAGTTTGACAGGCTGCCGTTTTCGACTCAGGCAACCTTTTGAGATGGGGTTTGCGGCATTAAATTCTACTACTTAAGAGCTTTAATTTGATGTACATAAACCCATTGGTCGAAGAAAGATTTATTTCTGACTCCACGCGGGCCATCCCATCATTTTTAGGCATGTTGCCCACTGGGGATTTCAGGGGACTTTTCTGAGGGAGGCCAGGGGATGACATAGAACACATTTCAGCAAAAATTGGCTGTCCAAAAATTTTTTCATTTTCCAGCGATATTTTGGCTTAATTTTACTACACTAACATGTTTCGCACTACCTGCTTTGCGCTCCTCTCACCATGAATGGAGCCGTTATTGGGTAGCTTTATTGGGTAGCTAGGTTGAAGAAATAAGATACTTAAAGATTTTAAATTGCTACTGTTTTGAAAATACATTAAAAAAAACAAGTGAATAAAGCAAAAAATATTAGTTTTAGGATATTTGTTACATGTTTCAGACATGGTTTATATAAGAGAATTAGCCAAGAATACAATCTGTTTAAAGTAAACTTAGTGGTGTACGTAATATGAACGCAGGATCATGTGAGAAAATATTTAACTAAATAAAATAAAACTTAAGTTTCAAGATATCTAAAACAAATCTTATTTTAATGTTCATCACCAGTCCTTTAATATAATAACTTTGAAGCGCTAAGAAAATAATTAAGTTGCCATAGCTATTTGAAAACATTTTACTCAACCAAAATTACCCAACAATAGAAAAATAATATAAGGCGTTCAAATGGCAAAATAGCTACTAGGACGTATTGCAAGCATTGCATACTTCCAATTTGAAGGAACCTCGGTTGTCTCTTAAGAAATGTATATTTTTTTAATGTAAATTAGTCTTAATTATGTACATCTAAGTTATTAAATGAAATTAATATCTAAAATTCCTGCAACCTCTACCATACATTTGTAATTATTGAATTATGTAAATATTAAATTAAAATGAATATTTATTGTTGAAATATATTTGTCATTTTAAGCTGAGTAACACTAAGAACAAGGCATTTACATTAATTATAAAAACATTTGGGTTAATCGCTTGTAGCTTGAATACAGAGTTAAAAAAACTGTCGTAAAGTTTGATCGGCTGAGAGGCAAATGCATGTTTTATTTAAAAATTACATGAAAAGAACTCTGAAAGATAAAAAAGACAACATGAGGTACCCAAGTTGACGTTGAGCGTGACTGCGGGCCTTACCCTCGCCGACGGGCTTGGTACAATTAGCTAATCAATCCAATAAATGTATTTCATTTATAGAAAATGCTTTTCATATACTATTGAATATAATAATTTCCATATTGTGATTGAATAATCACCGTTTGCCTTTGGGAAAACATTCAACCATGCAATGTTGAAATAATTTACTTATTCTGATCATAAAGCTATCAAACGTACCGTACCTCATTTACCTAGATGTTAGTTAAATGAATATAGCATGATTTAAAAGGGAGGAACAACATGTAACTATAGACAGTATTAATTATAAGTAATTTTATTTACAAACGTTTGATATCAGACTATTTTGTGTGTGGTTAATGCTACCAAGTATCAAGTTCAAGGTTGATGCTAAGTTCAAGTTAAAGCTAAGCTAAGAGTTTTTGCGCCACTTCTCGTGCTCTTAAAAACTTTTTTAGTGACTTGGAGCTAAAATTGTACTAAACACGTGATCTATATGGTGCCTGACACAAACTGCATAACACCAGACACAAACTGCACTCTCTTCGACACATCCTGTTTCACAGTAACTTACCAATACCGACCGCTTCTATAACTTGAAATTAGGTAATGAAATATTTGTGTGTCTATCCAATGACCTCGTTGTTCAAACTTGTAGAAAAAAGTCTAGTTTTGTAGAGAGCTTTCAGGAAGTCAGTTCAAATGTTCTTTTTTAAATTTTCATATTGTTTTTCTTCATTTTCAGTTTCTTTGTTACATCCATGCAAATAAGTTTGTATAGTCCAGATTGTGTATGCATTATTTGGTTTTCTTTGAGTTTTGTGTCAAGAAAAAGTGAGAGAATAAAGTGCCTGAGGGGCATTTGTTCGGTAGAAAATTCTTTTACAGAAATAATCTCCATCTTGGAATGTCGAACCCGAAGGCTTGTTTTGTTTCTTTATAAGTCAAGCTCGTTCACTTGCCATTCAGAATGTTTTAATTTACACCAAAGGTTGCTGGACTTTGTATTAATTTGCTGATCCACATGTTAAAACTGTAATGACTCGATATTTGATTATCAAACTTCTACAAAGGGGAGCTGCTAACTGTTGAACCGTAAAAGTATTTTATTTTATTTAAAATTTATAACTGTTCAACCAATTCAAATAAATACGAAAGTACTGAAAAGCCAACTTGTCAATGTTTATTTTCGATTAGCACCGGTCCAAAGATGCCGGCATGTAGTATCTGGTAGGTATCTCTGGTGTTTGGTCCCGTGGGCGGGTCCTCTCGCCCCCTGGCGGTCGTAGGTACCTAACAAGCAGGTGGCAGGTTACACTTTATTGCAGTGTAAAAGCTGACACAGGAACACCGCCAGCAGTTAACGGAATATTGCGCCGCCGTGATAGCCCCTTTTATATCGAACCCAACTACGCTTAAACTGACTGTACATTTTATACCCCTTGTTAAATGAACCTGTGTTACCACATTTGTTTAGTAACTCATCTAGGAACTTCCGGAATATCGTCTTTATGAGTGATTGGGTTAATGACTCATTTTGAGAACCATTAAACGAAGTTAGACAACATTCACGGCTATAGATTACACTTAGAAAGCATCTGCATTTCAGTGATTGGGATACAGTAAAATTGAGTTTTAAGTTACATGTAGTTTTGTGTTTCGTGCCTTAGTGAGACTACCTTTAAAATTTTTACACAGGGAACCATGCAAACTCACTACGATGTCTAGTCTCTATGTGTTGCCGTGATCGAAGAGAGCAAGATCATTGATAAATTTTAACTGAGCAACTTAACAAATTTCAACATTGCCGTAATTCGAGGGATGTAAGTTGTTCTGTCACAACACCCAACTATTTAAAAAAATATTTATCTTCAAAGAAAAACAAAAATACTAGGTCTTAAACCGAGTTTAGTAGCTTCTTTTAACCATCTCATAGAGCATTTTCTTTAATCTATCAAAAACTGAAATTGCATTTTACGAGTCAAGTTCCAGTCGTTACTAAAACTGTCAAGAATCAAATCGTTAGCTTTATAAAGATATAATGCTCACCCCTAGACGAAGAACAATACTGTACGTACATCAATATAAGTGATAAATGTTTGTTTGTTATGTTCACTTTGACCAAATCAAAATTACAAATTGTGCACTAAAAAATCACCCAATTTGACAACTCTATATTTCTCAAAATATTGAAAAACTACCATTTAATTGGTTATTATGAGAGTGAAATTATAGAACTATTCCGCACCTGCTCAATTACCCCCTTATTCATCAATCACACACTGCAAAGAGCATGTATCCAGTTACAGCTTCAAAGACTGATTTTATCCGATGTCTCGATTCCATTAATTTCATAGCAATTGAGGCATATAAACGATGTACGAGTTTTACAAAACCCCACAAGACCAAATCGCATGTAAGATCATGAGATCTTGGGAGGCGTGATTAACTAAAGACATGCACGGTTGCAATATATGAGACCAATTTGAATAACATTGACAAATGTCAAATTGACAAATTTCGTGCATCTAAAGGCATTGTGCACGTGTGTGTTCTATAAACGATGTAAAAAGAACTTTTTGAATTGCATTTTTACCACAACCGAACGAAAATTAGGCCTACTAAGTTATTTGTTTATTTGTTTCAGAAATATGGAATGGCCAATTCGATTTTTTTACAAACTGTAAAAATTTTCAGTTTATCACTTTCAACTCAATGGCATAGTTTAAAATCCCTTATTTCGCGAAGATAGTATTTAACTTAATTTCTTAACAGAGTTTTTATACTTATTTAAATTTTATTATGCAACAATTTTAAGCAACTCTATAAACACATTAAATCTATATATATATATATATAATTCTGTAAGCGAAATTTCTTGAGCAAAATTGTGAGCGTTATACAAATCGCAGGAAGATGGGAGGGGTCTCAAATTAAAGGTCTCGGTGCCATGCACGAGGGAAAACTATCGGCATGTCCGTAATGTTACCAGGAAATGAGGAATAACGTAAAACGTCCTCCATAAGAATAGCATGGGGACTCACAAAACGTCTGCTTTGTGTACATTAGAACATATGTTTTGGTTTATTTTAAATAGAAAGCCAGGTGGAATACAATGAGTGAAGATGATCTTATATTATACTAATCACCTTAAATGGCAATACTATAATAAAATTGTTTTTTTTTTGCGTCGAATGAGTACAAAATTTATTAGGAGTGTTTCTTTAATCTTTCAAATTATTAAAAATCTACAGCTGATTTTTAGATTAATAAATGAAAGAAAACTTTATAATCCAGCGTATGTATGCAAGTAAATGGTAAAATAAAATTTGATCTTGAGACGGGTACAATGAGAAATGAGTTATGGTTTAAGAAAAGGCTTTTTGTTTACATTAAAGTATGTGTTTAGTTAGATTTTAAAAAGAGAATAAACTACACCCACAGAATTCAAATTTAATTAATATTAATTCGAACGTATAGTGTGGCAGCCTATAACAACGTATAAGTGTTGGTATTCTGAAAAATTACACAATATATATATATATTTTTTGTGATTTACAAATTGTAGAATGATAGGATCGATAGAGTTTCAGTTAAAGACGTTTGTTCCAAAGTCTAGGAAAAACAGCAAAATGCCAAAAATCTTTCAAATAAATTAGAAAGAACGGGGAAATTGCTCCATAAAATTTACATGGATTAAAACAGGCTTACTTTTTTACGAATATAAGTTACGTGTAACTATTAGGAGAGCCGAATTTTGTACAGTGAGTGAAGACACTGTACTTTAAGGGAAGTGTTCAAATTTCGTGACCCTAAAAATTAAAACAGGAGGGAAAATACTATTTCAGCAAACAAGGTAATCAAATGGTTGAATAAAGTATGGTGTATGATGAACACCATTGAAAGTTTATTTATCCTGAAATGGGTGCTGAGCATCCGTCACGGTTTCTAATCATGGCCCCTTTTCTAAGAATGGGGAAATACTCCATAAAATTTATAGGTATTAATAAAAGTTCACTTTGTTTTTACGAAAATAAGCTACGTGTATTTATTAGGAAGGCCGAAACTGTACAGTGAGTGAAGACAGTCTACTATAACGGAGTGTGTTTAAATTGTGGGACCTTAAAAAATAAAACAGAAGATAAAATACAATTTCTACTAATGGAAAAACAAGATACAGTAATCAAATTATTGAAAAAATGATGGTGTATAATGTACAGTATTGAAAGTGTATTTATCCTGAAGTAGATGCTGAGCATCCGCACGGTTTTTAATCATTGCCCATTTTATACATTGTAGTAATCTTTTTCTTAGCTCAAGGATTATGATTTATTAAAGAACCATTTTTAAAATCGATATACGTTTTAACCATAGACAAAATTAAGCATTCATTCATTAAGGGTATCGCAAGATTGTAAAGAGTATTCTTTGGAAGCGGATGACTGCCTTTGGTCATTGGGCTATAAAATTAATCATCCTGAATACTGAAACAGCTGCTATTATTTGTCAGTAACAAAAAGGTACACCTCAGCTGATCCATCACAATCATCACACTCGCCCTTCAGTCATACTTCAGCTGATACTCACCTTAACATACGCATCACGGAGTGCGTCGGTGTTTCAAATAAGTATCAAAGTCTTTGCAAACAACATTGCTGAAATATTATTGATAAAAAACTAATCTTCTGACTTTTTAAAACATTTTCTTGGTAATCCACTAAGATCTACATTATTATAGTTAGGGGCTTTTGTCCCTATAAGCCACTAGTAATATTACAATTGTAACTTGATTATATGATTAAAAATCATACACATACTCAGGGCCGCATTTAGCCAAACGGCGCCCCTAGGCACATAAAACAGTTGCGCCCTCCCTGCCGCAATACCGGCCACAAAATATAAACAAAGTCACAGTTATATTTTTCCGATACTTGTAGTTTTGAAATGACGGCCACTTAAAATCCAAATATCTCAAAACCGGTAAATTTTATCAGAATTTTACAAGGGACAAAAAAGATTACAGATTTATTAAATTAACTAACGATACCAAGATTCTACAGATCTAACAACAAATAACGGAGTTATGCACTACGGCGGCACGGCTCGGACGGGCGTCATGGCAGGCCCGCATTAGTTTTTTGAGCGGTTGCGCGTACTCGCACATATTCTGTGATACTAGCGGACACCCGGCGTTCCGGCAATCCGCACTTTAAGTCAAAAGAGATCAGTCGTTTTAACAACTTAATTTACTATTGTGAGCTGGGTAGAACGACGAAAATAACTCACCACTCGTCTCGGAGAGCCGTCACGGTCGGTACGGTAGCTCGGAAATGTCCTGAGATTCCTTCTCCCAAATCTTTGCGGTAGGTGCGAATCGTACGGGAGTGTCCGTTGCGTGCCGTATCGCCCTAGTTCGCGCACTCTTATGAGTTAAATTAGTTAAGTTAGTTTAGTTAGTTTAGTTTTAGTTAGTTAGTTGAGTTAAGTTAGTTTTCTATGTTTAAACCTTTAAAAATTGCGGTACCGGTACCGCCCATCCGTCTGTGCCGTGCCGCCGTTGTGCAGGCGTAGCTTATTATAGTTTTTCAATAAAATAATCTTAATTTGCATGAACTAAAATAAAAATCGAGGTTTCTATACAGAAAAGTCTGAATAGCTCAGTTACTTTTGTTAAATAATTATCTTGGTATCATTGATTGTATAATTTATTTGTTAAATTGTTTGTCTCCTGTAAAATATTGTTCAACTTTACCGAACAATAAATATCTGTGTTAATTTTTTTAATAGTGACCATTCGTTTTAAATATTTGAAAAATATTTTCCCTGAAAATGAACATTGGTGTGATAAAATTTAATGCCAAATATTGAATTAATATAGGCCTAGTAATCAGTTACGGATATAACCTGCCAATGTTACTTCACTTTTTCAATCTTCTTCACTTCAAAAATTCAATCTTAAAGTGAAGCATTACCATATTGTATTGAAAAAAATGTATGTAAATAATAACTGTGGATACGGTCATAACTTTTTTGGATGATGTAAAAAAATCAAGGATGGAGTAGGCCTACTGTCCGTGGAGTAGGTCTACGATTTGTTTCGTTTTTTGGCCGCCGCCGCAAAGCAACGCAGAAAGGTCTGCACGAGCCTTGAGTTGCGTCGCCCTATTTCGTAGGCGTTTACACGACAATAATTACGCGTATGAATAACAAATTTCCCCTTTTTAACCCCTCGAAATTTTGCGCCCCCTAAAATTTGGCGCCCTAGGCCTGGGCCTAGTGAGCCTAGCGGGAAATGCGGTACTGCACATACTTTATGCTTACTTAAGCATAGATTAAAAGGCAGTGCCGTTTTCAATTAAAATGTTATACTAACGTAGCCTAGAGATTTACTCTTTCAATGAGGACCAGGTTCGATTACCTAGGTATCCTCTGCTATTAAGTATCTTGTCTGGAATATATTTTTTAATAAATATTAAATTGACAATATAAAAACATGGAACATGCATATAAATCGTCTGCATACTATTGACACCCCAAGTGTTGAATTTCAATGTGATATAGATTTATTTCAATATACTAACCATTGTCAAAGTAAATCGGAATATTGGATGTTATTGCGCCAAACTCATTGAAGCGTGACATGACGAAGTGTCATTGTGGAATGAACCCTCGCATCAAGTGATCACTATGATGCATATTGCGCGGATTTTATTTAAAAGCACAAATTAAACATATAGTCCAATCCTACTTCAAAAAATACTAGTTTGTTTTGTGTTTATTTTGCTTGAATACAACAAATCGATAAGGAGCGAAATTTATCGAGTTACAGAGAATGATTGAATATACAGAGGCCATAAGACCGGTGTCTAGCTTCAACTTTTACAAATCAATGTATTTTATATTTTGATTGTAATCTACCAGCAGACTTCATATTACGTGTATTACCTTACTTCGTGTCACAAATACTTAATACTTAATTTAAAATACTTAATTTGTGGACATCTAATCCAATTAACACACTATACCTTTCTCATTTATGGTTTGGGTTATTAATCTGACAACTAAACTCGTCATTCCAGGAAACTTATGAGGAAGCTCCTTAACTTTCTATAGGTGCAAATCAGTGTGTAGCTTCAACATACAGTTAAAATTATTTTCCTTTTTTAGGGAGAGGAGAAAAAATGCTCTTTTATGAATAATCTGTCTCATAATGTATTTTTCTACTAAACCTATTCTATACGATTAACCCTTATTTTAAAATAATTTAGTTCAACGTATGGGTTGCATAATTGACAAAGTTATTAACTGATAGTACATAGTAACAATATGTATTTCAAACATTGATGACTAGTGGACTGGGGATTATGAATATATAGATTAATATAAAATCCAGGAGGCCTAAACAATAATAAACGATTATACACTTCAATAATGGACTAACAAAAGAATTTATTGTAAACTATAAATAAACTAAAAACTGAAGATTAAAACCTACACAATACAGTCTCATTCAATAAATTATTACTATAGGGAACCTTTCAATTTGAAAGGGAGGTATTTATTTTAGGTAGGTGAAGGAGGGAAACCAACGAGCTCATCGAAAATCTGAGCGAGCAGATCGACTGCGGACCGAGTGACGACGATCTCTGTACGAAAATAAAATAAAACAGGGAATTTGAAATTTTTAGTCTTGTATACTTTTGTTTACATTAGAGTTTCCTCAAACCCAATTTTATTAATTTTTTTACTAACTTGGTAACATTAACATTTACATCTTGGGTTCATTTTTCTATTCTCACCGTTAGCTGAATGTGTTATTTAATTGTTACATTTTTGATGCGGTTTTGTCGAGTTCTGAATTACGTATTTTGTGAATTGTTAGTTGTGAGATTTCCATGATAATATAAGCTCGAACAATGATATGAAATAGCGTTGGCTATTTTATGTTAGTTATGTCAAAAGTAGGGTCAGCACTCAAAGAAAGGTCACAGAGCCACTTTCCGTGTTGTCTCGCAGCCTAACGATACACAAAGAGAACTCGCACCGCCACTGCCGGCCCACCCAGCAGGTGTTATTTGTTTAATTAATAATTTTTGCAATTTACTATGGATGAAATTAGACGCTTTAATGTAATTTATGTTTCGACATATACTCATCCTAAGTATGTAAAACCATACTTTTGTAATCATATTATTCGTACTTAATTTGATGTATATGTTATTGATCCTGTTACTATTATAATTTCGCACGTAAAGATTATTGGCTATAGTTCAATATTTCCTCATTATTTCACTGAGCAACGATTTATGGATTTCTGAGAAATCAATACTAGTATTTGTCAACAAATGGTGCTGAAAATTATTTTTAACCAGGAAATATACATAAAAAATCAGCATTAATCTCAGCAGGTAGTGCGTTAAGATATTTAAAAATACCATTATTTAATTAATTTTCTTTCTCGCCAAGTTTTCATGACAATTTTAGGTTTTGTCCACTATCGGATCGGTGAATTTACGGTATTAAAAGTAAATCATTACTTGATGTTACTAAATGTCAAAAAACAAAAAAACTAATAAACAATTCAATACTATGTTTGATAATTTTGAAGTGTCCACAATGGAATATGTTTGTTCAGTTTCGACAGTATTCTTAAAACAAACATATAACTACTAATCTTTTAGAATAGTATACTTTAAGATATACTCTTTGGTAAACATTCTTAAGCCTAGAATATGTTTAAATTATGAAATTAATTCACTATATTGGGGATCCTCCCCTCTATACCCACTTATCGTGTGACGGATTGTCTGCATACTTTTAGCAATTAGGGAAGTTAACAAAATAGCTTTAAAATTCATTTAAACTCAAATCATCAAGTACATTTTGATTTATCAATTATGTAACATATAGGTAATACATAATTTTTATGAAATTCTTCCTATAGGCTATTACTTACTAATAGCTAATAGAAATCCTTCAACTATACTTACTACTACCTTTACTGAGTTCCTTTTATAAGCACAACTTTTTATAGTATTTCTTATTAAAATATGTATTTACAAAAATAGTCATCATTTATAGATTCATTGCACATATGCATTATTATATGATTACTGTGTAAATTTACATTTTGTTGAATTTTTTTCGTCAGGCATTTATCTTTATTCAATAAATGCTTATCTTCAATTAAGATTTAAATTTTACATAAGTCTTTTAAAATATTGAAAGATCACAAATAGAGTAGTAAAATTTGAAACTGAAGAAATATCAAAGGGATATTTTATAACATTAAATGGTATAAAAAGTATTTCAATTCACATTACATGAACTTAAAATTAATTCGTAATCACAGAAATATTGTTTTGTCTTGATTTAACGTTATTTTGTTTGTGAGTTAGGGCCTACTAGTAAAGCATTGTTAGCTTATTGAAAAGTAATCATACTAGTTTGAATGATAAACATTAAGTATCTAGTAAACATACATTTTTATTTTACTTATTTATAAAAAAAATAAACATTCAGATAATTTCATCGACAACATTTATTTTAATTCAATTTGTTTTGCAATTTCAAACTATTTACTTACTATTTGTTTGTCTTGAAGTAGTAACTACAGGTATTCTTGTAAAGCAATTAATTTGCATTACCCAAATGGATTTGTCTCTAAGTTCCTAAAAGTTTACTTAATTATTGATGTATGACCACAACAAGGCGGAGTTGCAACAAAAAGTAGACCATGGTTACAAAGTTCAGGTCCGTGTTATATTTTAAACTACACGCTTAGTTTAGTAGACTGGGCAAACTAAGCAAGTAATTTTAAATATAGGCCTATCTATAGTAGACTGAGCAATTATTTTAATAGTCGTTATAAAAATGTCACTTTTTAAATGTAGGCCTAATACGACATAAAATTAATAAAACCCTCTATAATATTTTTAGAAACCACAACTACTTCCAAACAGTTTTATAACTTATTATCAAATTCAATATAAATTGTGTTTATAACGCAATAAATAACACCATATTGACATGTTGTAGATGTGATTGGGACATAATAATATTAGGATATTACTATTTCCTAAAATGTACTAATGCCATAAAATTAATAAAATCCTCTACGATATTTTTAGAAACCACAACTACTTCCAAACAGTTTTATAACTTATTATCAAATTCAATATAAATTGTGTTTATAACGCAATAAATAACACCATATTGACATGTTGTAGATTTGATTGGGACATAATAATATTAGGATATTACTATTTCGTAAAATGTTCAGAAAAATTCGTCTCAGCTATTATTTGTACCGTATGTCAATTGATGCCACTAACTTACAAATTTACAATAAGATGCACAGTTAAATTATCCTTATAATTAATGGGCTTTGCAAGAAAATTTTAATAAGAACAACAAAACGGACTACCCACATTAAACGGTGGATGGTAACGGTGGACGGTCATGTTTGGTAAATTTATTAAAAGCATTCTTTTAAAGGGTTCCATAAATCACTTACAACCATGTTTCACCCATTTAAATAATAAATCTCATTCTTGCAATTGGAGGACGGAATTTATGGAATCCAAGACTGGTGTATGGCCCACGTTTTGTTCCGGATGGTACCAAATTTATTTTATCTGTCTTTTTATACAGGATTTTCACTCGACTGAGCAGCCCACATAAAATTTTTGACTCCAAAAACTCAATGTTGGCTTACACCTAATGATTATTTATTTTTTTAAAGTTGAAGTTAAGCAATAAATCTACGAGGAAATAAGTTCAGTAGCCGAAAATGACTCAGTAAGAATGTGTGACATCCTTGTAATTGACAGAAAAAAGAGCGAAGGCATATAGTAATTGATCCGACGGTAAGGTTCGAGTTGAGTCAAGAACAAGTAAATATCTTGTATTATTATATTATTTATTAAAAATTATATTGTTTATTTATTTTATATTATTAAGTTCTTGTCTATCTTCTTATTATTATGTATTTATTTAGTTTTACATAATAACTTCATTATTCTTTTATGTTGGCCTTTAAAATAGAAGCGTAAAATTGTATGCAACCGAAAAGAATAATGTTACATTTAAGAGTTTTCTGACACAGTTCCTGGATATGGCACTTTGATGTAAATAATTTGACACCAACAATCCAACTCGATTCATCTTCCGAATTCGTGGAAGGGCAAAAAACACTGTCAAGGAAAAATGTCCAAGTTTCATTAAATTTTCGTTGAAAATAGTTCAAAGATTGGGAACGATACTCATAATTTGACAAGGACGTCGTCAGAATAGAAAGGTTTCCATCCTGCCATTCTGTTTCCCAAAAATAAATTTTTCTTTTATATAACTTTTACTTGAAAAACCAACTTCATATTATACAATCTTAAGTAAACTTTCCATACTTTACTCACGAAGTCCCCAAAACCCTCATTTATAGAGTTTTTTTTAATTATTCAAATAAAATTAGATGTCTATTTAATTTGCACAAATAGATCTCGCTACAAATATAAATTATTATTTGTATGGAACGATGAAGAGTTTTTTTAATACAGTAGGCCTAAACGATTCTTGACATCTTTAGGTTACTCTAATTTACAATAATGTAATATATGAGAGATGTGGACAATCAATCAAAAATTAATAGAATGAAAATAATCTTAAATTAAATCATTTGAAAGGTTTTAGGCTCGTTCATGATCATCTACCGCAAAGAGGTTTGTTTATGTTTGGCCTATCACGTGACAAATTCCAGACACGTTATTGGTGGGATTTGTCACACAATAGGCAATAATAAATAATAGAGAATAATAAAGATTGGCTATTGAAGGGTTTAGTCAACAAAATTGATTGCAATAAGTCGCAATTACCAACATTTGTATTCTTATTACTTTAGATTAATTGTTAAAACTAAAATTTAGCTAATCAGTTTACAGTCTCACGTTTATTTAAAAAATGTAGTCACGTCTACAGTAGACGTAGAAATTGTTAATAGTAAATAATTGTACAAAACAAACAAACACGTAAAAGGGTTTTATAAAAACGTTTGTATTGTTGAGTTTTAAAATAAAATTGCTCTATTCATCAACGGCATATTATGAACAAACATCTTTAATAAGTAAGAAGATGCGTGCACTGTAATACTTAAATTCAACTGTCCTAATGTCTTTATTTTAGAAATTTCTTTCATCTCTCAATATTATTCTAATGCAATACTTATTATACGGATAATTAAAATAAAAACTATTATAAACGAGTTCATTTTTAAGTGCTGTATGGTAGAGTACTTTATAGTAATTTCCACTGCAGTTTCTTCACTGAGATATTTATTAACTACATGTGTGCCACATAAAATTTCATGCACCATGAATGGAAAAGGAAAGTACATTAAACTTAAATAGTTTATACCTTTTTAAATTTTCAGTCAGATGTGGAGTATATTGAACATCTTCACATACGATTGACAGACTTCTTTGAAAATGTGTTAGTCTTTTAATAATAACCATAAACATTCTTTTCAAGTACGACAATCTCAACACATTGTCGTAGATTGTGTTGTATTGAATACAATAGGTAGGCCTGTTGTATTCAAAGGCCTACCTGTTGAATCAACCCCCTTAAAACCGTTTAACACATGTAAAATACTGAACTGTTACAAAAATAATTTAATATGGCATTATGTTATTATTATAATAATAACTTCCAAGTTGCAGGCCCTTAATTAGGGTTTTAAATTCCTTGAATTCTACCGAGGTAGATATAATGTACATGAAACGTTCAATAGAAATATTTCTATGTAATATAAATTCCTGCTGCAAACCGCACTTTGATACAACAGATAATTATCTTAATGCATTGACACTAGAATAGGCTAAACAAAGAAACTTATCAGCCTAAAAGCTTTTTTAATCGACGGAATCCTGTACAAACCTATGTTGTACACTTTATGATTACCAGTAGTTTTTCTAACATGATAATATGTCAAAACTAATCAAGAGAAGTGAAAGCATTTTTACACGTCTTGGTTTGTAACGATAATATAAGGATTTTAATTTAAAACAACGGAAAACACGATTTTAAATAGAAATTTGCAAACATAACACATAGTTAGTAAACATTTGTTGATTACCATTTATCACTACTATTTACAATATTTTATTGATACTTTTTTTAGATTTTGTGTTCTTGCAGACAACCATTAACATTTATGTACAATGTCATGTTATATTCACAAAATTTCCGGACACTTTTTTAGAATTGACTCTTGTTATTCCACCTACATTTGTTATACTCGTCTCTACTTCTTTTTGTGTTTTACATATGACTTATTATTTCCAAATACTTAAATCAAATTATACAGAGGGCTTGAATTCTGCACATAATACACGGGTATACTGTACATTTCTCATACATTTAACATTTTGTCGGTCATAGTCTAATGGAACTCTTATTCGACGTTTCCTGATATAAGCCCTTTAGATTATTTTCTCCAGATATGTAAAGGGGAAATAAGGCATAGGCTACAGTGTTTACATAAAAACAAGGCATATGAAAACCCCGCAAAATATTAAAAAATTGAGACAAATGTAATAAGCAGGATAACAAGAGTCCCTTATAAAAGTATTCGGGAGTTTACTTAATAAAATATGCGGAGTTGTTTTAAAGTTAATGGTCGGCTATTTGAACACCAAAACTGCATAAAATACTAAAAAATTATGTAAATAGTTATAATAAATGTCCATAGCAATAAAACTTATCTTAGATATGTGTTATGTATTCCTTTGTTTTAATTAAAATTATGGGTTGCGTTTTAAAAGAAACAATCTGCATTGACCAGTCTTGAAAATAACATACAAATCAAATAGTTGTATTAACTATATCGATTAGGTCCTCCACAAGTTTTCCATCAGGCAATGGCTCAATGTTTGTATTTAAATGTATGTTTTATTATTTTAATTTGTTAAAAGTATAAATATAAAATTTTAAATTGTAAAATATAAATGAGAAAAATATTCTCATCGATTAGTTTAATCCCATTAAGAACATAGTGCGGAAATTTTAATATTCTTCAATCCCTCATTATTACTTTTCTGGTATCGAATTTAAATTACCTTAGATCAGAGTATAATTTACCTAAACAACTTTACCTCGTAGGGCGATTTTCTTGCCGAGTGTTCGTTTACAAGACGAGAGAGATCTACTAAGGTCGACGTGTCGTCGAAGATTTTCTTACATGGCGGGTTTCGCGGGAGCGCGGGAATCTACTGGCGGCAAACTGCGCTACACCTGTCTCCACCCCCTCCCCTCCTACGCTACCCCCTCCCGTCCCCCTCGCCCACCACGGTCCACCGGAGCTTACACCTGATTGGCTCCCGCGGTTCATTGTTGGTCACCTGTTCATTACTTTGCCGATCACCCAGCCAGCCTTTTTGTCTTCGTGGGTTCTGCGGAGGAGCGAAAAATGATGAGATTGTACTCCGGATGTAAAGTCGGAGTTTATGTATTGTGGGCCCCTGAATAATACGTATTCATCATTTGCGGGTGTAATGTAGGAGGTTCTGAGAAATTTCAAATGTAATTAATTAAAAGTGGGCAGTTTGTTTTACCGCCTTTTTGCTTGGTTCTCTTTACAAGTTGAAAAAGTGTGTAAGTTACGATTAGAATTTATTGATCTAACTTGGTAGCATTGACAAATCCTTATGTTAAAAGTTCAATCACTTTTCAGTAATTTTTACTCTGACGCAACTTATGATTTAAGAAGAACAATATTTTAAAAACGTATTTTACATTCATAACGCTGAATCTACTTGATAGTTAACACAAATTAAAATTATTGTTTTGAAAAAACTTGAAAGTCACGGACACTATATTATAAACGCGTTAGAAACACAAATTACTGCAATATGGCTAATGGTGTTGTGCCGCGAAGTAGGTTATTCTTAGAATGTGTCGCTATATACAATACTAAATTTAATAAATATCATTTTTAGTTTTCTTAAACTAAGATGTGATTTTTTTGGAGGGGGGGGGGGTATTTTTTCTCAAATTAATCACCGCACCTAATCCTATAATACGAGGAGTATCTGTGGCGATGTATTTGCCGCAATCTTCAAATCTAGCGGGTAGATTTTCTTGCTTAAATTTTTGCATTAAAACCGTTTTTCCCCAAAAATAAGTTTAAAAACAGCCCCAACCCCAGAAAAAATTGACTTTTGTCAAAAACTAAGTTAAAAAATTCTAATTTTAAAAATTGGTCTTAAGGGGTGGGCATTTAGATTGCACAATAACAACGGAAGTAACGAAAGTTAAAAACAAATAAAATCACGCTACTTTTAAGAACTGTTTATGAAACATCTGTTAGCTTTGAAGAGGTATTCAGGGCCGCCCACGGGGGGGGACTAATATGGCGCAAGTTGCGCCATTGGAAAAAGTTTGGGGGGGAATGAAATTTTTGGGGGGGAATTGAAAAAAGGGGTTTTTTTAAATGTTATAAGTACTAATTTGCAGTAGTCTATATGTAGGCCTATGCATTTTTAATGAATCACTTATAAATTTTTATCGATTCGTGCTACGGAATTAAAACTTGGCACAACTGCTATATATTTTAATACCTGTATTCGGTTGTTTGTTGTACATAAGCCAGCTATTTTTTATGTTTTTTGAACTGTGATCTTAAAAAATATATAAATTGCAAGCAGACTATTTACTGAACATTAGGTAAAAATTTCACGTTTTTAAGTTTTACTGTTTTTGAGTTCTGCTCGCTTAAAGTCCACCATGTCACTTAATTGTGGCGAACGCCGCGGTCTTGACACCAGTTAAGTTACTATACTAGGTACAATTAATTACTCAACTACACGTTACACACACTATTTGCATATAGTGATTAGCTGTGTGTGTTATTTTAACTGTAAATAACTTTTGTAAGTATTTCTGATCTATATATCAATAACAAATACAATCTAACCGCTACAGCGAGCTCTAAACTTGGCTGAGTGTAGCTGGCTTGATGACGTGCATGAATTCATAGGTAAAAAAACCCCTATATTATCTCAATTTTTTTTTTAAATATGCAACTTATGCTTATATGCTTAGCTAAAATAAATACGGTATTTTCAAACAGGTTTCCACTTTGGGAGGGGGGCGGTTTATGTTTTTTGGGGGGGGGGGAATGCGCCATCACCTTTGGGGGGGATGGGCACCCCTGCCCGGTATAGTTGGTTGTTGGTGTAAACTAATAGCCTGATCGTTTATGCCCAGCTTCAGCCATACTACAGACTAAAATGTTGATAAAATCATTGACGCCTATAATTGAATGTAACATATAACCATGATCATATTCCCCATGTCTTTATGATGAAAAAAACGAATCTTTTATGAATTGGTTTTTGTAAGTTAAAAAATTATAATTTTTAAAATTGGTCTTATGGGTTGTCATTTTGATAACAAAATAACAACGAAAGTAAAGAAAAGTAAACAAAAATAAAAGAACGCTACTTTTAATAATTTTTTATGAAACATCTGTGAAGAGGTATAGTTGGTTATTTGTGTAAACATTAGCCTGATCGTATATGCCCAGCTTCAGGCCCACTACGGACTAAAATGTTGATAAAATCCTTAACGCCTAATTTAATGTGACATATAACAATTACCATGCTCCCCATGGCTTTATAATGAAAAAAAAACTAATAAGTTACTTTAGAAACTTAAAACACACAATGACACACCATTTTTTGCCCTTTTTTAGTGTTGTATACGTTTGTTTTTCATTTCTGTTTAGAAACTTACAAACCTTTGTAAAAGTCCTGTATAGTAACAAGTCTTGACGGCCGTGTAGGAGGTGGGTAGTGGGGTGGACAATGTTTTTGTGTTGTGGTGTAATTACCGGCAGTAGTGGAGTTATGTGTGTTCTGACACAGTTTATGTTTCGCCGTAACAGTAAACTACGCCACCCCCTCCTTGTCACCACCAACACATCACCCTCGCTTGATTTGTCGCCGGAGAAAAAAAGAAAGAAAATTATTGACTTGACGATTTGTGATATATATTTTTAACAACACTGTTAAGTCTAGGATTGGTTTTATGTATAAAAAAATCTAATTTAATAGAAATAAGTTAAGGCTATTTACTTATAAAAGATGCTTTTCTTAGTGTTTGTTCTCATCAACACACTATAAAGGAAGTGTACTGAAGAAAATATAAAAAAATGTATGGCAGAAAGAGTTTTAAAATTAAATTAGAGTTAATCATTACCTGGCATATTTTCAAATCCAAAAACACTATTGGGTGCTTAATTGGAAATGTTAGAGTCACAAACATGTATTAAGTTTAATTTTTAAATGTCCTTTTATTGTGGATCAATTTTCCTTAATTTGTTGGTTTTTTGACGATTTATTTTACCTTCATGAAGATTTAATCATAATAGAAACCCCAATTTTTTTTGGAATGATTATTCGATCCTCATTGTTTTGCTCATTTGTCTCCAATTTACTAGTAGTAAATTTGAGGCCTAACATAGTGAGTAGAGGTGCAACATAGTGATACCAAATGTTCATAAAAAATGCCATTTTTAATAAAAATATGACCCAGAAGTTTTTTTTAAGTTTTGCCCATATGACTTTAATGGAAACTTTGTTTGCCTGCCATTTCCGTCTCGATCATCCATTTGACATCTAGTTTGAGGAATTGTGCTTTGTTAAGTCTTTAATTTGATACCAATCTCGACCTATGCTGCTATTTAAGAATTTTGTCTGACTCCTCGTGGGCCGTCCCCCTTAAGGGATAAAAAGTAATAGCTTAAAAGAGTAGACCTTTATGGCCATAATTTACATACTAAGTCTCATTACTTTATCTATAATGGTAAGAAATATATTTCACCTGTCCGGGACTTTTCAATCACAAAACGAAAGGTGTACAAAAATAGAGGAACATGTTAAGCAGTTTGCAACAGCTATTAACTGTGAAAAAGAGGTATAGTTGTTTGTCGGTGGAAATTTAATAGCTTTATTACCATGATACTATAACAAAAATGAATTAAAACCAACGAGCGAGGCTCGGTTAACCTGCTACTATCAGTAATCTACCTTTGTACTATTTATATAAAGCACAAATGCACAAATTATATTTTTTTTTGTTTTTTATTTTTCATAAAAAATAAAATTCTTTCAATGGCCCATTTTTATAGTAATACGCCATAAAATTTTTAATTTCACCAGTTTGTTGATAAAAATCCACTACCGTATATGTTTTGAGGGCCAAAAATTCATTCTATTATATCGAATATAAAATACAAATCCATCTAACGTGGTTTAAAAGCTAGTTAGAAACAATAGAAAAACTAAACAAACTATTAAAAAAAGTCGGTCTAAAACAATTTTTTCGGTAGCATAATCGGGGGCAGGAAAAGAGAACTTGAAGGCCAGGCTGTAAAACAAAAGCTTTCTGATGCACTTATTTTTTGCAAGTGCGGAGGTAATCTCCACAATGCGTCCATTGGAAGGTTTAACTTTTACATTTATACCTCATTGTTTTAAAGAGAAAGAGGTTGCAAAATTAGAACTGGCGTTTTATGTATGATATAAAACCCATTAAATGAATTTTTATAAGCAGCTTTTGTTAGCTATTTAAAACTTTGGAATAATTAAATTGACTGATGAAAAATGCAATATAAGCTGTGTATTATTTTATTATACTTCTTTCCGTTTGGCCGAAATACACTTAATATTGACATTTCTTTAGTGTTTATCTTATTTGTATCTACATTTTGAATGTCATAAATAATACATAGATAGTGGATAGCATGATTGTGGACTGCTGAGGACTTGTTATAACTTGGTAAAAGTTGGTATGGACATTTACTACTATAGGTAGAGTTTAACTAATATTTTCTTACAACACCCATGTGGTGGCAAACCTACATACTCACCCCCGACCCCCATGGGGTTGATTGGGAATATTAAAAAGAGTCGATTATTGATACAACTTGATTTTTACCTTACCCAACCATTACATTTCCTAACAACTAACATTTTTAACGATCCCACGGCAATAAAACTACATACCGATTCCTATCGCGTCTATATGGGTAAAATAGAGAAACTCAAATTCCTTTGGAAATTCGCTGAGTACGCAGGTTTGCTGCGACAGGGGTATTTTACCATCATGGAGATTTCCATAAGAGAACCACATTTTCTTTTTTGAATGGTTATTCGATCCATATTACTTTTCTCTCATTTACGAGTGATAAATTCGGGGCTTAGTGTAGCCTAACATAGTGATTTTAAATGTCTATAAAAATGCCATTTGAAATAGAAAATGTCCATGAAACAACGTACAGTTTACTGTCTACCAAATCAATATATATATGTACTCGCTTTGCTTGTTTTCTATTATTCGTTTTTCAAAGTATTTTATTTACCAGGACCGGGGAGTTATGTTTTATCCCCGGCCCTGTTTATTTACAATAATCTTTTAGGCTATACCAAAGCATACTGACCCTTAATTATACAGTATTCCCACTAAATACAAAACTTCTTTATTCATTAAAATAATAACCTTTCTTAATTAGTTTGTTTGCTATTTCTTTAACTAATTCAACAATAAACAATCCTTTTTTCCACCATGCATTACAATAAAAAATACAGCTCAACCATTGCTTCTTAAAGAAAAACTAGGATTTATTTTTATTCGTCTCGCTCTCCCCTCTTCAAAATGTTGCCAATATCTCATCGTTACTTAAGAAAAGTGGATTCTTCCATTTCATCGTTTCATGAAGTAAAATAGATGGTCCGTGAACAAATGTGCAAGAACGTTAAGATGTCCATTGGTTACTTGACATAGTAAATTATCATTTTTTTCATATACTTGCCATGTATACTAGTAACGTTTGAATGTGATAGTGTTAAACCCTCCAAACCTAGAACAAATAATGTCTATCTATTTCCCTCTCCCTTAATTCTCTACAATCAAAGACTATATGTGAAATATTGTGACGTTATAGGCCTAGCTACAGAACCCAAAATGCTTCTTTTATTATTTGACTTTTTAAAAAACAGACCAAATAGAAATAATTAAAATACTTGCAATAGAAACAACAAAATCCTAAACGCTATAGTGATGTATTATTCACCTAAAGACTTAAAATTTGTAAATTATATTTCATGACAAGACAAGATCATTATTTTTTTAATTATACTGTAGCATACTTACATATTTTCACTGGCCCAGTGCACCAGTATTGACCGCAGCGAACTGAGAGGTACAACCGTCCACCGGTTATTTATATATCGAACGCTCAAGAGATTGTCATACAATACTAATGTGTTGATGATTTTTTGAAACCCGAAACCAACCTCTCGAGCCTAATATTCATAAATACATTCTGATTGATGCTTATCTTTTAAGCAAGCAATTGGTCAAATACATTACCGTACTGCATGAGACAATTTGAGCTTTAGGCCTACTTTAATTCTAACATTATTTGTGAAATAATATTTTCTAAAGCATGTATTCTTAGGAGGAATCATGCTATTCATATGTTGATCAATAAAAGTTTAAATCGAAACCAAATGGAGAAAAGAAAAACCATACAAGTATGCTAGTACAAGGAGCTAGTACAGGAGCTAGTACTTTTGTAAGTTTGAATGATAATTTTCTCGTGAACTACCTTTTTAAAAGCTACATTAGAGATCCCGTGCCTTGAAAGATTAAAAATGTGAAAAAATAATTGTATGTGTCTTTGAAAAATAACTCAATTATTCTTACTTTTAAGATTTTTTAATGATTAAATTTATTTTGACTGATTAACCTACCACTTTTACCTACAAGAAAGATAATACCGTCTGAAACAGAGGAATGCTGAGGCATTGTTAACGCGGTGTCGAGGTAGAGACTCACAATGATTAAGCTCAGCAGTGCAGTGGCGGTCAGCAGCGACCACAGATCAACGCATCCGCGAGACAACGTAGTATTTAATATTTATATTTTTACTTGGAAACACAGAAAATTTCAATTTAAAGTGTTACATATTTTTATATCATCCTTATCATATAAAATATTATGTTTGCTAAGGAAAACCTTGATGTTTTTCTCACTCGCTCTTTGACTCGTGACCACAATATTAGAGATTAAGGAACAATTTAGATTGACCGTCAGTTAGACTTAATTTATCACAACGTAGTCATAAATACATTCAAAGTAAACTTTTTAATTTCTTACCTGTAAATATTCGTAACTTGCCTCCAAAATGTTTAAAGAAGTATAAGTCCGATTTTCTTTACCAAAAGGGTAGGTAGTCTTGAAGAATTGTTAATGCTTAAACCCCGAAGACTTTCTGCACTGGTTAAAGTTCCTCTTTTTTACCATTCCATTGCTTACATGTTACCTTACTCATTGTTTTTTTGTCTGTTATTTATGTTTTATAAATATTTATTTTATATGTTTTGTAGAAATTGTCATTTTATCTCTGTCTATTATCTATTGTTAATTATTTGAGTCATTTACATGTGCAATTTTATTGTAAACAATTTTGACCTAGCCTATTTCATTTTTGTAAATAGCTAAATGTAAATGATATTGTCATTCTAATTTATTGCCATCTAATGGCAATAAAAGATTTTCATTTCATTTCATACCAGGGAAAATATGTTTTTGATAAATACCATTAATAGTTTTGGTTACTTACGAGGAGAAACCAAAAACACTTACGAGAAACTAGTAAATAAGTACAATTTTAAATAAAAGTCAAAACCCAAGTTTAAAAATTTTTATAGATTACCTGAAATATTTATTAGCCTTATATTTCCCCCATACAAATGTTATTTCTTAATTTATTTATTTTACTTTTATTACATACATGTATACATTTAGATTACAGTCTTTGTTGTTACCAATATTTCTAGATAATTTACTCCAGTATTATGTTGTAATCAAAGTGCAAAACCAGATAATGATAATCGATAAAACTGTGATAATATTGTCAAGAACTTGCACGAAAACACAGGCAACTGTCTAATCTACTTTGATTTGAGGATGTTTGGAGATGATATTTTTCCGAATTGCAAACTATGACTATTATAATCTATACTTATTTAATACGCTAAGGGTTTTTTTTTTTTGTCTTGAGAACTCCTCCTACAATTTTCAACCGATTTTCAAGTTTTTGGTGTCGTTGGATAGAGCTTGGTTTGTGGTTGTTTCCGCCAAAAACTGATGAGAATCGGACTAAAAATAAAGACGCTATCCACCATTGAAATCTCAAAATTTCCCATTTAAATAACATTGGGATTGAATAAAGCATTTTAAACATCTATGTTAATAATCAGCTGTAAATACGTGTTGTTTTTGTGATTAAAGATATTCACAATAGTGGATTGGCCTGATGTCGTTGATTTTGTGCTAAAAGTAACATTTGTATTGTACTAAAGTAAATTGCTCGATTTCGAGCAACACGTATACTAGTGTGTATTTAATTTACGTGTAGTGCGTGGAACAAACGACATATTACGTAGAGATCTTTCACTTCCTGATACCAGCACCAAACTTTGGGAATTGACTAAACACATGTAAAAGAGTAAAAATCTGCCGGGGGGCAAACTTAAATATAATGACGTCACGAGCAGTGACGTCATCAATATGGCCGCTCAACCAATTACAATAATGTTGCATATCTCGGAAACCCCTTAACCGATTTTGACATTTGACATCTTATTTGAAAGGTCTAATCATGATCTATAATAAAGGTTATTACACTTTTAGCGGTAAAACAACCGTTTTTTTGAGTATTTTGTAAAATATTAATTTTTATAAGTATTTGCAATTTCAGCGAATTTTCCACAGGGAAGAAGCTATTGCCGTATGTGTTATGGTAAGACATAAGCCCGGGACCATGTTACTTTTTCATTTTGAGGTGCCCATTGACGAAAAATAATAGTCATTAAAATTATATATGCATACATATGTATGTATGTATGAATGTGTGTATGTATGTGTCCCTAGACACGAGAACTCTTGTTAAAACCGTCCGATCAAGACCAAACTTAAGGGAGAGGTGGGTATAACCGGGTGGTTGGGTACAAACCGGGTGGTCGGGTTTTGACCAAGTAAGTGCTGGTACCTGGCAATAAATGCCGAAATTAACATGTTGTTGGAGAGGGGAAATGGCGGACATTGCGCCATTAGTCTCTGAGCATAACTCTGGCTATTAAGAGCGTTTATTTGTTTTTGATATTTCATTTCCCAATGTTACCGACAGTTTGATCGCCTACTACGGAAAAACTACATGAGTTTCAGTGAAGGTGACTACACTATTGTGTAGTCTATGTCTTTATCTTTACACTGATATAAGCAATATCTGAAATTAGTTTTTAAACACTCTGAATATGTTAAGTTTTTGTTAGTTACTACCAGTGGGGTGAAACCGGGTATGACGCACGGGGTAAAACCGGATGGTATTTATACATGTTGTATGATCTAAATATTTAAAATTTGATTTTTCGCACATAAATTAACTGAATATGTTATCTTTGATACTATTTTGACTTAATTGTGTGTACTTAGTAATAAAATTTTAGGCCTATTAAAAATTTTGTTTTTTTTTTCTATTTTCCATATACTTAACATGTGTACCCGGTATCACCCCACTAGTGGGGTGAATCCGGGTACTTGCACTTTTTACAAAAAAAAAAAATGGAAGAAAAAAAACTATAAGACTTTTCAAGTTTTTAAAAGAAGCAATTCAAAAACAAATAAACACAAGATAAACTGAGACATTATTTAAAATTTTCTCTATAAAAACATGGCATCTACATGTCACTAGAGCTTAACCACCCGGTTATACCCCACTTTCCCCTATGTAGAGATGTGTAATCGTACGTTTATTTAGATGAGTTCGTAAACCAGATATATTGACCTACCGGAAGGGGTAGTGTTAGGGGGTTTTCACCCCAAAAGTGGATTTTTTGCATTATTCACATCTAATTTTAAAAAATTTTAAATTTTGATTTTCATTGCTGGATTTAGCTAAAAAAAAAAAACACACAATTAAGTATTTTGCAGCTTTGCTCTATCCCCATTGGTTACCGAGATATTAAAAAGTATACAAGACAGTACATTGTATTTCGGGGCTCCAATGTTAATCTTAAGGAGTAAAAAAGAATGTTTTAATATTTCACTTATTAACCAATATATTTTGACTAAACTTGGTATTTAGCTTCATTTGGTTAAGATCCATCCATTTATGGTAAAAAAATCTTGGTTTTTTGTACTTATCATGGTCAACCTGCATACTCTTTTCCCATGTTAATCACAAGGAGAATATTCAAACTAATTTATTCATGGACGGATATTGATGAAACTTAGCATATGGCTTCATATGGTCGAAATAATTTTTATACTAAAATTACCTACTTTCAGTGTTCCCCATGGCATCAAACCTGCATACTCTTTTCCTATTTTTATTGTAGGGATAATAGACATTTATTTTCCTATTTATGAGCACGTGATGAAATTTTGTTCACAGGTTCATCTGTTCTAAATTAATATTATTAATTTGGAAATTCGCTGAGTACACATGTCTACCACGGAGGGGTATTATGTATGTAAATTAAGTTTAATAATAATACAAGACAAAATTAAGGATATTATTATTGTTAACATATATTTCATGTAAATATATCCAGCTACCTATATGTTTATTCTTGAACAATGACCTGCAATGAAATGAAATTGACAATGAAGTGCTGCAATAGCGCACCCACAGTTGGTGGGATATGTTCTATGTTCCTATTCATTTGAGTAAAAAGTATTCTGCGTGCATGGTTTACATGAAATATATGTTAACAATAATAATATGTGAAGCCCAGCTTCACTTGCACAATGCAGGCCCATCAGCCCATCCGGGAAAGCACTCAAAGGGCACTGACAATGTGAGTCATAGTCTGAAACTCCGCACCACAGCTGCAAGACTGATCATCTGCCATTCCCCATTTGTATTTCCAATAATTACATCTTCCTACTCCAGTGCGGAATCGATTTAATAAAGTCCACTGATTCCGAGGAAGATCCATACCACCTACTGCTAAGGTCGGGTCATCAATCAGAAAGCAGTTCCAACCTTGGAAAGATTCCCAGGAGGCATTCCAGTCGGTATATGGATGGAAAAGTTTGAGTCTCAGCAGTTGAGTAAACTAGGGACAGAGCAGTTTTTTTTTTTTTTTTTTTTTTTTTTTTTTTTTTTTTTTTTTTTTTTTTTTGAGGGAGAGGCGGAAAAATGCATTACGCACACAGGTGGCCAGCCTGTAGTGTGGGGCTCCCCTAAAAACGGGTTTACCCACTAAAAAACCTCCTCTACTCTTTAGGAATTTAACCTGGAATTGTTTGTCACATTACGTCAGGCTAGGCCTAAATTTGGCTTACGCCCGTGGGGCTCGCTCCTTATCCAGCCGCTCGATCAAGGGATCTCGGCCACTTCGCGGTCCAGATCGGTTTTCTTTTCCAGGAGGATGCCCCGGACGAACTGTGACAAACAATCCCAGTTGCCCTCATCCTCCATAATCTTTTGGCAGACCGTGTCCACCGAAAAAACACCGAGTTTTCTTGTGGCCTCCAGGCGGGGCCTTTCCCAACGCGAACAGCGGAAGAAGGTGTGTTCCGCGTCATCGGGAACGCCCGGGCAGTAGATGCAATCCGGTGAACCGGTCTTGCCAATCCGGTTCAGGTACGACTTGAAATAGCCGTGACCTGTCAGGAACTGCGTGAGGAAGTAGTCCACCTCGCCATGCCGCCTTTCTACCCATGGTTGGACCTGCTCGATGAGTCGCGCAGTCCATCGTCCTCGGGTGTCGTGCTCCCAGCTGTGTTGCCACTGCTGGAAGGTTCGGGAGCGCTCTTCTGTTCTTGCCGTGTCCTTGCCGATCTCGCCTTGTCTCTGATAAATCGCTTTCCTCTCCCCTGCCAAGAGCTTGACAGGGATGACTCCGGCGACCACCAGGACGGCAGGCTCGGACACTGTCCGGTAGGCGGAACACACCCGAAGCGCAGCTTGACGCTGAACTCGGGCGAGTCGCAACCTGTAGAACTCCTTATCTAGAGCGCCTGCCCACACCTCTGCCCCGTAAAGGAGCACGGACTGGACCGCGGACATCAACAGACGTCTTCTGCTGGATCGGGGACCCCCGACATTGGCCATCAGCCTACTAAGGTAAGTGACTACCTTAGCGGCCTTGTCCGCCGTACGGAAGATCTGATCCCTCCAGCTTAACTTGGTGTCCACCATAACCCCAACGGTGTCGATCCTCTTCTTCGTGAGGATCACAATCTCCGTCTTACTGAGAGCAAGCGAGAGACCGTGATCTGACATCCAGGTGTTGACCACACGCATGACTCGGTTCAACTTTAGTTGGGCCAGCTCAACGTTGCGTGCAGCTATGAGAGCTGCGACGTCATCGGCGTACCCAACCAAAGTGGTTTCCTCAGGCATCTCGGACCTCAGGAGGCTGTCATAGGCAACGTTCCAGAGATCCGGGCCGAGTATTGAACCTTGTGCGGCACCAGAAGTGACTTCCACCGTCCGCGTTCCGTCCCTCGTGTCATAAATCAGGCTTCGATAGCGTAGATAATCCTCGATGAGCCGCAACAGATATGCAGGAATACGAAAGGTGTTTCGAAGCGCATCCAACATATCGACCCACCTCGCCGAGTTGAAGGCATTCTTGACATCAAGCGTAACAAGAAGCACTACTCGGCGGGAGAAATGGTTGTGGCTCTCAGCTCTCTCCACAGCTCTCTGAACTTCGGTGACAGCGTCGATCGTTGACCGTCCCTTTCTGAAGCCGTACTGACGGGGGCATAAGTCCCCGGCAGCTTCCACGGCAGAAGTCAGGCGGGAACGGATCAGCTTCTCGAACAGCTTCCCAGCCGTGTCCAACATGCAGAGAGGCCTGTGGGACGACGGCAGCTCGGGATCACCTTTGCCCTTGCTGATCAGTACAAGCCTGGCTGTTTTCCAGGGAGCCGGAAACACCCCTTCTACCAAACAGGCATTGTACATTCTCAACAACAAGTCAGCGTTGATTGAAAATACTTTCCTTAAAGCCTCACTGGGAATCCCGTCCGGGCCAGGAGCCTTGTTGCTCTTCAGGGAGACAACGGAGGTTTCCAGCTCCTCGAAAGTGAAAAGTGGAACGTCCTCTACCCGTCCGAAGTCAACTGGCGGTCGCTGTGGATATTCAGGAAACAACGCAGCGACGATCCTCCCCATGGTGGCGCCCTCCATGATGGAAGGTGGAGAGCGGGCGCCGAGTTTCTGTGTTACAAGTTTGTAACCCAGGCCCCACGGGTCGGAATCAACGTCGTCACGAAGTCTCCTCCAGCTATTCGCCTTGCTCCTGTTGATCGCCTGGCGGAGAGATTTTCTCGCAGATTTATAGGCCTCCGACTTACGAACTCTGTCTGCGGGAATTCTCGCTCTAGTGGCGGCTCGTCTAGTTCTTAAACATGTTCTTCTGAGTTCCGCAATCTCTTCAGTCCACCAGTAAACGGGTTGTTTGTCGCGTCGGGGTTTCCTTCGCGGCATAGACTGGTCGCAGGCCGAGACGATAAGTTCCATCGTGGATGTTACTAGTGCCTCGGCTCCAGCCTCACCAGGATTCCCCTGCGCTCCCCGAGAGATGACTTCGGTGAACTTGACCACGTCCAGTTTGTTGGTGTTCCACCGGCGTGGCCCTTCCCGAGATGCGGAAACTCTACGATTTGCCTGATCATGCAGGTCAAACACGATGTATTGGTGGTCGCTACCCGTGTAGTCCTCCACAACCCTCCAGCCAGAGATCCTCGGAAGGAGCGACTCAGACGCAAAGGTGACGTCAGGGATCGTGCCTCTCTGCCCGGGGCGCCGAAAAGTAGGTGTGTCGCCCTGGTTGAGGACGACAAGACCGGCCCTGGCGATGAAATCCAGGATGTATTTCCCCCGGGAGCTGGTAGAGGGCATTCCCCACTCGACGGCCCTGGCGTTGAAATCGCCACCAACGACGACATGCCCGGTGGTGCCGAGAACGCACTCCTCTAGGCTATCTATCTTGTCGCGGAAGTCCTGGACGGCCTCGTTGGGTGTGAGGTAGCAACTGAAGATAGTCACGTCCCTACACCTAACCCAGACGAATCCTCGGCCGCGCCCGTGACTCCGCACCAAGACATCTCGTGTATTACGTGCCCAAAATGCAGCAGTACCGAGGCTGTCCGAGATCCAAATGTTTGGGTCTCTGTCCCGATACTGTTCGCTGATAAGGAGCGCGTCAGCACCAAGTTCTCGGGCGAGCTGATCTAGAAGGTTATCAGCTCCCCAGGATCTATGAAGGTTGGCCTGGAGGATGAGAATTACCGGCCGCTGCCTTTTGCCTGTTCAAGTGCGGCTCTGAAGGCACCGCACTGACCAGACCCAGGTAAGTGACCGAGGGCACTGGAGCCTGAATCCTTGCAGAGGAAGCAGGAGGGGCTCGAGGAACATTCCTTACGTTTGTGGCCCTGGCTTCCACACTGGAAGCAGTTGGCACTCCTGTTTGGCCCTTTACAGTTTCGGGAGGAGTGGCCGAAACCGAGACAGCGGAAGCATCTCGAAACTACCACCCTCCGTTTGAGCCTACAACTGACCCAACCGACTCTGAGGTGCTGAAGGCTAAGCAGCTTATTGGCGTGCTTTTCGCCCATCTCAGCAACAGCCATCCGGAGTTGACTTCGGTTGGGCTTAGTCAGCCACCTGGAGTGCCACCTGGATCGCACGGGTCACCTCCTCTTCGGTGGAGAGGGCATCAAGGTCCCGAATCTCGACCAAACACTTCGGTTCTAGGGCCTTGATTGAGCCTTTGTCCCCAAGTGCAGTCTTGAGGGAAGCGGCAAAACCGATCTTGTCACTCGACTTCCCCAGTTCGAGGAGGACATCCCCGTTCTGGGTTCGCCGAATAGACTTGATAACGGTGTCGGTCTCTTCCGGTTTGGCCTGCGATCTAATCTGACCCAGAACATCGGCAAAAGATCGCCCCCCTAAGGGCTTGATCAAGATTGCCTCCGTCCTGGGCTTCTTAGGCCTGGGTTGTTTAGGCTTTCTGACAGACTTGCCAGAGGCCTCCCCAACCGGGTTTGAGACTTGCGTCCACTCCACCCTCGACGCACTTTTCGAAGCCACCTCCGCTTGCTTCTGTCTCCTCCTTTCTTTCTTAGACAGGCGCGTCTTCCAGCCCCCCAAAGGTGTTGAGGCAGAGTTTGCTGCCAAGGCAGGACTAGCCGCCGGAGCAGGAACCTCTGCAGGAGTAGCCGCTGGAATCACGGCAGCGCCCGGGGCGGACTCAGTAGCCTGGACAGGAGATGTCTGCGATGCCGCAGTGACAAAAACCGGTCTCGGCACCGAGTCCACCTCAACAAGCTCAGGGCTTCCCGGCGAAGAACCGCTCTGCCTCTTCTTTCGCTTTCTGGCTTGAGTCTGGGACTCAGCCAGATGAGCTTGAGGCGAAGCAGACATAACTCGGTTCACAACGTCGCGCTCCTGCTTCATTGCCTTCAGCCTGATCTTCCGGCATTCCTCGATTTCGCCAAGGAAATCCTCGAATTTCGGAATTCCGCCCTTAATCGCCTTGTTGACGTTCTTCTGAATAAGGAGAGCCTTGGCCATCTCCTTCAAAAGATCGTTCATTTTCTTCAGACATGAGTCTTCCTCCTCGTTGGCATCGTCCTGCTGCTGCCGAAGCATTTGCATCTCGAATGCCGGACGAAGAGGGCTCTTCCTGGGAGGAATTCCTTGCATCCCGGCTAGAGGTGTTACCGGCTTAGTCACCCCCATACCCAGCTTAACCTCATCCTTCTCCTTTCCGGTTACGGCCGACGATCCGGCGACACCAGCAGCCTTGAACGGGATCGGCGGAGGGGAGGCTTTAATTCCCCCCGTCGGCGTCCCAGTCTTCGAGGTCGGAGACCTCTGCAGTTTTGAGCTGCGCTTAAAGGCGGCCTGCTCATTCTCCTTTAATTTCGTGTTTTGGTTTTGCAAATCCATACTTTTGTTTCACCAGCGCATCGTGCGGCAAGAGGCGGCCCTTCATTGGCCGGGAGCGGGTACACCCTCGGAGATCTACCCCCCGTAGGAGATAAGACACCCCTACCCCAGAACTATGGGGCCCGAAACCTCCGTTTGCCCAGCACCGATACACAAAATGTGCCGGACGTGCTGGGGGTCGCACCGTGGCAATGCAGAGTCCGATCTCTGCATCCATGCCGCACTTCCTGACTAAGGTCCGAAGCGGCTGGCTTCTGACGACACACTGGAGGAGACCATCGGCAGTGCGAGGCACACATCAGTCCCTGCAACACAACAGGGACACTCCCAGGACCCCCCAGCGTGCGCCGGTCGAAAGAAGGTGGAAAAACACCCTTGATTCGGGGTCGAAAACAAGAAGGTGAGCAAGGTTAGCTCAGGAAAGAATAAAGACGGTGAGCTAAGGCCTGAAAGATGAGAAGAAAGGCCCTAGCTCGGGAATAACTGTGAGGAGGGTCTCACAGCTTGGCTCAGGTACCCCGGGGTCGCCAAGAAACACCCGTACAGTGGAAATCCCACTGCCCCTGAGGGTAGGGACAGAGCAGTACCACCAACTGTTTTCATACTATTCGCGGAAACTAAGGTTTTGAGCGGTGCGCGCTCCTAGCGGGGAAAATTGTAGGCCACTAGTGTATGAGTTCTACGTGAGCACAGCACTAAGAGTGATAATTTGGGCTAACGAGGGTCAATTAAAACAAAATCAAGACATAAGTTTTCCTTTTATGTTTCGGGGATTTAATAAACACTTTTTCAGGAAGACAATACTTTGAAAACATCTTAAATCTTTATAAAATACTAATACAAATAAAAATAAATAACCAATTAAACGAGGCAATATATCCTCTGCCATTTGTGAGTAGGATTTTCAGGATAGTTCATATATAGGATTCATATCTTGTTATCTTACGTTTAGCCTATGTGGGGTTTCTGATCGCAGTACAATCTAATAACGTGCTTGTAATAATCTTAATAATTTGTATCAGTTGTAATCTTGGATATAATTTATTTTCAGTTTTGCGACACCTTTCAGTGAGAATCACTCTTAGATTTGTTCTTTATTGGGAAAACAATTTTGTCCTAATGGCTTGTTTCTATCTTTATGAAATATGTCAAAACGATGGCCCGTCATTCTTATCCCCAGATGGTTTACACTTTTATGTGGTTAAAGTTTGTCCAAGATAATATGTATTATAATGCTTGTCACAATGGTTGCATTCGATCCAGAGGGGAGTCGCTACAGGGGAGAGGGAGCCTCCCCACAAAAAATCTGAATATATCTCAAAGTTGGAATTGTAAAGATTTTTTAGACTGCTGTGATTTATTAGGAGTTTCAGGATGATTTACCAATAAAAAATATACAAATGTACAAAAAAATAATAATAATAAAAATCTCCAAAACAGTATCACGCTTTAATGCTTATATTGCAATGTTCTTCAAATTCCGAACTTAATTTGTTAAGATTATTTTAATCTTAATAAATTGTTAATATAGGCTATTTATTATATTAATAATTTATTCAAATTAATAAACTCATATTTAGAATCACAACTTTGTTACGGTAACTCTACAACTTCAATTGCCTATAAGTTTACTGTAGATGACTTGAGTTGTAATGCCAACTCGAATGAAAAATTCCAATCCAACAAAAAATATTACTTATAAAACTGTCTAAAATATCCAATAGTTTGGCAGCAAAAACAATTTTTTCATAAGACAAATTGCCTTTACTCCATAATTTGTTGTTCCGTTTTTATGATAGGCCTATTGGTATCTTTGTTTAAAACTTAATTTTACACCTTATTGCTTTTTTTTAAATTTTTATGATTTACCATTTAGGCTACAAAATTTCTGCTATTTTTTAACTACACCATAGGAAAAAGAAATATATTTTCTCGTTGATGGACATTTGAAAGGACTTCATGCTAAAAATGAACTGAATACAGTTCGTTACAGAAATAAAAACTATATAATTATGGGCGGATAGCGGCTTAGCGAAGCCGAAACTAAAAAAAAAATACTGAACGTTTTTAGTAGATTTTTATTAATGGGATATGAATAGCCAGTATCGTATTTTTGTGATATCTTGTACATATCGTGTGATTAATCATATTACATCACCATAATAGTTGGACAATTATGCATAAAGCTAGTATTAACCTTACATTATTTTTCAAAGGTATTTTTCCAGCAATATAACAATTAATCAATTACGATAACCAGGCTCTTGAGTCATTTTCACTAGGGGCTTTATTCAACTTTACTGAAAAGGCTTGCGACAACCATTGCCGAGTGTAAAGTTCAAACCTTGTCAGCGCCTTTTTTAAGAGTTGTCATAAGCTTGCATCCTTTTTTGGAAAGGTTTTTTTGACAATCTTCTACCCTTCATAAGGGTTGCCCTTGGCAAGGCTAACTTGCTATTGGTGCTAAATGGTGCTAAATTGCACCAAAGGTGTCTGATTTGATCCGAAGAAAAGATAGCAACTTTTTAAAGGTTCGATTCTGGACCCAGTTGCCATTTGTCATTGGGACTATTAACTAATACTAATTAACTCAAACTAACTAATGATGGTTATTTATTGTCAGTTTTTATTATCGGTGTTTACTAGTGTTTAAATAATTAGTGTGCGACTGATAATTATTTCAGTAGGCCTATGGTATTGAAATATCTTTTGCTTTGTTCTTGTTTGTTGTCAATTTCATAAATTGGTGTTGTACCGTTGGAAGAAATAAATAAATAAGTTTAAATAAATAAAATCTAATGACAGGTCGACGTTAGATAGTATGCAAGACTATGGGCGGAGTTTACCTTTGATTGCTGGGGGGCCACATGCAGTGATAAAGGTCATATAATACCAATATCCTCTACATTCATGTTGACACACATTCATCTTAAACGTGGAAATGACATTTTTACGTTATACAACAAAATCAAAGGAGATACGGCATTTATGTGAATTACAAAGTTGCTCAGTTCAACGAGAGCTTTAAGATCATGTAAAAAATGCCATGTGTTTGCATTTTTTTTTAGTTTTGTTTATGTAAACATATTCAAAAATTTTAAATATGGGAAATTTTTGTTTTCTAATAAATGTGGTCTTGTGACATATCAATGTAAAGCTTAGCTTATTTCAAGAAGTATTTTGAATCGGGAGTCGTTTTTATAACAAAAAATAAAAAATTACAGGGTATTCCGTAAATTTTGGTTTTGACTACAAAAATGGACGCTTTTTTTTAAACGAATAAAGATCATAGATATATACTAAACACCTGGATCGGTAACTGAAATGATGGAATAGCGCTAAAAACGAGCCGGCTTCCCCCACCACTAGCCAGTATTAGCTGCCGCTGCGCCGCCGCCGCGCCGCGGTGAATATTAGCTGACATGATTGTTGTCGGTGCGTCAGCTGCATTCTTGTTTGTTTACATTCTTTTAAATGTTCAATAATAGACCATGAAAGATGGTTCTGTACTGTGCATCTTTTCGATGTATTAGTGGACATTCCAAAAGCCGACATTTATCATTTCATAGGTAAGAAAGGCTAAAAAATACAGTATTACTGTAGTTTATTTATTTTTTTAAATTTATTTATTTATTTAAATTAAAGTACATAATTACTCGCACAGGGTTGGCAACCCTGACCACGAATACTGGCTAGTGGTGGGGGTAACGGCCAACGGCTCGTTTTCGCAACACGGAGTTACCGATCCAGGTGTTTAGTATATATCTATGATAAAGATATGTAAATTCTGGTTCCACCAATATATTTGTATTGAATAGACCTTTCAAACAATGTATAATATGACATATGTTTGTATTTGAAAATTCCAAGAATCGAACCTACGACCTCCTATTTTTAGGACACTCTGTATTTGTACAATTCCTTTGGGGTCAATTTGGTGGAACATCTTTAGTGGAAAAATTTAGTGGAAAGTTTTGTTTCAAGATTATAAGGCAAACTGTTGATCTCTCTGTAATCGATTTGAGGCACCTTGTGTGAGACACCCGGTAGGGCTTATACAAAACTAAATATCATGGTCTCGCGGGCTTAGGCTTAAGTCTTGCCGTGACCACTAGACTAACCGTAATAGCGTATTCCCTATAGGGATATTCGCTCAAAATACCTATACATTGATTAATTTATAATTTTTTAAAACAGTAATAAATTATAAGTAAACACAAAAGGTGCACTGACATATCTATTTATGAACATGACAGTAAAAATACTGATCTCTGATAGATCCTCGTCTATGAAAAGAATAAATAATGTTTTCTGACGGTTCACATTTAGCTATAAAAACCTTGAAACGTACATATCGCTGTAATGTATTAAGTATAGCGAAAATCCAAAAGGTATGCTGTAAGAATTCGTTATGCTGGCTAACCTGATTTTTTCTCTGGTTTGGATTGACAGCTGTTTTATCTAGAAAAGGGTACTTGACTTGTTTTCTTGTTTCGTTTGACAGATAGATGATGTGATGATTGAGTTATTGTCAGGTCAGACTGCGTCTTCTGGTTTTCTGGTGAAAGAATTTATCGACACAAGCCTAAAACTTTGATATTTTAATTATATCTTTAATGTGGATTTACTTTGCTCTTGAGATGATAGTGGAGGTCGGTTAAGGTATGTGAACACTTCATTTTAAGAAAAACTGTAAAACTATTTCACCCATTTAAAATAACTTCAAAATAATTTGTCTCTCCGACAAAATCTTGCTTTTAGTTGATTATTATTTATAAACCTTTTAACAAGGCTTAGGCTTGTAGCTTTTAATGTCCTAAGTCCTGTCGTCTTATAAGTTGAGACTCGTAAAAACTTAATCATTATAGTCTCCCAGTGTCTTTAAAATGTCAAACAGTAGGCCTAACTAGGGTCCTAACTTATGTGGTTTTTGCTCAGCCTAACTGTTGATGTACGTAACGTTTACGAACTAATTTAAGTAGGATAGGCTACACAAATTGGTTTCCTTGTTAAGTTATTTTGGTAAAACCAAAAAACCATTATAGTTAGGGCCTAGTAGTTTTTTTATGTAGTTAAATTATGTTATGTTTTACATACTTGTTTTTTTTCATATAAATGTGGGAATAAAAAGTTAAACAAAATAGGGGTAATTAGTACGGCATTGACTAGAACACTAACGTGAATAGGTCTAGACTTCTCATCCAATGTATTTCCTTTGATAGGCCTACAAACAATTGGAATGTTGGTTACGTCGCACCAGATTTGTTTCAGTCGATGTTGTAGGATAATTATTCAACTAGATTAACAGTGCTGCAAATCATTTTATCACCGCATTTAAACATAACTCTCAGTTGAAAATCTTGCATAGTCGTCGTTTAAGAAGAGTGGTAATACTGATAGGCCTATACCGATCATATGTTGCTTAAAGTAGTTCCAAACACGCCTATGCTATGAGAGGTCTATTCACAGTGTGTATAGTCAATGGTTACTGTGGTTAACTTTATTATTTAGGTACGGTAACTATAAATTAAATCAAAATTTGATATACCTAGATATATCGATCGGATTAATTGATATTTTAATTCAATAGTATGGTAGACGAGTTAAGAAACTACACCCATATTTTAAGTTGCAAGTACGGTAGGCCTACTGTTTTAGTTATTATGCCTCGTAGATTTTTTTTTTATATTTAGAATTCGTTATGGGATGTCTTTTATATTAGGCCCACAAATAAACCCATTTAAGGCCCTGAGAAAGCAGTAGGCCTATTTCTTATAAAGAACTATACTGTATCAGTAAATAATACCAGGTGAAACTTCTATATCCGACTCTAAGACTCCACCATTATTTTATTATCGATGTGGGAATTTCGATATTGCGATTTTATTGCTTTTCTATCGATGATACAATTAGGCCTACACGGTACAAATACGATTTATCACCTGATTTAGTTGTTCTAATATAACTAAACATACCTTTTTGACAATAAAACAAATACATTACAACAAGTAACTTCTGAAAATAACAAAAACAAGTACACATTTTAGCTAGTGTAACCTGTAAAATTATCAAAGAACAACACAAAACAAACTAGGCCTACTTAAGTTTATTGTGTAGGTGTAGGTATCCGCTTCTTTTGAAAATAAGCAGAATACGATTGACCTAAAGTGGCGTGACACAAATGTTACCAAATAGGAATCAAAAAGGTATTTTTTTCTATTGTATTAAAGGAATATGCGTTTAAATGTATCCAAACACCATTGATTTTGTTGTTATAAACATCGCTGTCAATAAAAGTGATGGAGGTTTACGGTTAGATTGATAGGTTAGATGATCATCATAATACATTTCTGAACTCAATATCCTTGTTGATTCGGTTGTTTTCACTACACAATTTTAATCGCAATATCAAAATTTCCACATTGATAATAATGGTGGAGTCGGATAACGAAGTTTTGCCTAATACCAATACATGGTTCATGTTTCAACATTACAAGCGGGTAAGTTATTCCTAAATTTAGGAAATATTAATACTGAGAATACAGTAGAACCTCTTAAAAGAGCCTGACGCGAGTATCATCAGCAGCGTCACGTTTTCAGTATCCGAGGTCAAATTAAATTTATCTCAACTGGATGGTTCAAAAGGTGCGGGTCCCGACAGTGTACCACCTTTGCTGCTGCTCTTTGGCTGTTGTCTGCTTGCTGAGCCATTGCAATCACTGTTTAATCAGTCTTTGTCCGAAGGTATCTTTCCTGCTTGTCTCAAGCATGGGTACGTTGTTCCTTTTCCCAAATCTGGCGATCTCAGCGACATAAAGAACTACCGCCCTATTACCATTCTTTCTGCCCTTGGTAAAATGTTCAAAAGCTTAGTGCTGGACAGGCTGAAGTTTTTCATCGATTACATTATCTCTCCAAATCAACACGGCTTTGTATTCAAGAAATCTGCTGTGTCACATTTGCTATTGTTGCAAGAGAGGGCTCTGTCCGCATTTAGAGCAGGTCACCAGTTGGATATCACCTATATCGACTTTGCCATTCGATAAATCGAATGCCTTGGCACCAACCACAACATCCTCGTGTCCAAGCTAAGAGGATACGGCATTCATCATCCACTACTTGGCTGGCTAAAAGACTACCTATCTGACCATACGTTAACTGTTAGAATCGAGACTTCCCAATCGCAACCGTTCCATCAGACCTCGGGAGTGCCACAGGGATCGCATCTGGGACCCTGTTTATTTAATTTGTTTATAAACGACCTGGTGGCCTCCATCGAGGTTGGATCCCTTGCGTTCGCTGACAATCTCAAAGTGTTAGAATAAGAATATCTTTATTACCATAAATACATTCTTTTTACAACCAGCGTAGCAGGTACAGAACAGATGGTATTGTCATGATATTAAAAACTAAAACTAAACTTAAAATATCCGTCTTAAAAACTATTAAGACAAAAAGTATGTTGAGAATGAATAATAGGAGCATTTCTGCTATTACTTAGAAAAATAAAAATAAAAAACAAGTTATTCACACAAAAACTCATTTATTGAGTAATATGATTGTTCTAAAAGAAATTTTTTCAAGCTATTTTTGAAACTGTCTTCCATTATACTTTCTTTTAAAAATACTGGTAACTTATTAAAAAGTTTTTTTCCCCATATATTGAGGGGTCTTTTCAACAAGTGTTAAGCGGTGTCTTGGATACTGAAAGTCATTATTAAATCGTGTCATGTACCAATGTTAATGTTGTTGTTGAACTAGATTTTCAAAATTATTTTTTACAAGCAAAAGGCACCTAAATATGTAAAGAGATAAAACAGTTAAAATACCATATTCCTTAAAAAAAGGTTTACGTGATTTTCTTTTTGATGAAAATGTCATTATTCTGATATATATATTTTTTTATTAGCGAATTTCCCATAGGGAATAAGCTATTACCGTAGGTCTCATGGTAAGACCTAAGCCCGGGACCATGTTACTTTTTCGTTTTTAGGTGCCCAGAGACCAAAAATAATAGTCATAAAAATTTTATATATATATGTATATATGTATATATATGTATATATATATATATATATATATATATATATATATATATATATATATATATATATGTATGTGTCCCTAGACACGATAACTCTCGTAAAAATGGTCCAATCGACACCAAATTTGGTGGAGATGTGTAATCCTACGTTTATTCGGATGAGTTCGAAAACCAGACATATCGACCTACCGGAAGGGGTAGTTTTGGGGGGTTTTGTACCCCAAAAATGGGTTTTTTGCATTTTTCATAAGTAAAATTTAAATATTTTAAATTTTTATTTTGACCATTGGATTTAGCTCAAAAAAACACACAATTTAGTATTTTTAAGCTTTGCTCTATCTCCATTGGTTACCGAGATATTACAAAGTCTAAAGACAGTACATTGTCTTTTAGGGCTCCAATGTTAATCTTATGGAGAATAAGGATGTGTTAATATTTCACTTATTAACTAATATTTTTGGATGAAACTTGGTATTTAGCTTCATTTGGTTGAGATTCATCCATTTAAGGTAAAAAATCTTGGTTTTTGTACTTATCATGGCAGCAAACCTGCATACTCTTTTCCCATGTTAATCATATGGAGAATAGGCAAACTCTTTTATTTATGTACAGATATTGATGAAACTTACTATATGTCTTTATATGGTCGAAATAAATTTTTTCTATGCTAAAAACCTACTTTTAGTGTCCCCCATGGCAGCATACCTGCATACTCTTTCCCTATATTATTTATCTTAAGGAGAATAGACATTTATTTCCCTATTTATGAGCACGTGATGAAATTTTGTTTACAAGTTTAGCTGGTCAAAATTAATATTACTAATTTGGAAATTCGCTGAGTACGCAGGTCTGCTGCGACGGGGGTATTTTAAATATTGATTTGGAGTTTGAGGATGCACCCCAAAATTCAATTCCATAAGTTATAATCGAGTGAAAAAGTCCGTAGTATATCATAAGTCTCGTTTTAAAATCTAATATGTCAAATCTAAAATCTAAAATTGTTCCGTAGCAAGTATTCTGTTACTTTCTAAATAATAAATAATCTGGTTAAAAGCAATTTTTTCAAATACCTTTGAAAAAGAAGACAACATAGATAAGGGCCGATAGTTGTCTAGAATATCCTTCCTTCCTTTTTTATGTAATGGTTTGATTTCTGAATGTTTTAATTTAGTGGGGAAAACCCCACCAGAGAACGACTGATTGATAATCCAACTAAGGGGTCTGCATATCATACTTGCTGTGTTTTTCATTAAATTTAGCGGGATTTCATCCCACCCAGCACATTTTTTTGTTTTTCAAAGAATTAACCTTACCTGCAACCTCAGCCGATGTAACAAATGAAAAAGAAAATTCAAAATTACTAGGCCTACTTCTGGGTTGAAGAAAATTAATAGCACTAGCGCTTGAAGGAACAATATTTAAAATCTGAGGAATATTTGAAAAAGACGTATTGAATACATTTGAAATTTCTTCTCCCTCTTCAACACATTTATTGTCTACCATAAAATCCGGTAAATTCTGATGACTCTTTTTTACTCCTAGCTCCCTGTTGACTTTAGACCTTCTGTTTTAGTTATATTGTCTGATTTCGAGATTAAATTGTGATTGGACAACTTTTTAGCTTTTTTACATAGGTTCTAAATATTTTTTTGTATGTTTTAACGTACGCTATAAAATTTACATCTACAGACTCCTTAACTTTTCTACTGAGCACTCTTTTATTAGCACTAGAAATTTGAATGCCTTTTGTGACCCAACTCTTGTCCTTTTTATTTGAGCTCTTGCTTGAATAAAATTTCAATGGAAAACAGCTTTCAAAAGTTCTTTTGTAGGTTCCTAAAAAAGCATCATAATTTGTGCCTACATTGTTATTTGGATTAAAATCTCATTTGTTACCATTCTGCAACTTTTTTTTCATTTTTTTGAGTTGTTATTTAAGATTTTTATTCTAAAGCCATCTTCCTTTGTAATTTCTTATGTGTTTGGCTCAAGCTGTTGGCATGAATAAATAAATAAATAAAAAGTGGTACTGACTACTTTTGAAGGGGACCTCTGATTTTTATGAAATTTTGTATTAAGGTGTAAGACCAGGTCTATTTTCAAACCAGCATTGTCGGGTTATGGGAACGGGGTTGTATGGTGTTCAAAGTGGTCAAAATTTGTTTTTTTTTTTGGCATTTTTAGACCTTGATTTTCAAAATTAAGGAATTTTAACTAAAACCATTTAAAAGAGCTTAATACCCCCGTCGCAGCAGACCTGCGTACTCAGCGAATTTCCAATGGAATGTTGGTATATTTTCTATTTCCCCATAAAATCCATGGGGATGAGAGTATGTAGGTTTGCCGCCATATGGGTTTTGTTGGTAAATATAAGTTAAACTTTACCTAGTGATTGTACATACCAAATTTTATAAGGCTATGGTGTTCTTTTTATTTTCCCCATAAACCCTATAGGGGTGAGTACGTATTTTTGCCGCCATATGGGTTTTCTAAGCAAATATAAGTCAAACGCTTCCTAATGAATGTACATACCAAATTTTATCAAGATATGTCAATAAATAAGCAAGATATAAGGTTTTGTTAATTTCCCATAAGAATAACATGGAAAACATACTTTTTGGATTTTCTCCATAGCCATTTAAGCTAGGAAAAAAATTCAAAATACTAGATTGTTTGTTTTCTTAAGCTCTTTTAAATGGTTTAAGTTAAAATTGTTGAATTTTCTAAATAAAATTTAAAAAAAAGCCAAAAACCCATTTTTAACCCTTTTGAAACTTCATAAAACCCCGTTCCCATGGTCCGATCATTCTGGTTCGCGAACTCAACCTAGTAGACGCTGGCTTACACCCCTGCACCAAATTTCATCAAAATCGGAGGTTCCGTTCAAAAGTTATCGTGGTCACGGACATATATATATATATATATATATATATATATATATATATATATATATATATATATATATATATACATATATATCAATTTGAACGAACAATGTTTTTGGCTTCTAGGGACCTCAAAACGAAAAAGTATCATGGTCCCGGGCTTAGGTCTTACCGTGACTACTACCGTAATAGCGTATTCCCTATAGGGAAATTCGCTAAAAACAAACAATTTAGTAGGCTATTTTGAATTTCTAACTTGGCTTAATAGGTTACGGAGAAAAGCCAAAAATAGGTGTCCAATGTTAATCTTATGGGAAATCAACAAAACCCTGTATTTTGCTTATTTATTGAAATAAGTTGGTTACATTTGATATGTACATATACTAAGTAGGGTTTAACTGATATTTGCTTAAAACACCCATATGGCAGGAAACCTACATACTCACCCCAATGGGTTAATGGGGAAGATTAAAAAGTACCAAAATTTGAAACAATTTGATGTTTATAACTTACCTAACCATTACATTTCGTAACAACTAAAATTTTCTAATAACATCCCATGGCAGCAAACCTACTTATTCATTTACATGGTGTTTATGAGGAAAATATGAAATCTTAAATTCTTTTAGAAATTCGCTGAGTACGCAGGTCTGCTGCTACGGGGGTATTTATGTGAAGCTGAATTTTTTTAGGAAGAGCCTAGGCTACCACTCCACACCAAAATTTACAGTCACTATTTATAAATCTAACAATATCTAACTGTAGGCATACTTTGGTCAAAGCTGGCGTCTTAATAAATTACCTGATGGTGCAAATTAGCTAAAATGTGAGGATTCTGTATTTGTCATATTTAAAAATCCAGATTAGATCTATCAGTCATGATCTAGATGGGAGTGCTCAATAACTTTTCAGCTCAAAGTTTTATTTAACATGCCACAAAAAAAAAAAAAAAAATACAAAAAAGATTAAATTAAAGTTAGGGTGCTGTTCCCATAACTCTCTCTTTGTTCTTTTTAATCTTAAAATCCCAAAATCTCCGAAGAAATCTAGTGATGATGATAATCCTATGTAGCTTGCAAACAGTATCTTTTTAAACATCTTTTATAGTGAAACTTAATAATGTCGTTGAAATTTATCGTTTGAAATTTCATTTGTTATGCTTTTTGTTCTCTTTTATTAGCTGTTGCTTTTTAAGGTTAGTCTTTGGAAACTGGTTTACAACACTGTAGACTCATTTTGATTTTGAACATTGGGCGGTTGATGTGTGTTGATGTTCATTGTTTGATATGTTCAATATGTAACCTTCAATAAGAAACAAAACAATTGTGTTTAAACTGAACCAAATGGCATTTTTACATACAGCACAAAGAAATGAAATGAGTTTTTTTTCTTATCATTTCTCACCAGTGTTATCAAGCATACTACTTGTCTAAACCAATTTGCTATTTTTGTTGATTTTAACATTATTAGCATTACCTTTCCTTTACCTTTATTGATGTTGCGACCTAACTAAATAGGTAGTTTAAACCAGGTAGTATGAATGAGGTATAAGTGTAGAATGATTGTGGTGCTATATCTTGTAGTCTTGTAGTTACGTACTAAGGCCGAAATTCTCCTTTGACAGGACTGTTAATTAATAGCCCAACAGCCGGTGGTATCTAGGGACCTACAGTTTAACGTTGGATCCGAACCACAATTTCAACCTCATATATATGAATTGGCCTAATTAGGAGGATGGTCTTTATGGATAAACTAGTATTCACTAGTGCGGACATTAATCCCCACCAGGGAATATCACATCCAGAAGCCATCGCTAAAAATGATCCACAATGCGTGACTTCCAAGAAGCTGGATTACAGGATGACACCACCGTCCCAGTCTTTTTTTCAATATAATATAGATTGAATAAAAATAGATTAACCCTATTGGAAGGCCTGCCTTTGAAAATGCACAATATTTAATAAAATGACAGTTAGGATCCCACAGCCCTACCTGTTGGTTTATCAAGCATGTACTGTCGATAAATTAATGCATTTAGATCCAAGTCTCGGGAACCCTCACTATGGTCCCCATGTACAGGCTGTTACACATCATGAGTCGTTAGTTGTAGAGCTCCTTCCCATTGTCTATTTTGCGACCTAAAAATTAGCCGCTATTTGTGTATTTAGATTAAATGCCAGTAATGTTTTTTACTTTCTCCCCCTATACCATATTATATGGAGAAAGTATTGTTTTCGTCAAAATTTTCGAATTTGAGTTGTTTGTGGATTTATCTATTTTGGTGCCCCCTGAGTCCAAAAAAGTGGTTTTCAGAGGGATGTCTGTGTGTGTGTGTGTGTGTGTGTGTGTGTGTGTGTGTGTGTGTCCGTGTGTGTGTGTGTGTCTGGATGTTAACAGAGCTAGAGAATGCCGCGATGGTCCGATTTTGGTGAAATTTGGTATGTAGATCCAAACTCACAATAATTCCAGGCGTTTTTTTTTTCATTTTTTTGAAATTTTTATTTTAAGGGTATTTTACCCCCAAAAACCCTCAAAAATCGTTAAAAATCCAAATTTCACAAAAACGGCTCTAAGGATTTTGATTAAAATTTTTTTGGTTTACTAAGCTTAAAATGGTGAATAAAATGACACCACCTGCATCTCCAAGAAAATGCGCGTTCAAAAGTTATTTAGTAAAAAGTGTTTAAAAAATCAATTTTTTGGGTTTTCAAAATAGCTGTTATCTTGAATTAAATTTTATTCATCACCATCAAATCAGGCTCAAAAAACTAAATAATCCAGTACTTTAACCTATTGCTCTACGCCAAGTGGTTGCGGAGAAAATTCAATTTTTTGTTTAGCGGTTAACGCAGTACGTTGTTAAAAACCACAGACTCGCATAGGGTCAAATGAGCGCTGCTAACCTCTTAGCTATCCAACTGAGTCATCAAGACATTTATGTTTGAAGCTTTTAACACCTTTTTCATATTGTTGGGAGAAAGTATGTGAGAGTTAACTGATACCGTTTATTTTAAATTTTTGTCGTCCTGTTTACCACAGTACACCAGTCAATCCTCCGAATTCTCCTTGAATTAGGCATATACCACAAGGTAGAGTACGGATGAAACTTAAAAACTACACGAATAAAGGGATTTTTAAGGGGTGTAATCAACCCATCAGTTCTTATTTAGTCATCCATGGAATAGAAACGTTTGCCAATTAGGACATTTTTCAAACATTCAACAATTTTTGTCATTGTTTTGGATAATCTTCAGTGGTTGTTGGAGTTTGGATTTAAATTTGCCCTATTAGGACAGGATGTAATTACCAGCGGACTCTCTCTCTAACTTTTGCATCAACTACATTAATTTTGTCCAGGCTAACTGTAAAATCCATAGTTCTGTAGATAACACATGTTATAACACTTCTCATGTTCAGTTTTTATTTTGTGTTTTGTAAAAAATATATGTAAATAAACCTGTTTCCAAATTAGTTGTTTGGCTAACAAAAATTTGTTTACCTTGTCACTTTAGAAAATACACTATCCTTGGAATAGAACTTGTATTCAACCAGTAAGTTAGTTTAGTGTTTCTGGTGATAAGATTATGCTGAGAAAGATGAGATAACATCATTGTTTGAACTGGAAGAGATAAAATAAGTACGTATGGTAAGTGTTGGTTGGCATGTTTTTAAACAGGGCAAAATTTTAAAGATAAGTAAATATATTTTGCAATAAAAAACCATAATTATACTAATTACTAGTGGCTTACAGGGGCAAAATACCCTAATTATAAAATTGAAATAGGAAGTGTAAACCTCAACAGATTACCAGTACTTTGCTACAAAAGTTTACAAAACACTTAATCTTTATTGATAATGTCTTATTAATTTATTGTTTGCCCTTAAGGCACATTATGAGTGCTTAATTTTGTGTGTTGTTAAAACCTATATCGATCAATAAATAATAATTTTTCTGGAATAAATAGTAGTCCTTGATAGCTATGACAATCTTGTAAAACCTCTAATATAACGTAGAAAAATGGCAAAGATAAAATAAAAAACTTGATATCTGTTAACATCCACTGTGAACTTTCAGGGTTAATACACTTTCAATTTAGTATTCACCATCCTCCATCTATTTTAGAAACCATATGAATGTCTTGTTTGTCCATAAGTTCAATGAATATTGCGTCTCCTCTCAGATTTATTAGTTTTTAGCATCACCAAATTTTAACTTAGGACCTCAAATTATACCCCGTTCAAAATAAATGTGCGGTCGAAACGCAGATTTCAATTCCCCCATTTTTCCCGTTCCTCCCGCTGCTAAGAATCCAACCAGTCAGAATCACTGAGAATTACCACAGCTGTTTAATATCGCACGTCAAATTATGCCAATGTTTTGATTTTTTCGTAAACAAACATTCTAATTTTGACATTTGAGATGTAACAAGAAGCGCTTCCAACGGCAAGTAGGGGAAGTAACACGATCATCAGCGCTATTTTCTACTCTAAATTTTAGGGGCCAAATTGAAATAACATCTGATTGTGAAGAAAATCGGGGAATTCAGGAAAGTATTGAGGGAATTTTCCTTGTGGTGGGAAATGAAATTCTGTCTTTCGACCGCACATTTATTTTGAACGGGGTATAGTGCTGTCACTCACTGTTAATATTCGACCCTCCAAACAAAACACAAGTTTTTGTGTAAAAAGCATTTAAATCACCTTAAGTTTTTTTAGAGAATATTTCTTTTTTTTCTCTTTTAGTTCTAAAGTTATCGAGATGCTATTATTTTCCTTAGTCTTTGGGACAACATTTTTAATTTGAACTCTTCCTATCATTCTGCAATATGTGAAAAGCCCAATTTTTGTCCGTGGAAATGCCACTTACAGAATGCCGCCACTTTGTCAAGTGCTACTCTAAGTTTTAATTAATTAAAAGACCTCTTAAGCTCATTTAACCTCAAATGGTCCATAAATACACCAACTCGTGTAACAACCACTTCAGCCACTGCGATTGACAACGTCATATCTAATTTGCCGAATTTTGACGTATCTGTTATGTCAACGGCACTTTCAGATCACGATGCTCAATCTGTTACAATTAATGATTGGGAAGCAGACATAAATGCTCAAGAAATCAAATTCATTAGACAAACAAACAAAATAAATATTTCACGTTTACTAATCAATCTCTCGAATCAAAATTGGACTTTTTTAGAAAAGTCTAGCGACTCCAACGAAATGTATACAAATTTTAATGAATGTTTCATGAGTCATTTAGACTCATGTTGTCCCATTAAACGTATCAAATTATGTAACAAAAACATAAAATCCACTTGGGTAACAAAAGGTATTAAGGTATCAAGGAAAAATCTTAAAATATTACATAAAAAATTTAAATTTACATTTGATGAAGCGTTTAAAAACTACTTCAGAAGATACAGGCAAACTTATAGAAAGGTTATCAAAGCTGCTAAAGCTTATGATATCAGAAAGAAAATTTCTGAAAGCGATAATATCTCGAAAACAGTATGGAGCATTATTAATAGTCAAAAGAATTCACCTGTAAAGAATAGAATATCTCTTAGATTCAATGATGAAAATATTAGTGAACCATCAAAAATATGTAATATTTTTAACAATTTTTTCTCTAAAGTAGCTGTAAATAATACCACAACTAAACATAATAAACTTAGGCCTATCAAAAAATTGAAGTGTTTAGGATCTATGTTACTTGCTCCTGTAACACCAAAAGAGGTATTCTCTATTATTCAATCCATGAAAGGAAAGAAAACTGTCGATTCACAACATTTATCAACATGGCTAATCAAGCAATGTTCTGATTACATAATTGAACCACTATCAAAATTAATAAATGCAAGCTTTTTTGAAGGTGTCTTTCCAGAATTATTAAAAACTGCTCGAGTGGTCCCTGTGTTCAAAAAAGGGGATCCACTTGCAGCAACCAATTACAGACCAGTATCAATTTTACCTGCCTTCAGTAAAATTTACGAAAAACTTTTTTTCATTAGATTATTAGATTTTCTAATGAATAAAAATATAATATCCGACAAACAGTTTGGCTTTTTACAAGGAAAGTCAACAATTGATGCAATTGTTGATTTAATGAATTTTGTTGTAGACGGTTTGGAAAAACGTAACACAACTGTTGGAGTATTTTTAGACCTATCGAAGGCGTTTGACTGTGTCGAGCATGACATACTTTTAGACTTATTAAATGATATAGGAATAAGAGGTATACCCTATAAGTGGCTTGACTCTTATCTCCACAATAGAAAGCAACAAGTTGATATAAATGGCGTATTATCAGATTCCATTGAACTTAAATATGGTGTCCCTCAAGGATCAATCCTTGGACCCATTTTATTTTTACTCTATGTTAATAGTTGTGAATCATCAATAAAATTTAGCCATTTAACACAATTTGCGGATGACACAACTTTAAGTATAACGCATAACAATAAAAACTGTTTAGAAATAGATTTATTTAACGATTTAAATACATGTGTTCAATTTTTCTCTGAAATTAATCTTAAGGTAAATCTTCAGAAATCAAAGTATGTAAATTTTTCGGCTTGCCTATCAGCTAACCATGGACCAAACGTATTTATAGATGATTATCAATTAGAGGAGGTTGATTGTGTTGAATTCTTGGGAATACATCTTGATAGAGGGTTAACTTGGATTTATCACATAGACCATGTATCCTCTAAAGTGGCATCCAGCATTTATGTTCTCAGACATCTAGCTAAATATTTTGATGACAAAATTCTATTAACGGCCTACTATGGTCTTATATATACTCACTTATCTTATGGAATTATAATATGGGGCAGTTGTGCTGAAATACATTTAAAAAGGTTATTCACTCTTCAAAAAAAGGCTTTACGGATCATCTTCAAATTAAAACAAAATCAATCCTGTAAAGACATTTTCAAAAGCATGCAACTACTCACACTTCCCTGCATTTATATTTTAGAAACAGTTCTTTTTTCTCTATATAAATGCAAGCTACAGAAAGGAAGTGAAAACCGTAATTATAATACCAGATTTAATAATTTATTTAGGCCTGAACATCATAGACTTAACATTCATCAAAATTTACCATCTCATGCCGGTGCTAAATTTTTTAATATTTTACCGGAAAATATAAAACAAACAAAAAATTTACGCCCTTTCAAGAATAAATTAAAATCTTTTCTAATTGCTCAATCATTTTACAGTGTTAGTGAATTTATAGACCACGTTCAAAATTCCACCCAATCAAATGAAAATCATCTATGAAAAATAATTAAATAAAGATTAACCGCATTAAAGGTTAGACTAGGTTTGTACTGATTATTTTTAATTGTTTTTATATACTTCTACTATTTTATAATTTATGTTTTTTAAAATTTTATGTGTTATATACATTGCTACCAACAATAACTTGTTGTATTGGCAATAAATTGAATTGAATTGAATTGAATATTTCATCTTCATTTAATGTGGGATTTGACTCTCAATTTAATATAAAACGAAAACACATTTGATCGAAACAAACCTGAGTTTCTCAAACCACAACTCGTGATGTACGGTACATTTTTACGGTACTTACGGAGAATTGTGTTAGGCATCGAAGTTCCCGGAATGTACCAAAAAAAGGTACCAGCCAAAAAGACAGGGACTACTCCTACGGCCTACAGGATGCCGCTCTTGCAACCAGTCCTTGGGCAAACGGTACACGAGTATGATTGAGAGTTCTGGCTCCACAGACCAGCCCAAGTCGGGTAAAAAAGTAAGAAAAAGAAACCAAGTAAATCTGTGGAGATTAAAGTTACGGCTTCTAGCCAGGGAGTCATGTCTGAAAGCTGAAACCACTATCTTGCTCAACTTCCGTAGGCGGCCAAACATATGCTGGCGTCCTAGAGATGAACTGGAGGATATCACCTCGACGCCTGCGCAATTAAGGTGGTCGATATAATACCAACCCTGAAGAGGGATGTGCTCCTCCGGCTGAGTAAAGGCTCTCACAGGCGGGCTTTCGCCGCAGTTCTCGTGAGGACTTAAAATGTCGCCACCCCAGACAGGCAGGACTCTGTTGAGGTGAGGGATCTTGAGTCTAAGACAGTTGGTGGCCCCAGTGAGACACACAAAGTCTCTTGTTAGCCGACTAAAAAAGCAGCAATTGATGATGTTGGTCCTCCATCTTTCTGAGGAAGAGGCCACCTGGTTTCTTATACTTGGCCACGTCCGAATGTAATTTCTCAGCTACGTGGTGGTTTGAGACCATATTCAAGTGCCTGAAGTATGGACACCATTGTAGCAAGTGCACAAGAAATGATTGGTTTGCTCTTTGTGGGAAGGCAGGACACAATCATGAAAATTTTGGCAAATCCGATCACTGCATCCTTTGCTGTGAACTGAAGTCAGAGGGTGCATCCGCAGCAGTCAACCATATTGCTGGTTGTGGGGTGAGCAAAGTCTTTTAACTCGCCTTGGAAAAGGCAAAACAAGCTGAGTGAAAAAAAGGGTTAAAAAAGGAAAAGTAGGAAATAGCCTTGTCTTCTGATGACCTGGAGGGCCCAACCTCGGTGATCTAAAAACAAGGGGCTTCCCCCTAAGTAATGTGATAGATGGTTCAGGGGGGAACACAGACAGGTACAGATGTAAGTTTAGAGGATACAGCTCCCGACCCTTACAAAAAAAAAAAAAAAAAAAAAAAAAAAAAAAAAAAAAAACTAATAAATATATAAATAAAAATAATAATAATAAATAAATAAATAATTAAGAATAATTTATGAACCACTTCTTTGGGCATCTACACTCTAAATGTATTGCATTGTACTACATACTATATTCAAAGTTCACTACCTTGTTAATTTAATAAAGCTGAGGTTTAGTTCAAAAATGGCACTCAAAAATACAGTAGACCTACAATATACATTTTTGTTAGTAAAAACTGAAAGTTTTTTTTTTTTTTGCATTCGGAGATCTCCAAATAAAAGTTTATTTGGACCTAAGCTTAGGTCTTACTCTGATGAAGACCAACTCCAATTGTTCCTCAGGGCCAAAACCATAAAAACTTATTCAACATAAAAATAAAAAATACTTGGGCTGAAAAAAAATTTGCCCTTACAAACATTGCTTGTTTTGGAGTATAAGATAATAAAAACTTTTCCTACCAGCAGAATTTGCTATTTGATTATTCCCAATACCGTTATTGTTAAAAAAAGGAACAAGTTATGACCTAAAAAAACTCCTAAAAACTTATTGAAAAATTAAAAATAGTAATTTTCTTTTGAATTTCATGGGATTGTTTTTTTTTTTTTTTTTTTTTTTAATATACAGGGTGTTCGGAAAAAACGTTTCAGGAATTCAGGAGGTTATTGCCCACATCAAAATAAGAAAAAAAATCCTATAAACATATGTCCTAAAATGCTTTGTTAACCCGCTAGCCGCCATTTTGTTTTTTACACTAAATAATTTTTATTTCCGTAATGGATCATTGTATTAAATTAATATTTGGCACGATCCGTCATTATAGCAATACCCATTTTCAAGAAAAAAGTTATTTTTTTCTAATGTGTATTTTCAAAATGGCAACCATTTAAAAATTTTACTAGACACAAAAAAGTTGACAAATTTAATTATCTAACCAATGGTACCAAGTTTGTAAGGATCTGACAACAAATAACTGAGTTATTGAGATTTTTAAATTAAAATTACCTTAATTTGCATTAATTACAATGCAAAATCAATGTTTTTATGTATACAAATCTCAATTACTTCGTTATTTGTTGTCAGATCCTTACAAGCTTGGTACCATTGGTTAGATAATTAAATTTGTCAACTTTTTTGTGTCTAGTAAAATTTTTATAAAATTTACCGGTTTTGAGATATTTTAGTTTAAAATTTTAAAATGGCCGCCATTTTGAAAATACACATTAGAAAAAAATAACTTTTTTCTTGAAATTGGGTATTGCTATGATGAAGGTGCATGCTAAATATTAACTTAATACAATGATCCATTACGGAAATAAAAATTATTTAGTGTAAAAAACAAAATGGCGGCTAGCGGGTTAACGAAGCATTTTAGGACATATGTTTAGAGGATTTTTTTTCTTATTTTGATGTGGGCAATAACCTCCTGAATTCCTGAAACGTTTTTTCCGAACACCCTGTATATTTTGTAGTTTCCAGGTAGGACTATAGTTCTAGTTAATTTAAACTTGGATTTTTAGTTGTAGATTTCCGTAGTTGTCCTAGGTAAGTTAGACTTGTTGTATTCTGTTCCCAGTCTGACCACATGCCTGATGGAGGACAGTTCTAGTGTCAAATCAAATGATTCTACTGCCAATATTAGTGATGAATATGAGTTTGTAGCTAGCTCTGGCACGGTGAGTTTCCTCTATACCTGTACAAAAATATTAATTTTAATTTCAGTCTTTCTTATACTAATAATATTAGTTTACTACCTTGAGTTTTTTATGTGTAAAAAATTCCATTTATAAAAAGAAAATATGAATCCTACTAGCACAGTTCTTTATTTTACTTGGAAACATATTATGTTGGTATTTTCTAGTTTACCCCTTAGTCCAAAGAAGGAATTAGCAATCATATTCATGTTACTCTTAATTGCACTAATTTAATTTCATGCTAAGCAATGAATATGCCTGAAAAACAGACTTGAGCATATTCTGCATGGATGGCAAAACCGTCTTTTGGCCTTATTTCCAACCAGTTTTTGATAAAACCAGTAATTTTACGATGAAGTTGTATGTTTCTATTGATTGTTGGTAAACAAGATATTTTGGATACCTAGGGCGATGTTATCAAAAAACTCAATATCGGGAGTGATCATTTCAAAACATGATGTTAAGCTATTTTAATTGTAATTAAACCTAATATTTTGTTTATCTTTTATGACCAATGTGGGGTATTATTCATTGTAACTGGTTGTTTTGTTAGAGACATTTCCACCCAAAGGTACGGTTCCATGATAATCAGATAAGAGGGCTTTTACTGTATTAATAACTTGTAGGTTTCGTCCTCCTCTGTTGACCCTTCTTTCTTATAATTTGAATAATGATTGTGTATGTTTGTGGACAGTCGTTGCCTCTGTTGAACATTGTGGGTGATAGCAACACGGAGGGAGATCTGGAGGCCATGATGGGAGAAGCACTGGGGGAAATGGAGCCGGATAATAAGCGAGTGGAACAAAAGCAACAGTCAGAGAGCAACCGGCGGAGCAACAGCCATATCACTGAGGTCAAGCGTTTTGAGACTGATGAACATCCGCTCAACGAAGAGGATGTTGTGGACATGGGTAAAAACAATTACAGTGACCTCTGTCCATAGATATTTTAATGCCATTCTTATTGTAATACTGCCATTGTCTGTATTTTATCTGAAAGTTAAAAAAAAAATTGAAATGTTCAAACCTTTTATTCAAAGTAAGCCTATAGTTAGATTATTAAAGTAGCTTTTTCTTTGTGTTATTTAGTTTTTTTTATGTACAGTAATCAACCTATTACATGATAGAACTTAAATAGAACAGGATGACTGTAGACAAACATGAAATGCAGGAAGTCTTGCTAATCCAGACTAATTGGGACCTGACGCTGTTCTGTGTAGTGAATTTTCGCATTAGTTGGATAATCATAGGCTATAAATTATTACAACATACAGGTTCAATAAATTGTGTAAATTATGTGGCCTATATTTAACGTAACAAATTGTATCACTTTGTTTAGTAATAACAATTTTGAAATGTATACAAACCCTGTATATTTTGGAATAAATCAATGGTTTTATCAAAATATTTATCGTAGGGACATCTGCTAATGCCATCTCTACAGTCTTTTTTGTGTTGTGATCAGGTTCAGTGACGACTGGAAGGGAAGACAATAACCTTTAAAACTCTGTTCAGACACTCTTCCTTTCTTGTAGTCCAAATATGGGTTGTTGGTTCATCACACTTTGTTTGTGAGCAGTTAATTACATTTCAGAATTTTTTTGTTTTTTTAGGTTATACTTTCTTTTTTTTCAATTAGAAGCCTACAAATTTAACGATATTTTTAATGTAACCCCTTTAATTTCTTTGTGTAACAATAAGTTCATTTTTATCAAAAAAAAAAAGGTTTTTCTTAAATTTTCCTTCTTATAAGTTTAGATTTGGTTGGCGATAAAGTTGGCGTTATTTAGAATGAGATTTTCTGATACGCAGGACTCGACTGTATACGCAACTGAAGTAGCCTGTAATAAGAGGGAGGAGTAAAAACTTTGATATCAGTTGTGATTGATGACGTTTTCTTTGAAAGCAAAATATTTTGCTGAAACAAAAAATTAATTTACAAGAAAAATTTAAGTTATTGTAAAATTACATTTGACTCCCATTAATACGACTGATGGCAGACCAGGAAGGTGCATGAGTATTGAAAAAGGCTGTACTAATGGAAGAAGCCAGTGTGATACTCATAAAATCACACAAAATCCAAAATAGTTTGGACTTAAGAATTACCGGTATAAATAAGCATCAGTGAATTTTTCTGGAGCCAATTTTACTTCTGCTGTTTACTTGATTGAATTGTTTGATGTTTACTCTCAATAATGATTGTTCAGTACCACAGAAAAACGTGTGCTAGTGATTGAACTGCTCTTAATTGCCTTTAATATGTATAGAATTTTGTATCATAATACAGTATCAACATTGATGAAACTGTAAAAGAGCAGCAACCAAAGTCTAAAAATCATACAAATTGGAAGTCCTAAATTCTGTGTAATATGAAAAATTGAACTGTGAAGAACGTAAATAACAATTAGAGGCAAGTGGAAAGTGGACTATGGGATTGCCGAACTGATAGTGTGCCATATTACAGGGAGTCCTCTTTAATACAAAAGCCTACTGTTCCAATAAAAAAGCTTCTTAAAAATGATAGTACAAGTAGTAAATAGTCTTCTGGCGGTGATATGTACAATATTCATAGTTATTCATGGCAGAAAAGGTTTTGAAAACTGTTGACAGAATAATTATTTCATCAGGTGACATAACTCAGGACTGCACCATCTTCAATGGAATCTCGTACCTGGGTTCGGCGAGTGTGAATGCCCCCAAGAGTGAGGCGGAGACCCACCGCAACATGGCCATACTCAATGCCCAGAGTCAAAATCAGGAGGTCATCAAAGTCTCCGTTTCGGTGCCCAGTTGCTCTGATGGATGTGTTGTGTAAGTATCAATAGAATACAGTCATAATGTTAGCTTTTTTTAACTTTCCAATAAAAAACAAAATCTTATACCAGATTCTTGTACCTACCATAAAATTGATGTAAATTGTTTAAATATTAGAATTAGTGTAAAAGGATGAAGTTGAAATAATAAAATGTCTTCTAACACAACTGACTTGATATATTTACACACACTTACTGGTTGAGAAAGGGCGGAATTAATTTACTGAAAAATATTGAAAAATATGTGAAAATTATGAAAAGTCAATTTTATGAAATTTGCTAGTTTGGTTTAAAATTGAAATGTTCGAAGGACCAGGTACTATGTACCAGAGAATAATAAATGCCTACAACATTGTTTATGAATACAATCAAGAGAAAAGGTGTTAACTCACTGAAAAAAATCCTGGTGGCGGAACTGGAAGGACGCCAAGATGGCCGAATGGACGCCGCCACACCAGACCACGGGAACTGCTGGGCCAGGAAAGTCTCTCCGAGGTCCAGGGAATCTTCTTGCTTGCTGCGGATTCGCACGTACGCACAATTGAATAATGATTTGAGCTCTCGTACAGTCCAATGTTCATATACGCGGGAGACCGAGAGTTGCCCGACACGCACTGACACACACTAGATTCACTGCAATCTATATTAGTGAACAGGGAATAGTTACTGAACAAAATAATACCACTTTATAAAATGTTTAAATAAAGTAAAAAGGGGGAAGCCACAAAAAGGCGAGACTAAGGTCACGTTTAAAAGATTAACGTGCCCGGAGAAAAGAAAAGCCGAAAGGCAATTGAGACTAGTTTGTAGAAAGACAAACAGAACTAGAATCAGAATGGCGAGCCTCATGGGAGGTGAAGGGAACTGCTGACCCGCAAGAAACGGAACAGAAGTGGTTTATGAGTCATGGGCCAATCAGCGGCCTGCGAGATTCAGAGCGACAGGCGGGCAAGGGTCATCGGCCAATCAGGGGCCAAGGATCGGTAAATTTCTGTTTTGAACGTGTTCACCAGTTCTCTCGGCTATCTCTCTCTCTCTCTCGCTCTGCCTACCGCCAATATTTGAAATGACAATTCTGCTTGTCTGTTATAACTTAAAATCAGTACTTAACATACCGGCGGCTTTGAATCATTTGTGATTCAACAAAACAATATTAAAACTCAGAAAAAATGAAAATCAAACAATTCTTATGCTAATATGTACAAGAGGTTACCATTGGAATGATTAGGCAGTTTGCGCCCAGAAAGGTAACAAAAACACTTTGACTGCAGGACGAGTAAAGGTACCGTGCTGAGTCTTGAGTTCAACAATTCTGACAACATTGTCTTTGCCAGGAGTGACCTTTGTGATCCTTGCCAAGGGCCACTGGAGAGATGGGGTGTCTTGATGAACCAGCACTAAGTTGCCAACTTGAAGATTCCTCGTAGGAGTGGACCATTTCAGGCGTTGCTGCAAGGTGTGGAGATACTCCTTGCTCCAGCGCTTCCAGATGCGTTGCATGAATGCTTGCATAAGCTGCCATTGTGAGAGCCTATTGTCAGGCGTGTTGACAAAGTTGGGTTCTGGAAGTGAAGCTAGGGGGGCTCCAATCAAAAAATGACCTGGCGTCAGAGCCTGAAGATCGTTAGCATCACTGGACAAAGCAGTGAGAGGCCGGGAATTGAGCATCGCCTCTATTTGGCATGTTAGTGTGGTGAACTCAAGAAGGGTGGGCACGTGAGTCCCGAGGGTGCGCTTCAAATGATATTTAGTGCTCTTAATGGCACTTTCCCACAAACCGCCTTGGTGAGGTGCAGCGGGGGAATTAAAATAGAACTTGATGTGGTCCTCAAGCGCAAATCGCTCAATTGGTCGCTGAGCAGAAGAGAGGAATTCACGAAAAGCATTTCTTGCGCCCACAAAGTTTGTTCCACAATCACTGTAGATATCGGAGCATATTCCTCTGCGAGCTACAAAGCGCCTCAACGCAGCGAGGAATGATTCAGTGGACAAGTCAGTTGCAACTTCGATGTGTACTGCCTTGGTGACGAGGCAAACAAAAATGCAGATGTAGGCCTTAATATGGCGGATGGAGCGAAGGTTGTGGATCTTGACAGTGAATGGACCGCCATAGTCAATGCCCGTAGACAAGAAGGGTCGAGCAGGAGTCACTCTCGCCTTGGGTAAGTCACACATGAGGGGGAAGGTGTTTTTCGGTTTTTGTTTAAAACACACCAGGCATTTGAAAACTCTGTTTCGTACTGCACTTCTCGCAGAAAGGATCCATACATGTTGGGACAGTAGAGACATAGTCAATTGTACCCCAGAGTGCAAATGTTTGCGATGAATGTAGTCGATGTAGATGTTGACTACGTGATGCCTTTTTGTTAGAAGATAGGGATGTCGTATGTCTTCCGCCAGATCGGCGTTTTGAAGTCTGCCACCAACCCGTAGTAGACCATCTTGATCGATGAAGGGAGAGAGTCGCTGTAGACGTGAAGAGCAGATCTTGTTGTCTTGAAGAGCAGCAATGTCAGTGGAGAAGGCCTCTTCTTGCACCAACCGGAAGATACGCTGCTGGGTAGCTTGTATTTCGTCCACAGAGAGAGGACCTAGATGAGGATCATGCCGGCGGCTGTTTTGGATGAAGCGCCGGACGTAGGCCATGACATGAAGTAGCTTCGTCCAGGAGGAGAACTGGGAGAGAAGATCCCACGACGACTGTTGTGTAGAGATGAGCATGGTCAATGGGGTTGACTTCACTTCGTCTTCGAGAGACTGTAAGCGTTGTTCTGCAATAGGCTTGGAACTGCCCAGAGTTGCAGGAGCTTGTTCAGAAGAGGACGGTAAGCGCACCGTATATTGACCTGAGTGGTCATGAGAATGCGTGGTCTCTAAAATCGTATCACACGCAATTTCTTCAACGGATTTCTTGGGGTAAGAAGGCACTTCTTCTTGATTCCAAAAACTTTGCTGTGAAGAATGAAGATCTATGTCCACAGTGGACAGGAGAGAGATGGATAGGCATGAGTTCGTTGGACACGAAGTGAAGCATGGAGCTGTTCCAACGATGACATATCCAAAAATTGTGCCAATGGCGTAAGGCATGTGAGCGCCCAGAGAGTGACATTCATTGGTCAGAACTTTGGGAAAGAGAGCACATCCGATGAGGACATCAATAGGACCCGGCTTGTGGAATGTTGGGTCCGCTAAAACAAAGGGTTTGACCTTCTGGAGAACTTGTTGAGTGATGGTCACTCGAGGCAGGTCAAGAGAGATTTTTTCCAAAATGTGGAAAGAGTGTTTTTGGGCAACAAATTGTCCCGAGAGCGATTCAACATCCAAGTTGAGTGAGCCATTTGTATGTGTGAGAGCCTGGGATAGTCCTGAGACGGGGAGGTGAGACTGTTGTCGTCGAGTGCCCAACAGTTGAGCGGCTCTCTCAGAAATGAAATCTGACATGCTGCCAGAATCTAACAATGCTCTAAATACATAAGAGCGACCATTAACGGCAGTGAGTTTCACTAGAGCCGTGCTGAGGAGAACAGTACTGTTATGTGGAGCAGTCTGTTGTTGAACAGAGCAAGTCAAAGCAGTATCAGCGCCTTGAGGAGGTGAAGACGAGGGAAGGAGAGCAGGCGAGCGCTGCGAGTTATCCTGAACATTGTTGAAATGCAGGAGAGAATGGTGCTTCTTGTGACAAGTGGTGCAAGAAGCCTTCGAATTACATTCCTTCAGAGAATGGGTTCCGAGACAGGACATGCATCTTTGATTTTCTTTAACGACCTTGTAACGCTCGTTAGGAGATTTGCCTTTGAAAACCTGACACTGGTAGATTTTGTGGCCAGGCTTGTGGCAGCAAAAGCACGTTGCAGATTTCGCATTCGTGGGGTTGGCATCAGTAGCCACCATGGCGAGACTGCCCGAGGAGTAATGAGTCCGTTTTTCACTCTTAGGTTTGCTTGAATGAGTAGGGGGAGATTTAAATTCCGTGGTTGCATGCAGACTCGCATCTTCAATGTGGGAGCATTCCAAGTTCAAGAAGTTGATTATTTCCATGACCTTGGGAAGCGTGTGTGCCTCGGTGTCATCGTCAGCCTTGGTGTCACGGTATTGTTCCAATTGTTGGACCAATTTAGTGTCGAGTTTTCGCAACAGGTGTGCGGCAAGTAACGGATTATTTTCAGTGACATCACAGTTCAATGCTTTCAAAGATTCTGAATGCTCGTAAAAGGTGGTTATGAATGCCCTTAATTGCTTGAGATTGCTTCAGGAGACGCATGGCAAATCCAACAAATGGTTAAGGTGCAGTGCAAGGTTGTCAAACGACGAATATTGTGATATCTATCACGCAAGAGTTGATAAGCGATCAAATAATTTGACGCTGTGAGGTTCAGAGATTTGACCAAGTTCAATGGTTCACCTGTTAAAACACTGAGCAGGTACTGAAATTTGGCCACATTTGAAAGAGAAGTACTTTTATGTACAGTGGTGTCAAATAAATTGATGAAAGAAATCCATTTTAAAGGAGTACCATCAAAATTCTGCAAGCTCAACTTAGGCAGTTTAACTCCTGTCACAACTGCAGAGGGGAAATGAACAGAAGCTTCAGAGTGTGAAGAGTGTGGACTTGTAGGCTCCACAGCAGTGTGCACTTCAATTACACTAGAGATTTGGACATAGAGGTCATTGACCGCATCAACGTCTGAGGACAAAGTTGTTTCAATGTCATCATCAGTGTCTATTTCAATGAGACGTTGCAAGTTCAACTCAAAGTTGGTACGTTTTTTCTTAAGCTCGGCAAAGATCGTGTTCAATTGTCGAATCTGCACAGGGGTGAGAGGGGGTGTGCTGATTAACTTGTTGACCGCTTCCTCGAGCTTGGCGAAACGAGTTTTGATCAAGTCCGTAGACTTGCGATAAGTCTCATATTTAAATTCCTTTGTCGCCATTGTTTTTGGTTTGAGTGAAACAGTACACTAAAATGACTTAAAGTACATAAAACAAAGTACAGAAAATTGTGAAACAAAATATAATGAACAATCAGAGAAATTGAATTCAATGCTCGGCACTTGAACACCAGTTGTGAAATTGACAAGTTAGGCCTACTTAAAATAGCTTAAAAATAAGTTTCAGCCTTGAATAACACAACTGCAGAAGGCACACAAATTCAATGTGAATATGTAGGCTTAGGCTTATTTGAATGAAAAACTGTATTGAATAACAGTAATAAGCCTCAGAGTGAGAGAAAATATTCAACAATTGTCAAAGACAGACTATCAGAGTTCGTTATTTACAATACCAATGTTCAAGAAATTCGAAAATAATTATTATTTCAACACAAGAAATATTATTTTCTTAATTGAAAATAAAATCCATTTAAATACATCAGCATAAATCACCAGTCAATGGAAAACACAATATATATTGCATACAAATGGCCAACAATAATTCAATTGGCAATGTCAAGTGTTGTAAACAACATCATCTGAGCAGAGATATTATGAGAATGGCTATATACGCCCATTCATGGCGAGAGACGAGAGAGAGCTCAACAAGGGACAATGTTCCCAGGCGGGAAGATTGATTTTAATAATGTTCCCAGGCGGGAGGATTGTATAAGAATGTTCCCAGGCGGGAAGATTGTTCAAAATAATGTTCCCAGGCGGGAAGATTGTTGCGAGTAATGTTCCCAGGCGGGAAGATTGTTGCGAGTGATGTTCCCAGGCGGGAAGATTGAATATTATAATGTTCCCAGGCGGGAAGATTGTTCAAGAATGAAAGTCTTGCACTGGACAATATTCCAGAGGACTGAATCACTTATATATCCGGCTCGAAGGACCAAAAATGGTTGAGAAAGGGGGGAATTAATTTACTGAAAAATATTGAAAAATATGTGAAAATTATGAAAAGTCAATTTTATGAAATTTGCTAGTTTGGTTTAAAATTGAAATGTTCGAAGGACCAGGTACTATGTACCAGAGAATAATAAATGCCTACAACATTGTTTATGAATACAATCAAGAGAAAAGGTGTTAACTCACTGAAAAAAATCCTGGTGGCGGAACTGGAAGGACGCCAAGATGGCCGGATGGACGCCGCCACACCAGACCACGGGAACTGCTGGGCCAGGAAAGTCTCTCCGAGGTCCAGGGAATCTTCTTGCTTGCTGCGGATTCGCACGTACGCACAATTGAATAATGATTTGAGCTCTCGTACAGTCCAATGTTCATATACGCGGGAGACCGAGAGTTGCCCGACACGCACTGACACACACTAGATTCACTGCAATCTATATTAGTGAACAGGGAATAGTTACTGAACAAAATAATACCACTTTATAAAATGTTTAAATAAAGTAAAAAGGGGGAAGCCACAAAAAGGCGAGACTAAGGTCACGTTTAAAAGATTAACGTGCCCGGAGAAAAGAAAAGCTGAAAGGCAATTGAGACTAGTTTGTAGAAAGACAAACAGAACTAGAATCAGAATGGCGAGCCTCATGGGAGGTGAAGGGAACTGCTGACCCGCAAGAAACGGAACAGAAGTGGTTTATGAGTCATGGGCCAATCAGCGGCCTGCGAGATTCAGAGCGACAGGCGGGCAAGGGTCATCGGCCAATCAGGGGCCAAGGATCGGTAAATTTCCGTTTTGAACGTGTTCACCAGTTCTCTCGGCTATCTCTCTCTCTCTCTCGCTCTGCCTACCGCCAATATTTGAAATGACAATTCTGCTTGTCTGTTATAACTTAAAATCAGTACTTAACACTTACACTATAACCAGACAGTAAATACATATCAAGTAGTGTTAGAAGACGTTGTATCTGTTCAACCTGAATAACAGCAACAACATGTATAACGCTAATCAAGAAGTTATTTAAGGTTCCTAAGCTGGAGTTTTACTAGAAAAACAACCACAGGGGTGTCTACCATTAAAGCCCATAAAGCCCCCACAATATACGAAGACTAAAGAGACAGTTTCAGACCTTTTAATTTGTTAAGCTTTAACGGAATCTTCATTTGACATCTGTGATGGGAAACTTGATGACTTCACCTTCAACTGCATGAAGTTAAGCCTTTTTCAGTTTTTATATTTGATGGTGTATCCTGTGAAAACCAAAACACTATTAGGAGCTATTTCGCTATGGGGTGACATAACAATAAAACATCAGGGCATATCATGTTTGAGCATGTGTGTGTTAGCATATTTCCTTCTAGTGACATATCATTTTCATCTGTACAGTTAATTATTTTTCTCAGGTTATACGATGCTGCGTCTGGGGCAGTCATGGCTCGTTATCAGATTCATCGCATATTGTTTTACGCCCATGGAACAGCAGAGTCAAAAGAAGCCGCTTGTTTCTCCTTTACCTACACACAAGGAGAGACAGTCGAGTCATCAATCTTTCAGTGCTACGTCTTCAGATGTGACATTCCAGAGGCTGTAAGTTTCACTAGGAATTTTAATAAAAATTGTATTGATAATCAACTTAACTAAATTTCAATAATACCATATTTAAATTCTTTTAATTTTAGTCTTACTCAGAATTGAAACTCTTAAGTTTTCACCATACTGGCAGTTCTGGGTAAACGTCGACCTATATTTGTTAAGATGGTGTGCAGGCAGTCGTAAGATGTGTTGGGAATATGAGAGGGATTTAAGTGACATTTTCCCATCTGTCTAACCCTGAATCTATTCACACTTGAAAAATATGGTACAGAGTAGATGACTCTACACAAGTTTTAGGGTGAGTATCATATTTTTTATAAACGAAAAAAGAATCTCTGTTACTGTTTTATACTTTACTTTTCATTTTCATATTTAACGCTTTTCACGTTACACTTAATTTTTTGAAATAAGAGCTTTTTCCTTACTCACAGTCACAGTTTTTTTACTAGGCATAGGCCTACTTTGTGTCATAAGCCTAGACGGCCCAGCTGCTACAGCTGAATTACTTGAGGTAATTGGTGGTTAAAATGTTTCTCTTTCAACTCTCTATTCTTCCATAAGAAAATCTTCATCACTCATTTTGTGCAGGATTCATTGTTACTTCTCCAAACTAACCAAGTTCAATGTTTGGAATTCGATGAAAATCCCTTGATTTGCCATCTGATAGTGGTAGGATTTCTCTTAAGTGACTAAAGGCTAGCTTTGGTGTACAACTAACTATAGCCTGTCTGGCAGGACTTCCAAGATCACAAAAACCAATAAACTTGATGTCTAATCTTATAATTAAAGCAATCGTAGAGTAAAAATACGTTGGTTATCGATTGATAAACATGGTAGGATTTTGTGAATGCTGAGTTAGAAAAATAAAATACATAATGATTTAAAAAATATCACAACCTTTTTATAGACATTAAAAATTATTGTTAATACTCCGTTTTTATTGTATTCTTATTTTTAAATGAAATCAACCAACATCAATTAAAACAGGGTGTCTAGCAGTCGGGAAAAGTCGGGAAAGGTCGGGAATAAACATAAGTTGACGTATGGCCAAAAACAGGTGGGAAAGAAGAGGGGGTACTTAAAAAAAAAAAAAAAAAAAAAAAACATTGAACTTATGTCACATGCAAATTTTCATAGAACAGCTGATTATCCAATAATTTTAACCGAATAGTAGTGCTAATTCATTCGTCAAGATACGTGGGGGGTTATAGTAGGATAGACATTTAATATATAAACTGACCCATCACTAGTCTTTATACAAAATGCGAGGTCTTGAAATTTTGATAAAAGTCTTGAAAAGTCTTGAAAAAGCCTATAAAATAAGTTTGTAACAATTGCTAGACACCCTGTAAAAGCATTTATGGCTTACAATGGCTCTGCAAAGAATCTGAAAGGAAATTTCAATTGCATTACGTGGACTATTTGAGGTTAGCCATTGGTGAACCTGATCGTTCATCTTTTCATTCTTCTGTAAGAATCAACTATCTATTTTTACTGCTAATATCAATATAGCTCTTGTATTTTTCTAAAGTTTTTTAATCAGTTTTAAATAATCATCTTAAAGCAATTAAATGTCAAGTTATGATTGATTATTTGTTTTTAAGTTTTCCCAGTGTTTTGAAGATGTATCGTAGAAATGATCAGTGTAGCTATTAATCAGTAACAATATTGACTCACGACCACTAACCATCCGTGCAGATGCAGGCGTCTCCAGTCGCCAGTCCAATCAAGTTGCTATCTGCTTCACACTGTTAGAAGTACGGTAGTTAATTGTCTTGACATCTGTCTTTTGAAGATATATCATGCTTGCACTACATTCATTTTAGAAATTAATGGAATTGGGATTAAAATAAAATAATTTCAGTAATAATATATTTTAATTTACGACCTACTCGACTTTCCAACGAGCAGTCACAAGTACTCGCTCAAACTTTGAGTATCAAAAATCCAATACTTGACAGATACTCAAAAATTTGAGTGCTTACCCACTCCTAACTAATTTATACTAATTTATGACTTAATGAGCAGTATCAGGGATCTGCCTATTCAAAATTATTTTCTAAACTAAACATTGTTAGTATCTTTTGGTCGGGTTCTAACTGGTCTGAACATACAGGATGAGGGAAAGTTCTGTTAGTCGGGAAAAGTTGTGAACTTGATCATCGGTCAGAAAAAAACTCCCTTTTTTTACAAACATATGAGAATTTTACAGTAATTTACAAAATTCACAAATTGTTTTAGAGCATTTTACAAAATTACTTAAAATTTTTTAGGCTAGTTGTTTGGTTGGGTAGTTTCAGAAAAGTGGTCTAGAAAAGTTGGTAATTTCAGTTGAGAAATTTGGCAGACACCCTGATAATTTTGAAATAATTAGAAGGCCTCGACTGCATTTGACAATCATTAATAGTAAAAACCAATGACAGAAGACACGGGAGCTTGTGAAAATGTTATAGGCAGGCCTACCTGGATAAAAACAGGTTTTTATGCCGAACATGCTGATTTGGTGCTGTTGACTGTTACTAGGTTGGCCAGGTTTCAGCGTGTTTCACAAAGGCGTTCCAGAGAGTGCCGCGTTCCATGACCACGTCGGTGCAGGGAGAGCTGCTGTCGGTGGACCAGGCGGAGCTGATGAGCCGCAGCGGTTGCCTGCAGATGGCCGTCTTCGAGGTCACCATGGAGATCAAGGAGGAGGACGGTCGGGTATGTACATGAAATAACAGATGTAGATGAGGGTGACGCATTTGTATCAAAATATGTTCTGTTGAATGAAATAATAACTTTTATAACTTTTGAAACTTAAGCTATATGAAAGTATACAATTTAGCAAAACTTAGCTTTTAGTAACACTGTATGTTTCTATATTTTGTGTTCCTCCATTTTAGAAAAAATTCCATATATTTTTTTGCCAAAACCTTTTAACTTATCATTTACATGATGTACCCCAATTAGTTTTCTCTAAGATTCCCTTCAGGATTATATCGGAGGAATTTTTAAACACACTATATAACCCATTGAGATAGTTCTTACAGTAGATTCAGTTTTGATCTTAACATTGTTATTATCTAAGTCACTCTCATTTTTTATTGTTTTGATAGGGAATGATTCAAACCCTGGTCTTGTTGTGACTGTTGTGTGCCGCAACCCGGACTAATGTGGACTGAACGTTGTCCAGGTCTATGAATTAGGTATCGGGAAAGAAGTAAACATGAAAAAAGTACAAATATTTTATGTTATTCCTGGAAGAAACATTTATTTAATACATCATGTACTGGTACATAATAAGAAACTACAATCTTAAGCCTCATCTGTTAAAACAAACTTTAAGAAAAACCAAAGAGAAACATTTTTTCTGGCGATGCCATAGCGCTTAGCGCCTTTAAACCCAATACACTTAATTGCTGTGGCAGGCTTTACGAGTTATCCAAAATTCCGGGTCATCAAAGTCCAGGTTTGTGGACACTACTGTATCTAATTTTGAGATATTTTATTAGGTTTTGACAAAACTTGCCTAACAAAGTTAAGTCACATGCAATGTTTTGTCTGTGAAGGGTGGCTGGTACCCGGTGCCCAAGGATCGGAACTGTTTCAAGCTGAGAGTGAACGTTGAGAAGCAAGTGTGCCTGACGATACAGCAGGTGTTGGGTGACAGTGACCAGCAGCTGGAGGTGGAGAGATGCTTTGGGGTGCTCATCAGCCCCGGCCGCAACGTCAAACACTCCGACATGCAGCTGCTCGAGATGGTGCGTACGCATGCCCGATAAAACTCGCTTCACAAGAAGATATTTATAATTCTGGCATATGCAAATATAAATTACAAAGATCAGTTATATTATATTAACATCTACAGAACGCAATGGGTGACAATGTATAACTAAGTTAGGTTGTATATTCATGATTAAAAATCTAATATAGCTAAATCCAGACGCATACTTTTTTTATGACTGAATGTAGGGAGAAAGGTAAGAAAATTTACCTTAACATATAATACTCAAAACCTTACTGTGGGTGTTATTACTTCAGTTACAATCTAGACATAAATAACATTAATTACTCTGGTTGAGCAAAGGTTTTTTGAATTAAACAAAGAAGTTGTTTAGGCCTACTTTATATCCTAATCAAGCTCTTCAGCTACACCTAACATTGTGTCCTTAAAGGTTTCAAGTTGGTTTGGAAGTATGGCTCTGAAACACAATACTGATTACTGGTACGTGTCACGCAGGTGTCCATGGGCTCGGCAGTGATCAACGACAAGAAGTGTTATGTGATCGCTGGACAATGCAGCCCACGGGAGAACGCGTTTGAGCCACTGAATGTAGAAACGGCTCGTGACTCTCGACTATGGCTGACTGTTGCCGTGGACCTCGTGGTGGGGGGAATCAAGGAGCCCGTTCGTCTGGTGCTCGAGACACAGGTACGAGCACCTGTCCTGATTACTCAACAAATAACTTTGTTAATGTATCTCTATTACTTTATTAAGTCTACAATAAATAAATAAAAAAAACACTTTAAAATTCATGGAATTGCGTGAGTAACATAGTCCATGTTTAAAGATGATGTTTTACTCTTATTTAGTATATTTTTAATTAACTTAATTTTTCACTCAGAACACATTGTGAATACGTGATGTAGAATAAACCTATATAAGCTTGTTTTTCCCTTCAATTAAACCATTAGCTAATGATGTTACTTAGCACTAGAATTATAACAAATAGCAATGTGAGCTTCTCATATCTCTAAAAAGTAGTGATACGTCAATTACAAACTTTATCGGTTCGGTTTTTCACTAGCATATCGGTTGTCGGTTTTTCATGCAAAAAAAAAACATGAAATAGTAAACATGAAGTAACTCAAGGGTACTATCTAAAATCAGGCTTGCCCTTATTTTCTGAATTTTATACATTTATTCTTTCTAAATAGACTAATTAGCAGGGCCAGCTCAAGGCAAAATAATTACCCTGGGCAAACGTATGATGCCCCCCAACAAAGCGGGGGGTCCGGGAAATTTTATTTTTAATGGGGTAAAAGCAGTGAGTTTTGTGGCATTTTAAGTGGTAGTAATAAATCAGAATATTACCAGATTTTTAAAGTGAAATCACTACCTTAGCAATATTGTTGACAAGATATTTCAAAACAAGTAAGCCATCCACTTTTTGCATACCTTACAGTGTACGTATTTTTTTTTTTTTTTTTTTTTTTGTATAATTCTTTTTATAAAAAAAGTTATCAGAGATTATTTGTTGGGGGTTAAATGAAGTTTTTAATCCAAGTAGTATAACATTTACTTATATTTTACAAAAACAATCTTAATACTAGCTATGCAACTGAAAATGAAACTTTCCTATCTATTTTTCTCACAAAGCTTTTAATGAAACTGTTTACGTCAATTTCTTGAAAAACACATCATATTCAATTGACATGAAATAGAGTCGTATAAGATGTTCCTGGGACATGCTTTATCTCAAGTAATTTTTGGTGAGCTTCAGTTTTGAGAAATTCCTTTCTTCAGAAGCTAAACTCACTGGTTAAGTTAGCACTATCCAAAGTGCAATAGGCTACATAAGTTAGGAAAGTTCTTAGTAAATTAGTTAACTTTGTAATAAAATTGCCTTGGCATTTGGGATAAAATGAGGATGTTGTTATAAAGTAGACTCGTTGTAACCCCACATCGTCATTCAATCGGCTCTTCAATATTCTGGTGCAAATCAAACACCGATAATTGCTATTGTGCAATGTGCGTGGTATTCAATATTACCATGAACTTAAAAAAATGTGATTTTGTTATTGTTAGGGCCACTTTTTTGCTATTTGATCCTAGTTGATTGACTATATTACAATTTTTGATCAGTAATTAATTGAGGATGACAACCTTATCTTCCATTGCTTTATTGCAAGGGTCCAATTTTAGGCCCATTCTATATAGACGATAGGAAAAGCGCTAATGTCAATGTCTTTCAGTCCCTGTCAAAAGTATTATGTTACTCAACATTTTCCATAATTGCCATTTTAACAGTTAATCAGCTTTTAACTGTGTAAAGGAAGCTGTGCAGTTAATTATTGTTAGATGCACAACGATAAATTATAATAGGCCCATCCAGAAAGTAAAGAAAGTAGGTGAGTTATGCTCGTCACTCTACAACACCACTGTAACTGCATGTGTGTATTTTAGCTATAAGTCTTGTCCATCTGAGTCAAGTTTCCTTATTGTGCAATAATGTGACTTTACTCTGTGTAATATTTCAAAATGGTCAGTGCCCATTGAAACTCCCACCAAAGATGTAATGATAAGACCCCTATGTTTTTTTTTTTTTTTTTTACTGTAATGATTTAATCGGTAGACATTTTGCAAAGGGGATAAACTATAAAGCCAGATGAATATTGCCTAATCCTTCAAAGACTTAAACTTGCAAAAGACTTGACGTGTTATTGGCAAAAGGTGTTCCTTATGAGTCAAGACAATGCTTAATCCCAAACAAGGTCACAAATTCAATAAGAACAAAGAAACACCTTTGCCAATAACTTGTCACCTATTTTGTTCTGTCTTGTAAGTTTTGAAAGCTGCAAAATAGGCATCTTACTTAATTGTTTCTCATGTTTCAAAATAAATAGAGAAAGATTGGGGGAAATTGCTGATTGATGTACTTTTGACAGGGACCTAGAAAAATAGCAACCCTCTGCTGCGGCATTAGGAGTGCTATCAGTTGGGAGAAATGACGAGTGCCAATTGAGTAAAAATCTAGGCTGGAATGGGGGAACGGAACAAAATAGTGCAGCGCAAAGACGCTGTGGTGTAACGCCACCCCATCCCCTAAAGCTGTGTTAGAGCGCCCCTCTGGCACCACCGCTGAGACACCTTAAATAAATGAATGGGTTTCTTTCAAATTCTTTTAGCTTTATACCAGTAACGTGTAAAAATATATTTTATAATAGATATAAAAAAACTTTAAAAAATTGTGGAATCCTTAAGTTTGTAACCCAAAATATAACTAAATGAAGTGAAGTTATAAATGATAATTATGTAGAATTAATTATTAAATGTGTTTTTATTGATAAAAACTTTACTACAGTACACTCTCGTTCATCGGAACTAATGTGGCGGACTGCCGGTTCGGATGTCGAAAAATTCCGATGAAGCGGAGCCCGTCGTGATTCATCATTTCCGCCCGTACGGTGACCTATCGTGATTGTATTCACTCTTGTTTTTAAGATAACACAAGAGATTTCATGGAAATAAGGCACTCAAACTATGAACATGGTAACAACGAACCTATAGGAATAAAAACAACGCAGGAAATAAAGATCCAAAATCGTTATTATCATATTCCATATTCATATTCCACTCATATTCCAGCAGTCAACTGACTTCCACGTAACACAGGTGCAGTCGCGACCGAGACAGACTGAATGACAGTTTGGGAAGCGGTCGAAACGGATGTTCACTTCCTGCCCCTTCCTCTTTCTGTTTTTGTGCGAATACTCCACGGCCTCGTAAATCACATCGATGTGTTCAGATTATAAGAATAAGAATAAGAATCACTTTATTGTCCTTAAATTTCGTTCTTACAATGCTAGCAGAGCTAGCACAGAACATAAGACATTGTCAAAAACTTAAACACAAGACAATAAGACAATAAACCTTACAACTAACTTCACGTAAATTACTCAACACATTTTCCTAGACATAAATTTGAAGTAAAATAATAGTAACAATAAAAGCATCTTTCTAAACAAAAAATTCCCCAATTGAATATAACATTTTATTTATTAAAAATGATTTCAATTCTCTTTTAAACTTCTCTTCCCTAATTATTGTTTTCAACGTGCTTGGCAAATGGTTAAAAAGCTTTCTTCCCATATACAGCGGGGTTTTTTGAAATAGGGTTAAGCGGTGTCTTGGATACTGGAAATCCCTGCAAAACCGTGTATTATAGCCATGTTCATGTTGGGTATTTTCCAGGCTTTCCAAATTATTTCTCAAGAACATCAAACATTTAAATATATATAGTGAGGGAACAGTTAACAAACCAAAATCTTTAAAAAAAGATTTACAAGATTTTCTTTTTGAAGAAAAAGTCATAATTCTAATGAACTTTTTTTGCATTTTAAATACCTGATCTAAAAGAGAAGATGCCCCCCATAATTCAATGCCATAACTTATAACAGGAAAAAAAAAGACCATAATAAACCATAAATTTTGTTGGAGTATCAATTACTTCACGTAGAATAATCATTTGAAAACAAATTGAATTTAACCTTTTAATTATTTTACTGACACAGACTTTCCAACTTAAATTTGAATCAATTTCTAATCCTAAAAAGTTGACAGAGTTTTCAGTTGAGAAAGAACTTCCTTTAAACGAAAAATTGCTTTCAGAGCTATCCCTACTTTGAGCAGTTTGAAATTTAACTATTTGAGTTTTAGAATTGTTGAGCAATAACCCATTCACTGAGAACCAATTATGTAATTCTTTAAATGCATTTTGAAATATAAATTTTAAATCATGGGTTGAGTTTGCATTCAAAATTGCTGAGGTGTCATCTGCGTAAAGAACAAGTTTTGGCGATACATTATCCGGTAAATCATTTATGTACAACAAAAATAGTAGTGGACCTAAAATTGAACCCTGAGGTACTCCAAATTTTATTTCACACCAATCTGAAATATATTTCAAGTTTTCCTTATACACTATTGTCCTTTGATAACGGGATGACAAATATGATTTGATCCAAGACACCACTGAGTCACTAAAATTATAGTATTTAAGTTTCTCACAAAGTATATCATGTTGAACACAATCAAAAGCCTTGGTTAGATCGCAGAACACCCCTAAAGTGCTCTGCGATCTATCCAAGGCAGCGGCAACCTGATCTACAAAATCAGCAATAGCCGAAACAGAATTTTGTCCTCTTCGAAAGCCAAGTTGTTCCTTTACAAAAAATTTATTTTCTTCCAAAAAATTAATAATTTGATTTGATGCAATTTTTTCCAAGACTTTTGAAAAACAAGGTAATATTGATATAGGACGATAGTTATCAAACATATCCTTTCTTCCCTTTTTGTACAATGGTTTTACTTCAGCATATTTTAGTTTAGACGGAAACAATCCACAATCAAAAGACTGATTTATAATGAAAGTAAAACGATTTATAAGATTATGGAAAACGCCTGATGACGTTTGATGCAAAATGTGATACTTCACTGTTGTACGGATAGAACGAATGGAAATTGAAGGCGCTAAAACGGAAAAATTATTTATTTTGTAAGAAAAAAATAATTAATAATATCCATATTTTCAGTTCCGATGAAGCGGAGTTCCGATGTCGCCGAGTCCGATGAACGAGAGTGTACTTTATTCACTTTATTTTATGAATAAAGATTTTGATTTTTTAGTGTTGAGTTTAAACTTAAATTTACATTTATTCAGGTGAAAGTGTTTCCAGCCACGGAACGGTTTTGGACGATCAGTCGACGCCCATTGGTACAGCAGTTCACTCTTAACCTTAAAGAGGTAAGACTTTTTTTATGTTGATGAACAACTGACCACATTTCTTTTATCTTTATACTAGGGGTGTGCGAATAGTGATTTTTCTGGTCGAGCCGAGCCGGTAACGAAATATTCGAGTTTCGAGCCGAGCCGAGCCCAGACAGCAAAAAAAAATTATCGCTTGGGATAATTTATTCAAGATAAGAGCATGCAAACAAAAACAAGTTATTGTTCATCTTTTTGTCTAACTGGTAAAAATTTAAGAACAATAAATTGTTTTAAATGTATGCTAATTACTAAATTAGTCTAATAAATTTGTTAAATAAAATTTTAATGTCACTTTATCAAACATTTCTTGAAATGCAAATCAAATGCATTTTGAAATGTGTTGTTTTGCATAATATAACCCAAAATTATTAAGGGTCACTGATCAGCACACGAATCAGAACGATAATTACACAATGAAGTGGAAACTAATAGGACCTTTCATGGTTTATGGTTTCTATTTTTAGAACATATTTCTCTCCGGGCGAGGGTGTGTGAGAGTGTGCGTAGGTGCATGTAAGAGTGTGTGCGTGCGTGTGTTGTCTCCACCAGTCAAGGTCATTACCGCAGTCCTATTGCGTCGTAAACAAACCTCGCCTCGCACCTGCCATCGTCTTAACCCCCTAACCCTGTTTGCGATCACACAGCTCAATTATAAAATGCCGTGTTTCTCTGCTTTTTCCATTAATTAATAAATCAAATAATTGTTAGTACAGAGTTTTCTTCTTAACTCTTTTTTGTTGTTGGAATTGTTGCTTCTGTAATCATTTTCATCTCGACCACTCGAATAGTTTGGCATAACCTCGAGCCGAGCCGAATAGTGCTAGTATTCGACCACAACTATTCGACCACTCGAGTACTCGCACACCCCTACTTTATACTATATCTAAAGTTGTTATCCATCAGTTATAAAGAATGGAACTGACAGATCCAGTCCAAAAGAAAAAACAGTAAATTAATATCATTATTCATTTTAGCCTCTGGATTGCTTGATGTATAGTAGGAATAAATTGAAATCTTAATTAACTGATTGCTAAGGTAAGATTTCCATTTATTCCTACAGTAAATTAATAAATTAGTAAATTAATGAATGATCAGCTGACGTTTCTCCCTGAGCAATTGGCCCCTTGAGAATTTCAGCCCCTGAGTTGTACGATTGAATGTTAGACTGTATTATTTATTGTACATCACAATGGTTCTAACTAAACCTGTAAACTTGTTGAAGCTGTTTCAGAGAAAAAGGGATGTGCAGTAAGCACCATAGTCAGTCTTACTGAAATATCATAAATGAAACCATTTATGGATGCAAGAAACTGTTAGATTTCTATTTCAATCACTGCTACTGAGATGAAAAAATGTGTATAGTTGAGACTAAGCTTCTCTTGATTGTTTGATTTTCAAGAAAGTTTTAAAACTTAGAAGCTAATTTAGGTTTTTTTCAGAGATCCTAGAGACCAACCTCTCTTCAGGCCAATAAAAACGTCATATAATCAGAGCAACAGAAGTTAAGGGGTACCAAAAAACTATACTTAACAATAAGTGTTCAGTCTGTTCTTTCACGTCACTCACTTGCCTCCTATATTAGCTCCATTATTCCATTATGCTTTACTTACTCGCCTCCCAGTAACAGTAAAAACCTGTCCTGAATACCGTTCTCTGTTGTGTACTTATTGAACTATTTAGATACAAAAAATAACATCCGTTAAAATAATCATCTAAATTACCTGCATATATAAAAATTACCTTAAAAATATCAAATTAAGATGAGCAGAATAAACCATGCCGGGATCAAAACCAACATTTGTCCTCCTTGGAGCCCAGAAATAGTTTTTAAAAGTTTGACAATAGCTTAACATTGTTAGAAATAATGAGTGAGTAAGGATTCAGGCTTTTACTTATGTAGGTTTTGAATTAAAATCCTTATTTCTTGATTTACTGCTCTTTTTTTTATTGAAAATGAAAAGTCTTCCAAGTACATCAGTCTTATAAGCATTGGACGACTTGCCCTCGTAAGTTATTGCAAGAAAACAATTATTCTGATAGTGGAAACGAATACTAAATAATGTCTAAATGTTGGAATAGAAACATTTCATGGATATTAATTAGTGAACTATTATTAAACTCTTGTATTGTCGGCAGGTCCTGAGTCCTGATATCAACGAGAGCACTTACGAGGTGTTGAGCATCGAACCATCGGAGCCATCTCCGGACCTGGACCACCGAAACAGACTCAACTTGACACTCAACAACCTGGCCAGCTTCATACACTCACCGAGCGTCACATCCATAGACACGCTCACTCCCAAGGAGGAGAAGGAGGACGAGTCCTACTCGGGTAACACCACAATACCACTCAGTCCTCAATAGTTGGGATAGTTGGAAAAATCTTAACTAGTTAGCCTCGCCAGCAACTAAATTTGGACTGTGTAAGGTGATTTTTTTATCACCTTTTACAGTTCAACTTTAGTAAAACATTAGAATAGTAATTTAGGGGAAAATAGTTTTACTATGTTTTCAAGCTTCAATATAAGATACAAATTTGCATCTTCTAATTTTTTATGATGAGGCCTGTAACATTGTTAGATAGAAGTTTCGGTTTTGTAAGTTGTTTAGTTGATTTACATCGAATTACAAGTGACTTTACTGTGAGTTTTTTAGCAATCTTTCATTGTCGCTTACACACAACAAGTGAAAAACCACTGTTGAAATGAAATTTCATAGTTTTTAAAATCCACCCAAATTAAATTTGCTCATTAAGTAACATGAGTTAGAACACTCAGTTTGACACCTAGATGGTGACGAGCCGATCCTGAGCGGGACGGGGGAGGTGAGCAAGGACTGCACGGAGGGGGAGCTGGAGTCCTGGGCCGAGGTGCTGGCGCGGTGGAGTGTGACATCGCAGCGGCCGAGGCAGCTGGCTGCACTCGTAAGGCAAGGCATTCCCGAGGCATTGCGTGGCGAGGTGTGGCAGCGGCTGGCCCACTGCGACAATGACAATGCCATGATGGACCTTTACCGGATACTCATCACCAAGGTGGATAAACATTTAGGACTGAACTAAAATTTAAATGTAAACAAGAAAAATGTGTAACGACTACATAATTGAGATTTAAGTTATTCAACAATATATGTATAAAAAATTGTCTATTTATTATTTTTATAACAAGTTACTACAAATGCATAATTTAATATGCAAGATATTAAAAAGCTAAAAGAGTTAATTATAACATTAAAAAAATTAAAGTCCACAAACTTAGTCTAATGTAGGCCAAAAGGTGGCAGAGTTATTAAGATTATCGGGCTTATGGGCTTATTGGGAAATCTTTGAATCCCATCCAAGGCCTAGGTGGTTGTGACACAAGAGCTTCATTGTTACAGGAGTGCAGCTGTGAGAATGTGATACAGAGAGACATCAACAGAACGTTCCCTGCACACGATTACTTCAAGGAGGCGGGCGGGCTGGGCCAGGACTCGCTCTACCGCATCTCCAAGGCCTACGCCGTGTACGACACGGAGGTCAGCTACTGCCAGGGACTCAGCTTCCTGGCGGCTACGCTCCTCCTGCATGTGAGTTACAAAATATCTTGTTGATATGTTAAAGTATAATGGTTTCACATGATTGTTGACTGGGAACATGATGCAAGAATGAAAGCTTGCTAATGAATATTTAATACTCAAGACCAATTTCTCCATTGATGGTTGAAAATCAAATTGTTGTTTGCTGTCGATCATCATGAAAAGGATTTGTTTATTATATGCCAAATTATGTTAAACTTTCTTTAATTTCATGTTTTGTCACATGATTAAAAGAAAAGTGGCGAACGTCATGTCTCGCTGCGACTTAACAAACAGTGCCTGACAGGGCTCTAGACTCAACAATGTTTTGAAGTGATGAGTTGTGGTTTCCAGATGCCGGAGGAGCAGGCGTTCTGTGTGCTGCTGAAGCTCATGTATGACTACGGCCTCCGTGACTTGTACAAAGACGGCTTTGAGTGTCTCTACATGCGGCTCTACCAGCTCAACAGACTCATGGAGGTTAGTCAAACCACTACCACCACCACTTTCTACCTATTAAAACATCCCCTCTTTCCACAATTTTACTAACCTCATTAAATCTCCAATAAAAGATATGACATTTTCAAAATTCCTTAAGCAGAGTTTTAAATCAGCTCTTCAGGTGTTTGGTACACTGTCCAATTTTTAGGTTTTCAGGAGTTTATTTCTTCTTTACGTTTGCATTGTAAGATTGAATTTAGAATAAATTCACTTTTTTATTATTATTGTGAATGATTATGAATTTTTTATAAAGAAATTGTAATACAGCAGAGAGTTGATTATCCAACCTAATTGGGACTGGAAATGGTTTGGATAGTAAAATTGTTCTTATAATCAAATATCAAAAATAATTATCATATATAACCTCTAAACAGTACATTTACTGTTTTTCCACAAAAATATATCTTTGAGCTTCCAAATAATTTTTGAGCTTCAATAAAAAAAATAAATAAATAAAAATAAAAAAAAAATTAAAAAAAATAAAAAAAAACAGTTCAAAACAAAAAATCATACTTATTTATTTTGATTTGTATACACTTGCACTTGTTTGAAGTTTATATAATATATATATATATTTTTTTATTTTATTTATTTATTTTTTTATTGTACGGTACACTGAATTAGTAGGCCTTTTAGGAGTTTGAATAATTGACTGTTCAGATAATTGACGTCCGTATTTTATTTTCTAATAGACCCAGCACTGCAACCCTTAACAGAGAAAAATAAGGTTTTATTAATGAAAACTTATCTTGCAACATCTTTGATAAGAATAAACATACAAATGAATACATAAAATCTGTACATAGTATATTTCTTCACTAGTTCAGAAAGTGGTTGTTACCAGTGAAAGATGGAGTTTCAAGTAGGCACAGCCTCGTACTTGAATTAGTTCGAGCACCAGTATACAACTTTCAGACGAGTTACAAACATTACTTTTCATAATACCACCTTTAATAAATATACACTTTGGATAAAAGTTAATAAATTTCTACCTACATTTCTATATACATTCAGGAACAGGTGCCCACACTGCTGCAGTACTTCTCTGAGAAGGGAGTAGAGACGCACATGTTGGCATCCCAGTGGTTCCTGACCCTCTATACCGCCACTAACCTCAGTCTGTTTACATTCAGGAGCAGGTGAACACACTGCTGCAGCACTTCTCTGAGAAGGGAGTAGAGACGCACATGTTGGCATCCCAGTGGTTCCTGACCCTCTTTACCGCCACTAACCACAGTCTGTTCACATTCAGGAGCAGGTGCCCACGCTGCTGCAGCACTTCTCTGAGAAGGGAGTAGAGACGCACATGTTTGCATCCCAGTGGTTCCTGACCCTCTTCACCGCCACTAACCACAGTCTGTTCACATTCAGGAGCAGGTGCCCACGCTGCTGCAGCATTTCTCTGAGAAGGGAGTAGAGACGCACATGTTTGCATCCCAGTGGTTCCTGACCCTCTTTACCGCCACTAACCACAGTCTGTTCACATTCAGGAGCAGGTGCCCACGCTGCTGCAGCACTTCTCTGAGAAGGGAGTAGAGACGCACATGTTGGCATCCCAGTGGTTCCTGACCCTCTTTACCGCCACTAACCACAGTCTGTTCACATTCAGGAGCAGGTGCCCACGCTGCTGCAGCATTTCTCCGAGAAGGGAGTAGAGACGCACATGTTTGCATCCCAGTGGTTCCTGACCCTCTTTACCGCCACTAACTACAGTCTGTTTACATTCAGGAGCAGGTGCCCACACTGCTGCAGTACTTCTCTGAGAAGGGAGTAGAGACGCACATGTTTGCATCCCAGTGGTTCCTGACCCTCTATACCGCCACTAACCTCAGTCTGTTTATATTCAGGAGCAGGTGCCCACGCTGCTGCAGCATTTCTCCGAGAAGGGAGTAGAGACGCACATGTTTGCATCCCAGTGGTTCCTGACCCTCTTTACCGCCACTAACTACAGTCTGTTTACATTCAGGAGCAGGTGCCCACGCTGCTGCAGCATTTCTCCGAGAAGGGAGTAGAGACACACATGTTTGCATCCCAGTGGTTCCTGACCCTCTTCACTGCCAGGTTCCCCCTCTACTTCGTCTTTCACATCCTCGATGTTTTTCTCCTACAAGGCACTGAAACTCTATTCCAAGTCGCTCTCGCTCTTCTAATTGTAAGTTTTACTCAATTACTGGCCTACTGATGCTCGATAAAATGCGTTAACTTACTTTGAGTATGGTACTACACTTTTCAAGATTGTGTAAGCTCTAAATGTTAATGACTCAGCATGAATCTTTTATCTTTCAAATGATTTTGTGGTGATAGTTACAGAATACCTATGTGATAAATAGGGGTGTGCGATGCAGCAAATCTTTTTCAATTTGATGCAACGATTCGATTCACAGAATTTCGATTCGAATCGATTCAAATTCAATGCGATGCAAAGTAACACGATTTCTTAAATTTATTTTTTACTTATCTTGCAATTTACAAATCTTAGAGTTTCTCAATCCCACTACAAATAAAACCATAAAATATCACCTTTAAAATCACTTGACATCTGATAAAATATAATATATGTACCGTGTATATATTACAATTAGGTATTTAGTTCTGACTATATTTATGTACTTCTTGTCTCAAGTTGTCCGATATGTTACTTTAGTGTTCTTAAAGTCATCACATGTAATTTTGATTATGGTTATTTGTTATGAACCCTCTTGGTGACATTACTCGTTCTACATTAGTTAAAGTAGCATTTAATATTAAACCAGATAAGAAATAAACATTTATTTATTTTATTTATATTCGTGTAGAGATGTGTCGGTACCTAAAGTAGGTACTCAGTATCACCGGTTTTTGGCAAAAGTACCAGTACCGAGAAACGATGTCAAAATCTCGGTACGGTACCTCGGTCTTTTACAAAAAAAAAAACTAAAACCAAAGGCGCCAGTCCACAGTTTTCTCGGAAAATAACAATGCGATTGTATTTTCAGACGACCAGGTAGACTGATAAAAACTCCGATGTCTTATCTTATCAGTTAGTTATTGTTCTGTCCGTCCAGCACAGGGAGGAGGGGGCCAGCCGGACCAACGCGTGGGTTGACTGATAAAGTTACCTTATCTCCTATATCCAGAATTATTTGTCCAACCAAAACAAATCATGGAAATTTTTTTGTCTAATTTTTACAAATCGATAGAAATATAATCGATTTTTGGTTGAAAAAAGTTCATTATTTTGTTTCAATATTGAAACTATAAAATAAAATATGAAACCATTAAATAACTAACAAATGTTCTAAAAGAATATAGAATACGGTAATAAAAAAATCATAAACCAAAACATAAAATATTCTAGAGATTGTCGGGTCCCGACCATCCCTACGATATTTAAATAAATTAAATCCTGCACAGATTAAAACGTCAACTATAGTTATGTTATTTTTCATTCAATTGTAAATTAGAAAAACATTGTTAAGTAAATCATTCTTTTGTACAGTTACTGTTTTATAATGTTCAAAACATCTTATTATACTTTAATATAATTTTTTAATTTAAAACTTCAAATGCCATTAAATATATTTTTAAAATGAACTATAACAAATACATTTAGGCTATTAGCCAACTAATTTAATCAACTAAGTTAAAAATTAATAAAAAAGTATAACATGAACTAAACGAGTTTTAATTAGGGATATGAGCATTTCCGGGTGAATTATAAATTCATTATTATTTAGCCACCAAACTTCAATGAAGGGAGTAAACAGCTCTTCCAGTTGACTGAACATTGAGGATGTGGACAAAAAACTGAAAGGGCTCTCTCTATTGTTAGTTAGGAACCCGGCACTGGGATGGGATCACTACAAACAAACAAAACCCCACCTGTTTTGGTTTCTATTTTTATAACATCCTTTGCCGGGCAAGCGAACAGTGTGAGTGTGTGTGTGAGAGAGAGAGAGAGAGAGAGAGAGAGTGTGTGTGCGTGGGCGCATGAGTCAGTGAAGGTCATTACCCCGCTCCGCTATGCCATTGCTCAGACTCAGACCTCCCTGACCCCGCTCAATACGTAGTTAACGTGTTTATCTCTATTTGCATTAATAAATCAAATAACTGTTATTTACAGTTTTAGTCATAAACCAACAGAGATTTATTGTGAAGGCATTTTTTGTATCTTCTGAAATCATTTTCAGGTTAGGTGGTTCCACCTGCGAGAGAATACCTGTAGTTGTTACAAAATATCTGCGTCCATAAGATAATGCATGAATAATTTCCCCATAGTTCCCACATGGTCCCAAAATATGGCACCAGATTTATGGCATCCACACAATCTAGTTGTTTCTTTTATCGTACGTCTGGCAACAGGGCAAAACTGATCTGCCAAACCGAAAAAGTTACAATAGGGATATCCCTCCGCGCCGTGCCGTTGAGATGTTACTCGCGGAGGTAAATTAAATCTTTCTTGACACTTCAAGAAATCAAGTGTGTAATAAATTTCGTAATAATGAGTTTTTAAGGGTCAATTGGTCTTTCAAACTACAATAAATGCAAACAAGTTATGTTTTAATAACGGAACTATTTTTCACATGAATTTTGAAAATTATTGCGCAGTATCCTTTCACCGCTTACCTTTTGTCGTCGTCAGCCATCACCGAAACTGCGTTATTGTTGTTTTTGAGAACGAGTTTTGATTTAAAATTAAATAAGTTAGCTGAAATTGTGATTAGGTTTCAATGAAAATGAAACACAAACACAGAATACATTTTTATGTCTTTTAAATAACATGAAAATTTGGCACGTTCGTTGCGCCTCTTGAGCCGCATCGAATGTACTCTATGCATCGTAATTTCGAATACCTCTGCATCGAATCGCGATTCGATGCATCGAATCGAATCGAAATTTTGATGCAATTTCGATGCATCGCACACCCCTAGTAATAAACAAAGTGTGTATATTATAAAATAAAAATTTTAAGTTTAATTTTGAAAGTAAAAATACAGTGAAATTGAATGGCAAATGTAAAGGAGTACACCTTGAAAATGTCCTTGATTTTCAGATGTACAAAAAGGACCTGATGCAGTTAGATTTTGAGAGCATCCTCAAGTATTTTCGTGTGACGTTACCCAAGAAGTGCCGCAACGAGGAGATGGCTCGGCAGCTAATGAAGATGGCCTGTGGAATCAAGGTCAAGCGGCTTAAGAAGTATGAACAAGAGTTCCTGGCGCTCAAAGGTAACTACAATGTTTGCTCTTAAACTTAACCTTCCGTCGGGCACTATACGGATGTTACCTTGACAATTGCAAAAATTAAGTTAAAAATGTAGATTGCTTCTATTCTACATTCTGGCTTTTACATAATTTTAGAGGAACTGTGTAATACCCAGTCTTACTTGGACATAAGACTTACTTACTTTGGGTATAAGGGTTTAATAAAGGTAACATAGGTTAAAGTATTGAACCAGGGGTCAATTTTTTTTCAAGTATGAGGAGGTATCTTCTGCGTTGCACTTGATTGCAGGGCTCTCAATGTGGAGTTGTCTTTTGCTTGCGGCAATAAATCTGCGGAAAATAATTTATTTTAGTCTTTATTTTTACAAAATTATTTATAATTTAGTTTGTGTGTAGTTTTTATTAGCTTTTAAACCACATTGGATGTAGTAATATTTTATAATTGGTATTATAGAGTGATTTTTCTGCCCTTGAAACATACAGTCTATTTTTCTCAACAAACTGGTTAAATTATGGTAATAATTAACTGGTTAACTATTATACATTTTATGGAATTCTCATACATGTGTGTTCAGGTCTTATTGATGAAACCTGATTTCAATGTGTGACGATAACGTCCAATTATAAAATAATTGGAAGCTTTAGTTTAAAATTCAAACTTTCATGGTAAATTTTATGCTTAGTTTGTAGATTCAAGTTTGTTGTTGAAGTTACTCTGTTCATTAAGAACTAATGAGCTGTGGTTGAATTTTTTATAACAAATGCATTGGAGACTGTTTTAGCGGTGCTTGAGTTGTTTGTTTTTAACCAACGTCTATGCATTGTACCACTTTCGGATGAGTTATGAACAGTACTTTTCATCACCTTTAATAAATATTATTATTTCATTTTCAACTTATTATTTCATTGTTATATGTTAAAAATGACTGGGACGGTGGCGAAAGAAAAATATTCTTCTTTTCCTTATACAGTAGAAGCCCTCCAATCCGGCCACCTTGGGACCGATCTACCGGCCGGATTTCTAAATAGCCAGATTAACCAGCGGTTTATTAAACAAGTTAAACTGAGATCTTTATTATATGTGTGTTCCAACAATGAACTGTTATGGTATATTTAACAATGAAGGGTATAGTACTTTCCCAATCAATACTGTGTATGAACTTAGTAACAATCATGATTTGCTCATTGAAGTCACTCAGATGTAAAACAGCCGAAATGACAATCTGACAACGGACAAGCTTTAGCTAGCGATGAAACTGCGTTTAATGGACAATAATACTGGTCTTCTGTCAACGAAGGCCCTAATGTATAATGGGACCGTAATAGCTATGTAATCCATCTAGTGACGAAACTTCCTTGTTACATAGACAATCGGGCCCAGAAACACCCAAGAAAGATAACAATCTAAAATGGAACACAAACACAATGTTTAAGAAAATATTTGAAACCAAATAGTCCGGAAATTGGCAATTGAACTGATAAATTTCGGGTTATAACATGGAGCAATTTGATTCGGGTCTATTTTGGCCGTGAAAACCGTCCGCAATTGAAAATTTCATTTCCGGAAAACCGCAGCCGGATTATCAGGCAGCCGAACCATCCGAGGCCGGACTAGAGGGCTTCTATTTTTTAGGCCTAGTTTATTTGGGATTAATCTATTTTATATTTGAATTGCTAAGAGTGACCTACAAATTTATTGATTGTGGTTAATACTAAACACTTTTGGATGGTCTTGGTTCTGTTCTGACTAAATAATAATGCAAAAATGCGGTTCAGTGGAACTTTTGATGGAATCTTTGGATTCGAATGTTGTTCTTTTTAATCGATTCTCGAATCCAAATCTTTGGTCAAGATTCAGATGATTCGAGAATGAAAATTCAGCTTCGACACATCTCTCATGAATAAAATCTCTCATGTGATATATACTAATGCTGCTATAAATGTAATCCTATGCACTCGCTTTTAAAAAGACTATTTCATTCATAAATCTCTATTTTGTTACTTTTTTATGTATAAATCTTTGATTTGAGAAGTGTAATTCTCTGATAATGTATCACTATTGCTTTTGTTGTTACTTTTTGAGGCAAATTTAGTAGAACCAGTCATTAAGTTTTTGTAAAAAGTTAAAATGAAAAATTTTGATTCCAAATTGTTGAATGAAAACTGGACGTTTTCGTAACCTTTTAGTTTGCTTTATGCCAGGTATCTCAAATAAGGTGTCTCAAATTGATTACAGATCAACAGTTTCTTAAAAAATGTTGAAATAAAACAATTTCCCACTAAATTCTCCAGGGAATAATTTTAAAATATTTTTAATGCGTTGTTTAAATAATAAATATAGTTTCTTCTAAAAGCTGGGGGTCACAGGTGCCCAATCGATCAAATCTTGAAAATTTCAAGTGTCACATTATACATTTTTGGAAAGTCACAAACATATTTGATGAAAATAGAATTTTGTTATCTTCATTAGTTTGAAAATATCAGATAAGCATTTTGAGTCTGGAGTCTTTCATGACAAGTAATGAAAATTGCAGGGTTTTCCATAAATTTGGATTTTTGCCACAAAATGGTTGCCATTTTGAAACGGATGAAAATAACCAATATAAAACCGGATATTGCCGGAATATAGCCAATATAACTGGATGAAAATTCAATATCTTAATAAATATATTAAATAGATATTTCAAATGATGTAGGCTATAATATGACATGTTTGTATTTGATATTTCCAATTCAGGAAATAGTTTTATTTCTAGAATGTGAAATATTGTTGATGTTGATATTAAATCAATTTGAGAAACTTAGTGTACTAATTTCTTTTTTTAAATAAAACTTTGATCCATATACATAAAAATCTTTTTAATTTTCACTTGAAGTTAATACCTCTCCAGTTATAACTTGTAAAATTTTTTTACATATGTATAAAATAATCCTTAACTTTAAATTTATTTTGTATTTTATATAGCCTTAGTGTATAACTTCTTTTTTTAAACAAAACTTTGATCCATATACATAAAAATCTTTTTAATTTTCACTCGAAGTTAATACCTCTCCAGTTATAACTTGTAAAATTTTTTTACATATGTATAAAATAATCCCTAAGTTTAAATTTATTTTGTATTTTATATAGCCTACAGAGTTAAAACTGTTAATTTAAAATGTTCTGTCAATATTAGATATTTGTCCTTTTATCACCTGATTTAATCTGAAATTAAAGTTAATTATAGTATTGATGTATATTTCTATTTTTGAAGTCTTCTATACATAGTAATTCTAGCTTTATATAGACCTGTGACAGGTCTGTCGGTTAAATAAGTTAATTGGTTGACACATCATCAGTTTGAATTTAAATTTAATGGCGGATTATTTTTTCTATCTGTGTGGTTTCAAGGTTGTGTCTTTGCGTGGTTAAACCTCTTTGAATACAATATTACCAACTGAAGTGTAATAGTAGGTTGTCAAGTAGTACAGGATGGCCCAAGGCTACAGCCTAGCAAGTTTCGGAGTAACAGCGTTTGCTGATGTGATTCTAGCTTTTCAAGGTAATGACTGGTTATTGGTTCTTGATTGTAAAAATTATTTTGATAATATTGTCAACTGTGTCTTGTATTTTATTGTTATATTTTACTTATAAACATTCTATTGGTGTGTCACATTCATTTATGACACAAGATATTTGTACTCTTGTAAATAAGTATAGTAAGCAATAGTAAGCAAATCAAAACATCTTCTTTAACTAGATTAATGTGTTAAATTTTTACTATTTATTTGACATAATATTTTAAGATACATTTTTCAAAATAATATACATACTTTTTACAACTACAGTAATAGAATATGGTCTTTTAAGTATGCCCCTCTATTGACATTAAGATGCTGTATATTAAATACAATGTGAAATATGGTAGGAGTATGTTAAAACATTGACAGATACCAATTCAAGAGCTTCAGTTGGAACAATGCTCAGTGAGATCATGTTGCAGCTGTTTGTTTTAGATAGTAACACCTGCGGATGAGTTACTTTGTACTGTGTTGTGTGTTTGTACGTCTGTGTTTCTGTGGACTTGTGATAGGGCAGGGTTAATAGTCCACCTAAGCTTAGGCGCACACGTTCACTTCTTTCCAGTTTTAAAATATTATTTCATTAGTTCTTTTGTAAGTTTTATGACAGTTTGTTTATCTGTGTTATTAAGTGAACGAGGTTAAGACTTTTGAATTGTGAAACAGGGTTAAACTATTGTTTACTGCACTGTGAATTTGTTTCAAATTTAAATATTTGAATACAACTAGTTATTTTGCAGGGGTATATTTTTTACAAACAGTTTTTCTTTATTTACTATTTTTATAAAGACTACAAAAAAAGAGTAGCTATGAATAAAAGTTGTTTATGTCCTTATACCATATTTTAGGTCTATATTTACCCTAAGTCTGTGAAAAAATTTTATCTCAATGTTGATAAATTTTTTAGTATTAAAATATATGATGTTTTCTACAATTATTCCTCACTGTGAAGTTATGAATAAATGTGATTAAATTCTACTTCAAACTTTCTTGTATTTACTCAAAAAAGTTACATTTTATGGTTACATAAAATTTGAAAAATACTGATAAACTACTGAACAGAACAACACCCTAGAGAAGAACATAGGAAAGCAATAATAAGTGTCTATTGCCAGAGGCAGGTGATAGTGTGCCCGGATTCAGGTGATTAAGCTGTGACACTGGACAACAGACAGTTGGGCGGGTAGGGGTGGGTGTGGGGGGAGGATGCTGGGCTCGGGGTGTCGGCCCCGCAGGCGTCACGGACGGACGGACAGACGCCAGCTGTGTCCGCTGCCCGCGGCACGACTCATGCTGGCCCTGGCCACCACAGCCATCATGGAGACAGAGACCTCCTGCTTCTGCTGCACTAGCTCCCCTTGTGAGTCCCCTCCCATCTAGATGATTGCTTTATAATGTGTTTGTTTTTATTGGCGTCTGTCGGTTTCACTTCAATTGGATGTTGGAAAATACATAATAATGTTTTGTTTACAACTTGATTGATTCAATTTGTGTAATTCATATCAATCACAAATTTATATAAAAAAGTATAATTTTAATAATGTATACTGTGGATGGTGTGTATTAAGGTGAAAGTTAACATTAAATAGACGTGCTCAATGTATAAAACCACTATAGATAGTTCAATAAAGATGCTAGGAATTTCTTGAATCATTTTTCTTAACAAGTAAGCTTTGAAACTTAAATGCTATTTATAATTTGAGCTGTATATAAGTTAAAAGACTAAAAAAAAAACTATTTTATGTTTGCATAGGTAAATATTTTGAGAATTGCCTTGAATGGCCACATATTTGCATACTTTTATACAAGGTTTCAATACTTAAATGTATAGTGTACTATTATGTTACATGTGGTATACTTTAATTGAAAATGGGTATCTGAAGGAGTGTATTCTTGGTAGGGGTGTGCGAGTACTCGAGTGGTCGAATAGTTGTGGTCGAATACTAGCACTATTCGGCTCGGCTCGAGGTTATGCCAAACTATTCGAGTGGTCGAGATGAAAATGATTACAGAAGCAACAATTCCAACAACAAAAAAGAGTTAAGAAGAAAACTCTGTACTAACAATTATTTGATTTATTAATTAATGGAAAAAGCAGAGAAACACGGCATTTTATAATTGAGCTGTGTGATCGCAAACAGGGTTAGGGGGTTAAGACGATGGCAGGTGCGAGGCGAGGTTTGTTTACGACGCAATAGGACTGCGGTAATGACCTTGACTGGTGGAGACAACACACGCACGCACACACTCTTACATGCACCTACGCACACTCTCACACACCCTCGCCCGGAGAGAAATATGTTCTAAAAATAGAAACCATAAACCATGAAAGGTCCTATTAGTTTCCACTTCATTGTGTAATTATCGTTCTGATTCGTGTGCTGATCAGTGACCCTTAATAATTTTGGGTTATATTATGCAAAACAACACATTTCAAAATGCATTTGATTTGCATTTCAAGAAATGTTTGATAAAGTGACATTAAAATTTTATTTAACAAATTTATTAGACTAATTTAGTAATTAGCATACATTTAAAACAATTTATTGTTCTTAAATTTTTACCAGTTAGACAAAAAGATGAACAATAACTTGTTTTTGTTTGCATGCTCTTATCTTGAATAAATTATCCCAAGCGATAATTTTTTTTTGCTGTCTGGGCTCGGCTCGGCTCGAAACTCGAATATTTCGTTACCGGCTCGGCTCGGCTCGGCTCGACCAGAAAAATCACTATTCGCACACCCCTAATTCTTGGTGAGGTTTTTTTTATTATAACTGGTGTTATAATTAAAAGTTAGCATAAAAAAATGTATTTTACATTATTCTTGTGCGTACTAATTTTACAACCCAATGTTTACTGCATGCATAAGAGTACAAATGTCTTCTAGCCCCGATCGATGCTTATTTGTGTGTTCACAGTGTTGCTTAGGTTTTTGTGGCACCATTTATAGTCTTTGTACTGATCAGCTCGTGATAAATTCTATAAGGGTTTATAAACAACTCATAACGTTACAGTGTTATTGTTTTCTACACTAACAAAATGTTGAATATGTAATTCACAGTAAACACATATTTATTTAATCCTTAATTGCTAGGCCTATTGAAAATAAGTAATGTTATTATGAAGTGGTCGTGAACCTCAGTATATTGTAGTTGGAGTTGTGAGATTTCAATTTCTTTTTGTAGCGCGACAAGACAATGATGACCAGTATTCTAGTGAGCTTGAGAAGTTACGATACACACTCCAGCGAACAGAAGAGGAAAAGAAACGTCTTGAGGATGAACTGTTTAAGGTAAAGACTGAAGTGTAGATTACAACAAATAAAACCTTGCGGAAACTGAAATTATGCCTGTGCAAATCCAAATTAGATTATATACCAATTACTAAATAAAAAATTTTAAATAGTTTGATTGTTTTTTTTTATGTATGTATAAGTGTTTAAGTGTATTCGTATACTTATTTGTTTTAATTTATTTACTAAGGGTTTTAAATATTTGTGTATGTCCTAAAAATATTAATTATTTGTAAAATAATATAAACACTGAAATGTTTGCGACATATATTTACAGTGAGGAGGATTTGTACGGTCAGGGGTAGCCAAGTAAATGAGTATTTTGTTCTCATATCAAACTACCATCAAAACAAAATTTTGTCAGTTTAATCCCATGTATAATTACTGTCACATTTAACTTAAGTATTATTATTAAATTAAAACTTGATGGAAGTGATAGAGTTAAAATGCATGAGACGGATGCTAATTTTCATTCATTATTACATTTATTTAATTTATTATTCATATTAGCCTATTTCAGTATTACAAACATTTTCAAGCAGTCAGAAGGAAAATCAAGAAACTTAAACATCCTAAGCAGTAAATATTAACAAATCGAAGTTAGCAATTTTCCTGCATTTTAAAAGTCAATTTCACTTTATGTTGAATCATAAAACAAAATACTATCTAAGATTTAACCTAGGAGAGCCTCGGTCTTTAAAACAAACTGGTTTGCCAATTGGAAAATTTAAGTATTAGATAAATGATTTCTTGGTTTTGATGCGGTTTGATCTTGTGAACTACTTTGAAATTAAAGCCTCATTCAAAATTTGTTTGTGGTAAGAAGCAAGAATTGGTTTCCGATGGTCCTTACCACATAAAAATCACGGCCAGTCATCCGAACTCACAACAAATTGTATGTCTGACCAATATAATCTTTTGGATAGTGTTTACATGACAATTGTTAAATCACATTGTGAATTTTACAAGTTTATTTACCAACTTTTGGGTGAACTCTGATTGCAACACTGCTTTTAAAGTCATTGTTAAGTACACATCATTTTGCAAATGCCACAAAATCTTTGAAAAATTTTTACAGCCTGTTTTGTGACAAAGTTTGGATTGTTAATAAATTAGTTTAGAGGCCCACGATTTTAAAATTTGGATCACATCAACATATTTTTTATACATATTTATTTGTTGAAAAGCTCCAAGTAAAGCTCAAGCAGCACAATTTAAACCTTTTAAAATTTTCCAAACCATGGTATATTGAATTTATTACAGGAAAACATTTTGTTTATTAATGTTGTTAATGAATGCTTTCAGGTAAAAGAGATTTTAAAGAAAGAGGTCCAAAAAGCTGAAAATGACAATAATCGCCATATATCCATCATTGCTGAGTACAAACAGGTAAAATAAACACTTCTTTACCAATTATTCATTAATATTTTACTACCCTCAGAAACTTGTTTAGTTTTTCAATGGTTGTTTTCAATAAAATAGTTTAATAAACACTTCCTTTCATTTCATTTCCAAGTAATTATTCAACAGAACTTGACCGTAAGAGTCTTCATTTGCTGTTTTTTTTTCAAGCGATTTTCTTGAAATTAGGTAGGCCTACCGGTAGTTATTTAGTTTAATAGTAATATTACAGCTCTCATACCTTCAAAGATTGAAAATGTAATTCCCTGGTGATATATTAAAAAGTAACACAATTTTTTTTTTCATTTAAAGATTTTTGAATAAATTTTATTTTCACTGATATATTAGGTATTATGGCCAAAGATTATCCAAAATTAATATGCAATAAAACATTCAAATTTTAACAATATAAAAATTTACTGTCCGAAACAGGGGAATGCCAAGGTGTTTTTATATGTTTACAGGAGTACAACATTTAACAATCTTAAACAACTTTTAATAATCTAACCATATCTTGATTTTGCATATAAAGTTATCCTCACGTATCCCATATAGTAATAGTTCTTTAAAATTAGAGAATGATGTCTTATTATGAATACTATTAGGTAAATACATAAAGTGCAATGATTTTACTGTTGTAGAGCAGCAATATTTATCAAACGTTTGTTGCTTTCAGATTTGTCAGAGATTAGACTGTGAGCAATTGGCAGCAAAAGCTGCTCTAGATAAACTTAAGGTATGTGTTCATATTTGTTATATAAACTTGGAATCTATCCTTTCAAATATATTTAACCCTTTGAATGCCAGCGACATTTTTTATTATCTAAATTAAACGTGTCGGGTATTTTCTAAGAGTATGTCCCAAGAGTACCAGACCGTTTTTGCCGATTTCGCAATTTAAAATGTTGAGAAAAGTGATTTTGCAATATTTTGATATTGAACAAATGATAAATGGACACCTGCATCTTTTGACTCAATGTTGTTAAACATGGAAGGGAAAGATCGAAGTACTCGTTAGGTTGCTGTGACGACTTTCCAATCAAAGTGTCGGGCTGGTGAGATCGGCTGTTGGCAGTTCTCGCACAAAAGTATGGAGTTGATTTAATGAGCTTCTGGCAGCCAAAGGGTTACCAAAATGCTTTATTATATGTCATTTCAACCTAAACAATTTAGTTGGTTATGTAAAGAAGAACCTTATTCTGATTAAGTTTACAAAAAAAGGAGAAAGGGTTCAGCTAGCTCAACTGACAAAACCGGGGGAGAGAGGAGAGAGTGAAGTCTTGAGATTCTTCTCTCAAGAAGCCTCCCATAAAAACAAAATATTAGTAATAATGTGTACTTCCCATATGTGTCTATGTGCTGCTTGAACACAATTTTCTCAGGTAAGCTAGCTGTATCCTTTCTCTTTTTTTGTAAATTTAGTTGGTTAGTTAGTTGAATGGCTCCTGCCAGTAACATTGTAAGCAACACAATAAGATTTCATAGCAGTAACCATGGAAACCCCACCCTGCATCATGTTGGTAATTATTTGGTTGATATTTCTGACACATTAGGCAGCCCTGACACGGGTGGCAAATCCACAAGGCTTTGGTCCTGCTGTGCAATAACTTTGTAGGCCTCTGAAGATCGACGACCCTGAGTCAATCTTATGGAATCCAATATAAATCGGCTTAACCGTTTCAGAAAAAGGACGATAAACGTACAAAACTGGACAAGAAATGTTTGTAAAGCCAAGAGCAATGTTGGAGAATTATGCATCAATGAAATTTAGAAATAAATATAAGGTTAAATTACCTCAATTCCGTCATGGGTCCAAATTGGTATCCTTTATGGCTACCACGTGGTTTCGGAACTTCAAAGTTCCGTCAACGGGCCTACAAGAACGTTTTCTTCCATGTAGAAGTCGTCATAGTTTAAAATGTTACACAAATACACAACGCGATACACGATATACGGACACGCACACATACATTTAGTTTGGCCAAAAACAATATTAACGAACGACACGGCACGGGCGATGTACTTGTCATGACTCTCATGAAACCACGTGGTAGCCATAAAGGATACCAATTTGGACCCATGACGGAATTGAGGTAATTTAACCTTATATTTATTTTTGAAATTCAGTGGTCCTGAGCCTCAACAACAAACATGAAAATGAAATTTAAAAACATGCCACTAAAGCAGCCACCACATAAGATGCGGGCAATAACATTATAACAGCCAAGTGAACCCATAATTAATTAATTAATTTGTTTTATATTGTTTATAGGTTGTTTCATTTAGATAGCACTCTATTTTATAAATGTGAAGTCCTGTCATATTATGTAAAAACTCACACTTATGACAATTTATACTATTTTGTACAAATGTAACAAAAAAAAATCATAACATTCATTTATTAAATTTTTCCACTCACCGTAAATTTTGACAGGGGGTGACCAGGCCAGCCTCTGTATCGTGTGTTATGTTACAGGCCAAGGTGGCGGGGTGTGAGAGGTGCAGGGAGGCTGTCAACAGCAGCACGGTGGAGGCGGGTGGTGACCAGGCCAGCCTCTGTATCATGTGTTGTGTTACAGGCCAAGGTGGCGGGGTGTGAGAGGTGCAGGGAGGCTGTCAGCAGCAGCACGGTGGAGGCGGGTGGTGACCAGGCCAGCCTCTGTATCATGTGTTGTGTTACAGGCCAAGGTGGCGGGGTGTGAGAGGTGCAGGGAGGCTGTCAACAGCGGCACGGTGGAGGCGGGTGGTGACCAGGCCAGCCTCTGTATCATGTGTTGTGTTACAGGCCAAGGTGGCGGGGTGTGAGAGGTGCAGGGAGGCTGTCAACAGCGGCACGATGGAGGCGGGTGGTGACCAGGCCAGCCTCTGTATCATGTGTTGTGTTACAGGCCAAGGTGGCGGGGTGTGAGAGGTGCAGGGAGGCTGTCAACAGCAGCACGGTAGAGGCGGGTGGTGACCAGGCCAGCCTCTGTATCTTGTGTTGTGTTACAGGCCAAGGTGGCGGGGTGTGAGAGGTGCAGGGAGGCTGTCAACCGTGGCACGGTGGAGGCAGGTGGTGACCAGGCCAGCCTCTGTATCTTGTGTTGTGTTACAGGCCAAGGTGGCGGGGTGTGAGAGGTGCAGGGAGGCTGTCAACAGTGGCACGGTGGAGGCAGGTGGTGACCAGGCCAGCCTCTGTATTGTGTTGTGTTACAGGCCAAGGTGGCGGGGTGTGAGAGGTGCAGGGAGGCTGTCAACAGTGGCACGGTGGAGGCGGGTGGTGACCAGGCCAGCCTGTGTATTGTGTTACAGGCCAAGGTGGCGGGGTGTGAGAGGTGCAGGGAGGCTGTCAACAGTGGCACGGTGGAGGCGGGTGGTGACCAGGCCAGCCTCTGTATTGTGTGTTGTGTTACAGGCCAAGGTGGCGGGGTGTGAGAGGTGCAGGGAGGCTGTCAACAGCAGCACGGTGGAGGCGGGTGGTGACAAGGCCAGCCTGTGTATTGTGTGTTGTGTTACAGGCCAAGGTGGCGGGGTGTGAGAGGTGCAGGGAGGCTGTCAACAGTGGCACGGTGGAGGCGGGTGGTTACCAGGCCAGCCTCTGTATTGTGTGTTGTGTTACAGGCCAAGGTGGCGGGGTGTGAGAGGTGCAGGGAGGCTGTCAACAGTGGCACGGTGGAGGCGGGTGGTGACCAGGCCAGCCTATGTATTGTGTTGTGTTACAGGCCAAGGTGGCGGGGTGTGAGAGGTGCAGGGAGGCTGTCAACAGCAGCACGGTGGAGGCGGGTGGTGACCAGGCCAGCCTCTGTATCATGTGTTGTGTTACAGGCCAAGGTGGCGGGGTGTGAGAGGTGCAGGGAGGCTGTCAACAGCAGCACGGTGCAGGCGGGTGGTGACCAGGCCAGCCTCTGTATTGTGTGTTGTGTTACAGGCCAAGGTGGCGGGGTGTGAGAGGTGCAGGGAGGCTGTCAACAGTGGCACGGTGGAGGCGGGTGGTGACCAGGCCAGCCTCTGTATTGTGTGTTGTGTTACAGGCCAAGGTGGCGGGGTGTGAGAGGTGCAGGGAGGCTTTCAACCGTGGCACGGTGGAGGCGGGTGGTGACCAGGCCAGCCTCTGTATTGTGTGTTGTGTTACAGGCCAAGGTGGCGGGGTGTGAGAGGTGCAGGGAGGCTGTCAACAGTGGCACGGTGGAGGCGGGTGGTGACCAGGCCAGCCTATGTATTGTGTTGTGTTACAGGCCAAGGTGGCGGGGTGTGAGAGGTGCAGGGAGGCTGTCAACAGCAGCACGGTGGAGGCGGGTGGTGACCAGGCCAGCCTCTGTATCATGTGTTGTGTTACAGGCCAAGGTGGCGGGGTGTGAGAGGTGCAGGGAGGCTGTCAACAGCAGCACGGTGGAGGCGGGTGGTGACCAGGCCAGCCTCTGTATCATGTGTTGTGTTACAGGCCAAGGTGGCGGGGTGTGAGAGGTGCAGGGAGGCTGTCAACAGCAGCACGGTGGAGGCGGGTGGTGACCAGGCCAGCCTCTGTATTGTGTGTTGTGTTACAGGCCAAGGTGGCGGGGTGTGAGAGGTGCAGGGAGGCTGTCAACAGTGGCACGGTGGAGGCAGGTGGTGACCAGGCCAGTCTCAGCCAGAGAGTCAAGGAGCTAGAGCTGGAGCTGGCTAGGACGAAGCTGAGTCAGGTGGAGGCTGAATGTCGCAACCAGGTACACAAAGTCATCCGAATTCTACTGTTTGATGACAACTCGTATTGTAAATCATTGATTTGGTCAATTCTCTTGGTTTGAGAAAATATTTACAAAATTTCGGCAAAATTGAATTGCAAAATTTTGTATGAAAGTGACTTAACAAGCAGGGATTAACTAATAATTCCTATTTGCAATGTTTAATGAACTTAACAAATACCTATAAGATATATTCCAAGTTAAAAAATGTTTGTTTACTATTGAAAATCATAATAGAATAAAGCACCTATATAAAGGCAAATGTAAAAATGAGTATATCAAATATGAAAACTAAAAGATAACAAACACCTGCTAAGCTACAATTTATACAAAACCATATAAGTAGGTACATCCCGCTATCTGTGCTATTGATTTATGATTGAACGATTTTAAAATGGTGTAAATATTTGTCAAATAAATAAATAAAAAGAACATGATGCAAAAAACAACCACAAACACATCATTGAGTAAAGATGGCGGCGTTATTTCATAACTTACAGAGTGGCAAAAAGATAGGTAAAAAAGGAACGATTGCTGGGGATGTTCAGCACCCCCTTACAGCTACTATCAATTGTTGAACCAAATAAAGACTTTCGCCAATTTTTTCCTAATAAGCAGCTTGGTCTAAAGGCTGTTCCCAAACTTTTCTGGTTAGTGCCATTCTCACTATCTGTTGCAGATATTGTCATTGGTAGGCCTATGTTGCAGGACCTGACTCACCAGCTGGCGGCGACATGTGCCGAGCTGCAGGCTCTATCAGCTCGCAACGCATGGCCGCCGTGGCTGCACAAGACCCTGTCCAGCATCAAGGAAGTGACGGCCACCGCGGCGCGAGACAAGCCCGCAGTGCACCGCCGGGACAGCGAGCCTCTGCCCCGTGAACGTGACTCTGAACCTTTCTAACGCTCCGGACGGCACGTCGCGGTGCAAACGAGTGATGCCCTCCATAGAGTACTGTATGTCCGCATTTAGCTTGCCGTAGGCTGCACGTACACAGCGTAGCTCTTGTGTACTGATTGTGTTAGGGTTTTGTTTTAAGGAAGTGTCTAGAGGGAATTGAAACCTCCTTTGTTTTACTTTCTCAATTTATTTATGGTGTAAATAAATCAATGTTAGTGTACTGAAGTCCTTGTCATTACCAATAAGGTGTAAAAATCAATAATTCAAAATACAAAAATGTGTATAGCCTACTTAAGTACTTAACACTTTAGAGTGTTATGAAAGTTTGTACTCTGTAAAGTATTGCAAGTTTTGAAAAATAATTATTAAACATTTAAGTTGCATTTTTTTAAGACTGAAAAACATATATCCTCTCAACATAAAGTTTGTAGGGAGAAAAATAATGTTCAATTACGATAGGTAAAAATGCCTTCATTAAGCAAAATACTTTACTCAGCTATTTAATTTGGTTGGCATTCGTTTGACATCAAAACCCTTGCCTTCAACAGAAAAACTGGGTGTAAGGTGATTTCGAAATTGTGAAGGCCTATTGAATATAGCAAAATCATATATTTATGGAAACACTGGAACTTTATTTTACATACTCTAAAAGTGTAAAAGTTAATGAATTTTCTAGTCAGATTTTATTAATATAGTACATACAGGAGATAAATTACATAATAAGGTCTTAATATTATGCGAGCACCCTTGTAGGTTTATTTGCATTGTTTTCACTGATATACTCTTAGAGCTCTCTGATGTGCAGCTAGATCCTTGTAAGGACCATGAATATTATTTATTACTTATGAAATAATAATTGTACATAATGATTTATTTTACAAGCTTTACCATATCAGATTTTGTTTATTAGTTTTGTAGATTAGCTACATGGCACATGCCTTCTACCTTTTGTTTGTACAAATTTTAAAATCACACCTTTCTTGTACTATATAGAATTTAGTATTATTTATACATTATTTTACTGCTACAAGGTATATCAAATAAAAAATATTTAAAATAATGAACTGCTTATTTATTTTCAATGTACATAATATTACATTAAAGTAAAGACAAAGTCTCACGGTTATCCTAATTCAGATTGTTCTCTCTTACTTCTATCTAAGCTCCAATTAATATGAATAATGCAACATAAACCTTGGTTGGAGAGCTTTCTGCATGTTTACAGTCTTGGCAAGGTTTTCTCCCCTGATTTGTTTATCGCCAACTTGTAAACGAACTCCCTCTGTAAAGAAAGAGTATTTTTAGTACATCTTAACACCATTATCCAACAAGTTTAAACTAATATAAACATTAGCATAGAGTGACATAAGAAATTAAAACAGCCGAAATAATTCTCAGTGATTGTTTGGATTCTTGGCAGTGGGACGAACGGGAAAAAATGAGGAAATTTAAATCCATGTTTCGACCGCACTTTTTTTAACGGGATTTAGTGAAGGTCCCTACCAAATTTCATTAAGTTGTACCAATAAATAAGCAATTAAAGTTGGACAAATAAAAAAAATATTAAAATAAATAGCGAAAAAAGTTTTTTTAATTTAAAAGCAGCCTTGCTAAGATTTATAATACATTTTATAAATTGGTCACAGACTATATGATTTAATTATTATTAATAGAGATCGCCTACTGATCAAAATTTGACCAAAATTGCCTTGCTAAGATTTATAATGCATTTTGTAAATTGGTCACAGACTATTTTATTTAATTATTATTTTAATAGGTATCGCCTGATCAAAATTTGACCAAAATTTTAGTTGATCTGGACCCAAGAAGTTAAAAAAACATTTTATAACTAAAACATCTGTTCTTACTGTTTTTTCTAGAAGTGGTTTTTACACCAGATGTCTAATGATTCAATCAATTCTCCTTCCTCCATAAGATTAACATTGGAACTTTGAAAGCCTGTGGGGTGTAGCCCTGGAATCCAATGTGAATTAGAATGGGATTCTGCTCATCTACAGTACTACACCTTTCTAACGGTATGCAAGGATTCCTCCTGAGCTGAGAAAAAAAGGAGGAAACAAAACATGCTTGCGTATTGATATATAGATTTTAGGAATCTACTTCACAATTAATTCTGCAAGCAGTTTATATTGTAGGAAATTTTATTCCCTAAACAAATATTTATATACAGGGTTAGGCAAAAGTCTGGACACCCCCAGTTAACTTTTTAACACGTTGCAGTAGGAAAACCAAACTCGGCACATGTTAACAACATGAAAAACTGCACTTTTTCATCAACTACACAACTTTGCCCCTGCCCCCAAAATGGGGTATTTTGGGGGCAGCCCCAAATTTTCAAATGTAAACCCCTATTGAGTGACACCTCATTTTAAACTGTTTATCAAGAAAAATTGAATAGCACAAACCGGATGTCGATATCTCATCTCTAACCAAAATGGCAGCCATTTCAAAATTTGAGATGGGCAAGCAAGTATAAGTCTGGACACCCCCAATTAATTTTTTAACACTTTGCAGTAGGAAAACCAAAATCGGCATATGTTATCAACACAACAAATGCAATTTTTCATCAAAGACACAACTTTGCCCCGACCCCCAAAATGGGGTATTTTGGGGGCATCCCCAAATTTTCAAATGTAAACCCCTATTGAGTGACCCCTCATTTTAAACTGTTTATCAAGAAAAATTGAATGGCACAAACCGGATGTCGATATCTCATCTCTAACCAAAATGGCAGCCATTTTAAAATTTGACAATGGTAAAATTGACATTTGTTGAAATTAAAACAGAAAATAGCTTTTTAGAATCGAGAACATCTGGAATTATTTTAGAATTGAACCTACTAGTTCATTTCGGCTACTAGGTTCAATTCTAAAATAATTCCAGAAATTATAAATTCTAAAAAGCTATTTTGATTATTTTTCGACACAATAAATACCAGAGTAGCATAACTATATTAGTCGTTATCAGCATATTTCCACTCTTCCTCAGTCTAAATATCTGGAGACCAAGAATTTCACGGGAAACTTAAATAATTCTTCATAGTAATGTCAGTAACAGACAGCTCCCTAAAATGCACTACAGTGTCTATAGTGCAAACATGCTTGTTTCTATTCAAGATGAGCTCGTTCGATCCGCTCCTTGCCTTTTAGACTGTTTTTAAGAAGGCCTACGTGTGCTGCACTTTAATATATATTTGTTAAACCTCATGTTGAATCCGTAATACGTGGATTATATTTCTATGGTTAACATCTGATTTAATTAATTTTTAATTCTTTTGTTTTAAAATCAATTACAATCCCACAAATTGCTAAGTTGTTTTATCCTTTTACCTAAATTTAATTTATTCATAATCACCAATATAAAGTGCGATTAAAAAAAAACGTAAATTGTATTTACTATAGTAGCATTCAGTACTATAATTTACCAGTAACTGGCTACAATTAAAAACCGCATCATGTTTATAAGCGCACTCACGGTGTGTACTTTGACAGTTGAGTCAGCTGTTTTCATTATTTCTTTGTTTAAAGACCAATGTTAAAAGTGTTACAATTAGGGGTGTCAATCCCGGGATCCGGGATCCCGGTCAATATCGGGTCCCGAATAATCCCGGGATTTTTTACCCTCAATCCCGGGATTATCGGGATTGAAAAAACCCATTATTTTTATGATTTTTACTATTTTTGAAGATATTTTTACGTTTAACCACTACTTAATTCAAATAGTAATTAATTTTTTAGTAAATTTACTGTAGTATAGACAACGTGTCAATGTCAAATCATAACAAAAGGTTTAAAATCTCTCGAATCAGCCACATCCTCATTCATACAATACCTTGAATGATTCCTTGCGTTCAAACTCCAGAGTAATTTCTTATCGCAGGGAACTTCCGGTGCGCTTCCGTCCCACGGTTGTCTCTATTTCGATGTATTTATTTTATTGCGAGACACAATACTTTCAGTTGATATAAATCTTAATAATTTTGAAAAATATTATGTTAGAAGTAAAAGTTTTTTCTTTTATTATGATTTGATTTTATTATAGTATTATGACAATATTTATTGGTTTGCAAAATGTATTATGTTCATTTATTTAACCCTAGCAACATCAATCATGTAAATCAGTAACCTGACAAAACGATGTTGTATATTCTTGCTTTAATGAAAAATATTTATGAACATCGCTTACAGTAATACTTGGTTGAATGGTTAAATGGAATGGAATGGAATGGAATGGAGAGAATGTGATATGATTAAAAATGCAATGGAACACAACGAAAACTTAATACAATGTGCATTTATTTATTTGTAGTTCAAGGAAATATTTTGAAAGTAGGGGCTGTCTAACAATAGAAGTTGCTGGACGGTCCAAGCATTGACTATGATATTCATAGTCAATGGTTCAAGGTTCTACGTTGGAGTCACGTGAGCCACGGTAGAACCGAAAATTCCGACTTCAGACTAGATGCGTAAAACAAAACATGTGCGTGTCGAAATAAACTGAACAGACAAGCTTTGAGTTTACCAGAATGCCGAGAAACTCGAGATCATGAGCAATTAAATTGCATTTTCTGTAAATTTGAATAAAAGGTGTTTTAAATTTTATTATTTCATAGCTGAATGTTCTATACTTCTATGATATATGAATCCCGGGATTGATCCCGGGATCGTCGTTAATCAATCCCGAAATCCCGGGATTGCAATTTCGGCCCGGGATTGACACCCCTAGTTACAATTTAAATTAAAGATTAAGACGAAATAAGATTTTTCCTGACACTGAGACCTGAAATAATATATTTTTTTTTCTCAGAACTAAATGCCTAAGTTATTTTCAGATTTTTGGAAAATCGTTAAAAGCTGTTTTTCAGATCTGTGTGCATACATACACAGTTACAAATATACCTTACTCGTATCAGATCAGAGTAACTTATAAGTTAGTCGGTTCATAAAAAAAATAAACTAAGGTATTTTTATGTCGTTCCGTCTCTCCTGTGAATTTACATCGTAGGCCTACTTTAATGCTAAGCCGCTCAGACGGCTTTGACCACAAGAAAAAATTACAAGAAGGAATATTGGCTGGTCTTCGTTTTGATTTGTCATATAAAGGTTAAATCGAGGCTGTTGATGCAGGTGCAGGCATAATTAAAATATATATTCACTGTTTTTGTTTTGTTTTACCTACCTAACTAAGCATTCATATCGTCTATGTCAATTAAACAGACGACAAAAAGCTTTATGAAGACTAATTCAAAGTTCACTATGTAAAACTAAACTGCACAGTACACACAAGATCAGCACACTTTCTGATGAGGGAATTGACATGCTAAGGTTATGTCAAATTCCCGCTCATTTGTTGTTACACTCCTCCGTGAACCGCGATCATCCCCATTTTGGCGCGCACACAGCTGATTACAAACTACGACTTCCGTTATTACTTGAACATTGTAATTAAACAAATGAGTATTTTTTTACTTTGTTTTTAAGTTTGTTCCTTGCCATTATTTGATTTTCAAACAGTGTTTTTTATGGAATAATTCTACATATTTTTTATTGGTCTGTTTTTAATTATTTGTGCCAAAATTTCAGAGGGGGGGGGGGGTTTCGACCCCCAGACCCCCCCCCCCCCCCCCCCCGGCTACGGTCTTGACTGTTTTTATTTTGTTTTACCAACATTACTGAGCATTTACTTTGTCGTATAAGTCAATTTAACAAACTACACAAAGCTTTATGAGACTAACTGTCACTATGAAAAACTGTAAACTGCACAGTACACACACGATTGGCGGGAATAAGTTCTGATAAGTGGATTGACAGGCAAATGTTAAGTCAAATTCCCGCTCATTCATTGCTGTTCATACTCTCCCGCGATCCCTATAATATGGGGGTCCGCACAGCTGACTAACTACGACTTTCCTCATGACTTGTACAAATTTAATCAAACAATTAAGTAATTTTGTATTTCCTTTGTTTTTAAGTTTATTCCTTACCATACCTAATTCAATTTTCAAACGATGTCTTATGGAAAAATTTTACACATTTTTTGTTGGACTGTTTTTGTGTCAAAATTCGGGTCAAATAATTAGGTCTAATAGTGTATATTTTCAAAGATCAATTTTTATGATAATCTCTAAGTAAGAACCTATCTCAGTTAAATCAATAAGTATAAAAAATGAAATAAAATAAACTTTTATTAGGGTTTTAAATGGCGTTGTTTTGTTGGACCAATTCATTCCTTAGTGTGAATATTAATTATAATTTCAATCTGTTGTAGTTGTTGTTTTTTATAACTGAGCTGGCCTTAGGTCTATTTAAGTAATACAGTTTTGTTTTCTTGACAATTTTTCCAATTGTTTCAATCTATACTTTTATGTACATAATTTTTCTTTTCATTCTTTATAGAAAACGTTTAATATTTCATTCAACAAAACTTTTATATAATTTTTAATGGACTTTTTTATATGTATATTATTTAGTGATTTGATTTAAATCTTTTTGGTTACAAGAAAATTTATACTTTACCCTTATCTCATTGTATACTGCAAATATAAAAATTAGATATTTGAAATCTTTTCAACAAAAGGAGGTTTATTGTAACTTATACAAAAACAAGTGGAACAATTTGGAAACAGAACCAGTACGGTAGATATGTAACATTAATTTGTCTTTATACGACATTCAGATAAAAGTCAAAACGAATATTTCCCGATAGCATTGAGAAGAGCAATCCCGTCCCGATCCCGTCCCGAAATTGGATGGGAAATAAAAATTCCCGTCCCGTCCCGTCCCGAACGAAAAATCCATTCCCGTCCATCCCTAATCTTTAGAAAAATGGAATTAATTAATATTTTGTCGTCATCTCTTTGTTTTTGTGGATTAACGCATAAAAAGAATGGCTTGACATCGTCGCTCAGCAAAGTTAACTGACGAACGATGTAGTAGCGTTCGCAGACTTCTGAGTCCACGGATAGGAATACAGTTTACAGTTTGCGGTCCAACACCATTTAGACAATCATGTCCTCGTTGGCAACAGCGCTAATAGCGGCTGATCACGTATATTAGCTCTTTATTTGGTGACAACTACAACTACAGTGATATGATGCCCGCCGCCAGAGACGCTAGCGTCAGTAAGGCCAGTTGTTTGATAATAAGTGACGAGAACTGTTGACTACCGATTGAAAAGATTTGTCCTAACCTCTAAAGTGACCCGGATTGGCGGATTATCTGAATGCAATCAGGAATACATGACCGCTTTTCGCAAAGAGTAAGACCATCCAAAAGCTGTTTGTTCCTATGAATTTATCGATCAAAGAAAGCTAGAAACATTCCAAATTTTTCCATTTGTTTAGCCAACATCACATTGGCTTTTTTAAAATAAGGGCAATGTTTTCGAAATAACTATATTTTACATCGTTATATATGTTCCTTCCAGGGGTTTAGATGTTGTATAAACGTACTCTTTCGCGTTTACTTTCTCTTTGTACTTTGCCTACTCTTATTGGATTGGTTCAATTACGTTTGCTCTGTCTCTAATCAGGCTCACTAGCCTACTAATACTTTGTCTTTGCTTAATGACAGTTGCCCTGAAAGTTTTATGAAATAAGTTTAGGAAATCGTACCGTACCGATTTTGTACCGAGAACCGAGGTACACGAAAATTGTACCGTACCGACCTGAAAATTGCTGTACTGCAGACCCCTAGTTAACCCTCCCGCTGATGAACGTCGCTGCTGATACTAAAGCGCAGTCTGAAATGTCATCGTCGCCCGCGATGATTATGTAAGCGTTAACTATAAAAGCAATATTTTGTGAAATATTGCTAAAAATCATACTTATTTTATACCATCCAGTTGACGAAATTCTATTCTACAGAATGAGGCATAATTTTATCCTCTTTGCAAATCTTTTTCTTCTTCGAGGATTTGTTTTCGTGTATGTCCCCAACTGGATGCTACGGTGCTTACCTATATAAGACTGTGGGTTTGGTTATGTTGTGATATTTAGCCATTTCAGAATTTGGTTAGCGTTTTTACTTTGATATTTCTTTTGAAATGGATTCTAATGATATTATACATGCTATAGACGAAGAGATAAGTGACAGATAAAGACCTAGATGTTCCTGATTACTTTTTTGAAGATGACTAATGGCTAAAAAAATGCCATGTACATTATTACAAAAAAAAAAAAAAAAAAAATTTATATGTACAGTGTACATATAAGTGTAAATAGGGAAGCTTTTGAGATAACCGCATAAAGTACGGTATTTTTATTTTTAATCACAAATAAATTTTGAACAAAATGGCTACCTAAATTGGTTTCTTTCCAAATGAGTTTTTGTAATAAAACGCGGAGGCCAAAACTAAAAACAATTTTTATTACATTTGGCATTTTTTTAAAGCCATTATTCTTCTCGTTATTATTTTTTGTTTTGTTTTCTTGTTCTATCGACATTTACTGAACAAATTTATATGTAATAAGTAAAGATGTAACGGATAGTTCTTTTGGCTAGACACCGGATACCAGATATCCGGCAAGGTTGTAGGCCGAAGCGCCGAATATCCGGCTTCCGGATATGCAGCTCATATTGTAGTCTATAGTTTAAGGATGATTTACGGAAAGACAAGTATGAACTTGTCTCTTTGACCGTGAGAAAGTAGGTGTCACGAATTTTTCATTCGCAATCGGCCAGTCTCTGAGCTCTTCTGTATTTATTTTCTTTTTTTAGATTGACTTTTTTAAAACTCTTTGTCTCGACCGAAAAGAAGACAAGTAGTGGTCAACCAATGCCAAACAATACCTAATCCTATTGAACATTGTGAAGATATATCTTTCATCTCCTTGCAGCAGTGTCTACAGTGAAAGGCTATTCTCAGATGCAGGACTTGTATACGAAGCAAAGCGCAACCGTTTGGTGCCAATAACAACCACTTTAGTCAGTAACAAGACTACAAGATCGCACCACAATCATCCTACACTCATCCCTCATTCATACTTGGCTTTAAACTACCTATTTAGTTAGGTCGCCATTTCAATAAAGGTATTAAAGGTATTAATACATGCTGAAAAACTTGTTTATATTCATCATGATTTGTCATTAGTTAAATATTATAACAAATTTGTTTAATGAGACTCTATAAATAATAGAATTTTGTACTACAATTACAACTCAATGCCAATTAAAATATTTTAATATTAAAGGTGTTTTTTTTTTCATTTACAGAATTAAGTA
>CM061532.1:169237991-169583799 GCA_030545055.2 Neoaliturus tenellus | reverse complement strand
TATTTTTCATCTGTATTAGCTAACAAATCAATTTTACCATATTTTTTAGCTAATTCTTTTATAAACAAATGTGTATCATAATTTGAACTATTATGACAGAATATAGGAATATTTTGAGGGAATTTTAGATTTAAATTACAGTTTAAATGTGCAGCACCCCTAAATTTTCCTGTTAAATGGCAATGATCTTTTACCTTTTTTCTTTCATCATCATCAAAACCACCATCTTCACAAATATGACAAATATTAGTTTTTTGATAGTTAATTTCTTCTTCATTAGTTAAATTCATAGGCTTTTTATTTTTTGAATTATATTTTTTAGCTATATATTTTGAGATTTTATCTAAATATTCAAATAATTTATTTGGTACATTTATTAATTCTTCTTCATTTTTTGCTCTATAACAAATAGGTTTATACATTTTATTAGTTACTCTAGATACTAAATAGATTGTAAAGCCATATGGTATATGTTTTTGAATTTTATTTGTATATGAGCAATTTGGATTATTTTTACAATTATCAATCTTTTCTAATATACTTTCAAAATCCATATAAATTACATATGGATGTTCAAACTTTTTGTAATAGTTTTTAAAACTTACTTTTTGACCAGGAAATGGCATTATAGGTCTACAAGGTTCTAATGATTTACATATTTCTAAATGATTATTCAAGTCTTTATTTTTGTAGAAATGAGTCAAACATCTTCTACAAATATATTTTTTTGATTTATGTTTTGATAATTGAGAATACACTAATTTATTTAAATCTGTTATCAATATATAATGACAATTATTACCAATTTTATAATATAATAAATCAATTTCTAATTTTACATTATAATGTTCAGATATTTGTAATGGCACTATTTTTTCATCTTCATCAATTCTATAAATATTTATTGACATTGATGGATAATTATATTTAGAATCAAATGATCTTTTTTCAAATAATTTAATATCTTTTAATGTTATTGGATAATCAAAACCTTTAAAAATATCATCATTTATATATTTTTGATATTGTTTAACTCTTTCAGCATTTTTGTTTGGTTTATCAATAGCACATCTAATTGCATAAATAAAACAATATTCATCTTTATTTTTAAAATTTACACAACATTTTTTATTCTTAATTTTATTTGGTAATTCTATATATGATCCAGCATTTAATGAATTATTTTTAGATAATTTTAGATTTAATTCAACACATCTTTTTAATGACCAACCAGAGCCTTTTGATGGTTGATTTAGTTGTTCTCTAACTATTAATTTCTTGAATTGATCATCAATAAAATCATCTATATTTAAAATATCTGAACTTTTTATACAAAAATACATATTACTATTTTGAATTTCACCATTTATTAATTTTCTTTCATATTCACATTCTAAAGCCATCTGTCCTTTAATATTTTTGAATTTTTGTTTTTCTATCAATTTTTTTATTTCATTTCTTTGAGTTTCTAAATAATCATTAATATCTAAATCATCATTTGAATTTGTTAAAATATAATCTTGAAAATATCCTTTTAATGACGAAGCTTCTTGAATATTTATTATATTTTCTTTTGGAATTGGTTTATTTTTAAAATAATCATTTAATAATCCAATCAATTCTTTTCTAGTTTTATTAACAATTTTAATACTATTTTTAATTGCTAAACTTTGAATATATTTTAATGATCTATATTCTAAATTATTTGGATTTTCTTTAATTTTGTTTAATCTTTTAATTAGTTCATCTCTAGATAATTTTTCATAATTTCTAACAGATAATTTTTTTGCAATTTCATTTAATTTTTCTATATTAAATAATGAATAATTTGTAGGATCATATATATTTTTAATTTCAATTAATTGATCAATATTTTTGTTATTATAATCATAAATATTATTACTTTTAGCCCATAATAATAAGTCATTATATTCTCTAATTTTTATCTCTTTATTTTTTAAATGAAGTTTTGAATTTAAATGTTTTGTAAACATATTAGCAGATATATATTTATTACAGTCATAACAATAATTTTTATTTTTTTCATTCGCCATTTATTAAGGGAAAATTTTTTATAAAAATCAGTAGTCAACTTTTCACAAGTTAATTTAAATTTTCCAGAGTATTTTTTCAATAAAATCAGTAGTCAACTTTTCACAAGTTAATTTAAATTTTCCAGAGTATTTTTTCAATAAAATCAATAGTCAACTTTTCACAAGTTAATTTAAATTTTCCAGAGTATTTTTTCAATAAAATCAATAGTCAACTTTTCACAAGTTAATTTAAATTTTCTAGAGTATTTTTTCAATAAAATCAATAGTCAACTTTTCACAAGTTAATTTAAATTTTCTAGAGTATTTTTTCAATAAAACCAATAGTCAACTTTTCATAAGTCAATTTAAGTTTTCTAGAGTATTTTTTCAATAAAATTAAATTTTTTTAAAACTAGTAAATTTTTTATTATTTTAATTATTTAACTCTTTAATTTCTCAATATTTTTATTATGAATTTTAGTTTCCAAATGTTTTGGATAGTGATAAAGATATTTAATTTCTCTTCCACATTCACACAACTGTGGTTTTAACAACATTTGTCTAATACATTGTTTACAAAATGCCTGTTTTCTATCTTTACTACAATACTTGTTATAATAATTTGATATATGTTTTGTTTCTTTACAATTTGTACATTTCTTTTCAGTTTTTTCTTCTATTTTAATATTATCAAATAATTCTTTTTCATAAATTTTATCACATTCTTTACATTTTGAATGTAACTTATTTTTATTACATTTATAATATTGAGTTTCATTTTTATACAATTTACATCTTGTACATTTCTTTTCCATTTATATAGAAAAAAATATACAAATTATTTTTTTTCAATTCATATTCATAAAAATTTAAAAATTACTTGAGGATAATCAAAAATAATATTATACAAATTAATTAAAATATAATCAAAATTATCACTATTTTAGTCAAATTTTATTGAAAAAATACTATTAAAATTTTAAATTAACTTATAAAAATTCAACTGTTGATTTTATTGAAAAAATACTCTATAAAACTTAAATTGAGCTATGAAAAGTCAACTACTGAAAAATACTCTATAAAATGTGATAATTTTACTTATTTAAAAAAAAAATTATTTAGTAAGAAATTTTAGAAAAATTTTGGCATATTTGTAAAAAAATTCATTAAATTTACATATTTTTTATGACAATTTGACAAAAGCTAAAAATTGGCCAAAAAGTGGCAAAAATATTGCATAATTGTATTAAAAAAACTGTGAAATTTGTTTGATTTTCTTTGAGTATCCAAAGTGAGCCAGGAACCCCATATTACTATCTACTTATATATATATATCAATTTGAACGAACAATGTTTTTGGCTTCTAGGGACCTCAAAACGAAAAAGTATCATGGTCCCGGGCTTAGGTCTTACCGTGACTACTACCGTAATAGCGTATTCCCTATAGGGAAATTCGCTAAAAACAAACAATTTAGTAGGCTATTTTGAATTTCTAACTTGGCTTAATAGGTTACGGAGAAAAGCCAAAAATAGGTGTCCAATGTTAATCTTATGGGAAATCAACAAAACCCTGTATTTTGCTTATTTATTGAAATAAGTTGGTTACATTTGATATGTACATATACTAAGTAGGGTTTAACTGATATTTGCTTAAAACACCCATATGGCAGGAAACCTACATACTCACCCCAATGGGTTAATGGGGAAGATTAAAAAGTACCAAAATTTGAAACAATTTGATGTTTATAACTTACCTAACCATTACATTTCGTAACAACTAAAATTTTCTAATAACATCCCATGGCAGCAAACCTACTTATTCATTTACATGGTGTTTATGAGGAAAATATGAAATCTTAAATTCTTTTAGAAATTCGCTGAGTACGCAGGTCTGCTGCTACGGGGGTATTTATGTGAAGCTGAATTTTTTTAGGAAGAGCCTAGGCTACCACTCCACACCAAAATTTACAGTCACTATTTATAAATCTAACAATATCTAACTGTAGGCATACTTTGGTCAAAGCTGGCGTCTTAATAAATTACCTGATGGTGCAAATTAGCTAAAATGTGAGGATTCTGTATTTGTCATATTTAAAAATCCAGATTAGATCTATCAGTCATGATCTAGATGGGAGTGCTCAATAACTTTTCAGCTCAAAGTTTTATTTAACATGCCACAAAAAAAAAAAATACAAAAAAGATTAAATTAAAGTTAGGGTGCTGTTCCCATAACTCTCTCTTTGTTCTTTTTAATCTTAAAATCCCAAAATCTCCGAAGAAATCTAGTGATGATGATAATCCTATGTAGCTTGCAAACAGTATCTTTTTAAACATCTTTTATAGTGAAACTTAATAATGTCGTTGAAATTTATCGTTTGAAATTTCATTTGTTATGCTTTTTGTTCTCTTTATTAGCTGTTGCTTTTTAAGGTTAGTCTTTGGAAACTGGTTTACAACACTGTAGACTCATTTTGATTTTGAACATTGGGCGGTTGATGTGTGTTGATGTTCATTGTTTGATATGTTCAATATGTAACCTTCAATAAGAAACAAAACAATTGTGTTTAAACTGAACCAAATGGCATTTTTACATACAGCACAAAGAAATGAAATGAGTTTTTTTTCTTATCATTTCTCACCAGTGTTATCAAGCATACTACTTGTCTAAACCAATTTGCTATTTTTGTTGATTTTAACATTATTAGCATTACCTTTCCTTTACCTTTATTGATGTTGCGACCTAACTAAATAGGTAGTTTAAACCAGGTAGTATGAATGAGGTATAAGTGTAGAATGATTGTGGTGCTATATCTTGTAGTCTTGTTACGTACTAAGGCCGAAATTCTCCTTTGACAGGACTGTTAATTAATAGCCCAACAGCCGGTGGTATCTAGGGACCTACAGTTTAACGTTGGATCCGAACCACAATTTCAACCTCATATATATGAATTGGCCTAATTAGGAGGATGGTCTTTATGGATAAACTAGTATTCACTAGTGCGGACATTAATCCCCACCAGGGAATATCACATCCAGAAGCCATCGCTAAAAATGATCCACAATGCGTGACTTCCAAGAAGCTGGATTACAGGATGACACCACCGTCCCAGTCTTTTTTTCAATATAATATAGATTGAATAAAAATAGATTAACCCTATTGGAAGGCCTGCCTTTGAAAATGCACAATATTTAATAAAATGACAGTTAGGATCCCACAGCCCTACCTGTTGGTTTATCAAGCATGTACTGTCGATAAATTAATGCATTTAGATCCAAGTCTCGGGAACCCTCACTATGGTCCCCATGTACAGGCTGTTGCACATCATGAGTCGTTAGTTGTAGAGCTCCTTCCCATTGTCTATTTTGCGACCTAAAAATTAGCCGCTATTTGTGTATTTAGATTAAATGCCAGTAATGTTTTTTACTTTCTCCCCCTATACCATATTATATGGAGAAAGTATTGTTTTCGTCAAAATTTTCGAATTTGAGTTGTTTGTGGATTTATCTATTTTGGTGCCCCCTGAGTCCAAAAAAGTGGTTTTCAGAGGGATGTCTGTGTGTGTGTGTGTGTGTCCGTGTGTGTGTGTGTGTGTCCGTGTGTGTGTGTGTGTGTCTGGATGTTAACAGAGCTAGAGAATGCCGCGATGGTCCGATTTTGGTGAAATTTGGTATGTAGATCCAAACTCACAATAATTCCAGGCGTTTTTTTTTCATTTTTTTGAAATTTTTATTTTAAGGGTATTTTACCCCCAAAAACCCTCAAAAATCGTTAAAAATCCAAATTTCACAAAAACGGCTCTAAGGATTTTGATTAAAATTTTTTTGGTTTACTAAGCTTAAAATGGTGAATAAAATGACACCACCCGCATCTTCAAGAAAATGCGCGTTCAAAAGTTATTTAGTAAAAAGTGTTTAAAAAATCAATTTTTTGGGTTTTCAAAATAGCTGTTATCTTGAATTAAATTTTATTCATCACCATCAAATCAGGCTCAAAAAACTAAATAATCCAGTACTTTAACCTATTGCTCTACGCCAAGTGGTTGCGGAGAAAATTCAATTTTTTGTTTAGCGGTTAACGCAGTACGTTGTTAAAAACCACAGACTCGCATAGGGTCAAATGAGCGCTGCTAACCTCTTAGCTATCCAACTGAGTCATCAAGACATTTATGTTTGAAGCTTTTAACACCTTTTTCATATTGTTGGGAGAAAGTATGTGAGAGTTAACTGATACCGTTTATTTTAAATTTTTGTCGTCCTGTTTACCACAGTACACCAGTCAATCCTCCGAATTCTCCTTGAATTAGGCATACACCACAAGGTAGAGTACGGATGAAACTTAAAAACTACACGAATAAAGGGATTTTTAAGGGGTGTAATCAACCCATCAGTTCTTATTTAGTCATCCATGGAATAGAAACGTTTGCCAATTAGGACATTTTTCAAACATTCAACAATTTTTGTCATTGTTTTGGATAATCTTCAGTGGTTGTTGGAGTTTGGATTTAAATTTGCCCTATTAGGACAGGATGTAATTACCAGCGGACTCTCTCTCTAACTTTTGCATCAACTACATTAATTTTGTCCAGGCTAACTGTAAAATCCATAGTTCTGTAGATAACACATGTTATAACACTTCTCATGTTCAGTTTTTATTTTGTGTTTTGTAAAAAATATATGTAAATAAACCTGTTTCCAAATTAGTTGTTTGGCTAACAAAAATTTGTTTACCTTGTCACTTTAGAAAATACACTATCCTTGGAATAGAACTTGTATTTAACCAGTAAGTTAGTTTAGTGTTTCTGGTGATAAGATTATGCTGAGAAAGATGAGATAACATCATTGTTTGAACTGGAAGAGATCAAATAAGTACGTATGGTAAGTGTTGGTTGGCATGTTTTTAAACAGGGCAAAATTTTAAAGATAAGTAAATATATTTTGCAATAAAAAACCATAATTATACTAATTACTAGTGGCTTACAGGGGCAAAATACCCTAATTATAAAATTGAAATAGGAAGTGTAAACCTCAACAGATTACCAGTACTTTGCTACAAAAGTTTACAAAACACTTAATCTTTATTGATAATGTCTTATTAATTTATTGTTTGCCCTTAAGGCACATTATGAGTGCTTAATTTTGTGTGTTGTTAAAACCTATATCGATCAATAAATAATAATTTTTCTGGAATAAATAGTAGTCCTTGATAGCTATGACAATCTTGTAAAACCTCTAATATAACGTAGAAAAATGGCAAAGATAAAATAAAAAACTTGATATCTGTTAACATCCACTGTGAACTTTCAGGGTTAATACACTTTCAATTTAGTATTCACCATCCTCCATCTATTTTAGAAACCATATGAATGTCTTGTTTGTCCATAAGTTCAATGAATATTGCGTCTCCTCTCAGATTTATTAGTTTTTAGCATCACCAAATTTTAACTTAGGACCTCAAATTATAGTTCAAAATAAATGTGCGGTCGAAACGCAGATTTCAATTCCCCCATTTTTCCCGTTCCTCCCGCTGCTAAGAATCCAACCAGTCAGAATCACTGAGAATTACCACAGCTGTTTAATATCGCACGTCAAATTATGCCAATGTTTTGATTTTTTCGTAAACAAACATTCTAATTTTGACATTTGAGATGTAACAAGAAGCGCTTCCAACGGCAAGTAGGGGAAGTAACACGATCATCAGCGCTATTTTCTACTCTAAATTTTAGGGGCCAAATTGAAATAACATCTGATTGTGAAGAAAATCGGGGAATTCACGAAAGTATTGAGGGAATTTTCCTTGTGGTGGGAAATGAAATTCTGTCTTTCGACCGCACATTTATTTTGAACGGGGTATAGTGCTGTCACTCACTGTTAATATTCGACCCTCCAAACAAAACACAAGTTTTTGTGTAAAAAGCATTTAAATCACCTTAAGTTTTTTTAGAGAATATTTCTTTTTTTTCTCTTTTAGTTCTAAAGTTATCGAGATGCTATTATTTTCCTTAGTCTTTGGGACAACATTTTTAATTTGAACTCTTCCTATCATTCTGCAATATGTGAAAAGCCCAATTTTTGTCCGTGGAAATGCCACTTACAGAATGCCGCCACTTTGTCAAGTGCTACTCTAAGTTTTAATTAATTAAAAGACCTCTTAAGCTCATTTAACCTCAAATGGTCCATAAATACACCAACTCGTGTAACAACCACTTCAGCCACTGCGATTGACAACGTCATATCTAATTTGCCGAATTTTGACGTATCTGTTATGTCAACGGCACTTTCAGATCACGATGCTCAATCTGTTACAATTAATGATTGGGAAGCAGACATAAATGCTCAAGAAATCAAATTCATTAGACAAACAAACAAAATAAATATTTCACGGTTACTAATCAATCTCTCGAATCAAAATTGGACTTTTTTAGAAAAGTCTAGCGACTCCAACGAAATGTATACAAATTTTAATGAATGTTTCATGAGTCATTTAGACTCATGTTGTCCCATTAAACGTATCAAATTATGTAACAAAAACATAAAATCCACTTGGATAACAAAAGGTATTAAGGTATCAAGGAAAAATCTTAAAATATTACATAAAAAATTTAAATTTACATTTGATGAAGCGTTTAAAAACTACTTCAGAAGATACAGGCAAACTTATAGAAAGGTTATCAAAGCTGCTAAAGCTTATGATATCAGAAAGAAAATTTCTGAAAGCGATAATATCTCGAAAACAGTATGGAGCATTATTAATAGTCAAAAGAATTCACCTGTAAAGAATAGAATATCTCTTAGATTCAATGATGAAAATATTAGTGAACCATCAAAAATATGTAATATTTTTAACAATTTTTTCTCTAAAGTAGCTGTAAATAATACCACAACTAAACATAATAAACTTAGGCCTATCAAAAAATTGAAGTGTTTAGGATCTATGTTACTTGCTCCTGTAACACCAAAAGAGGTATTCTCTATTATTCAATCCATGAAAGGAAAGAAAACTGTCGATTCACAACATTTATCAACATGGCTAATCAAGCAATGTTCTGATTACATAATTGAACCACTATCAAAATTAATAAATGCAAGCTTTTTTGAAGGTGTCTTTCCAGAATTATTAAAAACTGCTCGAGTGGTCCCTGTGTTCAAAAAAGGGGATCCACTTTGTAAAGTATTGGTTCAAAATGTAATTTATAATTCTAGTTAGTTAGTGCATAGACCCAGACAACGACAAAGCAAATCACATTTCATAAAAATTAGGTATACTGTTGCTGGGAACCAAAATGGCGGGTTACCGCGAACTGTAACAGGAGTGGCACGTGATAAAATGCGCCACGATATAAGTTCAATACCTTCCTTCCCACGAGAACGAAATCAGAAACTTGTCAACGCTGCACCACGCCGCCATGATGGTCACCCGTGGGGGCAACTAACGGTGACGACATCATCGGCAAATCAAAATAAGGGGCGTGGTCAGAAAATCAACTGATTGGCTAATGTGATGTCTCGTGGGGGATGACAAAATTTTAGGGAAGGGGAAGCGAGAGCCGAGCGGCCGAAAAGGAGGAGAAGAGAACTTTAGTCTGGAAGAAGTTAGGATTTGGAGAGGATCAACCTGCGGGACAAGGTAGTAAGCCACCCCCAGCGTCCGAACCACCTATCTCCAAGACTCCAACATCCATCACCCCGAACAACGAAGACTTACTGAAAACATCAAGTACTTCAACGAAGAAACTCAAACCCGGAGATCAACTCTCATCGGATCTTTGGAGACAAATCTTCCTGCTCCCTCCCAAAATTCGACGGCATCCTTCTGCACAACACGGACTTCGGGGACCAAAGAGGACATCACCAGACGGCCCGGAGGACCACCCAGGAGCGGAGGCGGCCTACCAACATCACATCCACGGACCAGGGTTGCAGCCGTACGACCACACCAGGGGGCTCCATCTTCGAGATCACCGTCCCGGAAGATCATCCCTTGGTGGACAACGTCGCCGCGCCCAGGAAAACACCCGCCGGATGAATAGGGTATGTGCCCTCCAAATTATGAGAAAAGGCCCAAGACAAAGTTAACCAAAGGCAACAGTAAATTAAACACAAAAACTTAATTTCGATTCTATTTAACCCTTGCTAAATATTAAAACAAACAAGAGGATATAATTAGGGTGTAATTAAACTAATTAAATAAAGGAGTTTTAGGGTTTGAACATAGGGAGAAACAGCTCGCGGGATATTCATTTGTAAATATTACTTTTAAATAGATAGCTTATATTAATTCTTGTACAGATCATTTTTATTAACATTAGGTCTTTGTTTCCGTTATTATCTAACCAAAGTAAATGTGTCTTATACTGGGTTGGAGGTTCTAAATATTTTAATGGACTTTATTTTTATTGGGAACCTTATCAGTATAATTAAATCAATTTATTCGATGTTCATAGTTAATTACTGATTTTTGACGAACGGTTGTAAATATAAGCTAAGTAATAAAACTGATTTTAAAAAGCATAGGACTCTGAACTCCATAGATCACTTGTAAATGTAAATATAATTATAAATATTGTCTTTTGAATTTCTGGTGACGAATATTTCGACCAAAGTGCTCATTGAGAGACAAAAGGTGTAAAGACTTTCGATAATCCGGATCCAGTGAAACTACGATTTGTGATCTGAACTATAACAAAGGACTCCAGCGCTTCTGTGTGATTTTTATCATACTGTGTTGAATCATTGAAAGGCAACCTCATTTATTAGGTTAAGTTTATGGTGTTTATTAAACATATGTTTTACTTACATTTGTGTTTGTTCAATCCCGATCCTTAACCTCTTGCATTAAGCCAAGCGAGTCAAAAATAGCTTACTTTTATTTATTTATCATTTTAATTCAAATATTAAATTTCAGTAGCCTAACCACATCTTAACACAACTTTACATGGTGCCAGGCGCTTTTGATTGATTTAAATATCAAGGATTGAACAATCACAGTGGAAGTATGTGTTAGAATAAGACTTGTTAGTATAAGGATTGCAATTTAAGTGTTGCTTTGCGTAAAAAAGAGGGAATATAGGAGTGAATCTTAGGTTAAATTTAAAAGGAATTAAACCATAAGTAGGTGTTGAGAGTACCGTAATTAATCAAGAAAAGCTTTAAACTCAAAAATATAATTTAACTTTGAAAATTCTTGGAAGGACAATTTTAACAGGGACTAATAATTAACAAAACAAAATGAAATGAGTTTAAATTTAAACAGCGCCCAAAAATTTCCTTTAGACATTTACCGCGTAAATAAAGAAGGACTTCAAGGGATTCTAACTAAATATAGAATCAAGTTTAACGAGACAGATACCGTAGCGGAATTAAGACCTGTTGTAGCTAACCTTAAACAATATTTAAAAAGTAACTTATCTGAAGAGAAAAAGCACATATTTAGGAAGCTAGTTGTCAAGAGAGAGCATTTAACTGACACCGAGTTAAATAAATATCCTGCCTTAAAAAATATTCAAGAGTTTATAAGGGATAGGGAAGACTTGTACGACACAGCGAACTCAGCAGCGGGGTCGGATAACGAATACGAGGAACCGAAACACACGTACGAGGAAATAGACAACGAAGACGAGGGAGTAGACCACGTATACGCCGAGATCTTCAACCTTCCACCTCTTTACCAAAACATACAACCTCAAAACATGGCGGTTAGAGAAAAGTTACCTTTAATATCTGCTGGAACCTATCATGGGCTTCCCACAGAGAATCCTAACGACTTTATTGATAAATATGACATAGCGTCAATTTCAAACCATTGGCAAAATGAAACAAAACTGAAATTATTTGCAGCACACCTTACAGGCACTGCACTAGCTTGGTACAAACACTACACTAAAGACAGGGTTGTTGACGATTGGGAAGAATTAAAAAGGGTTTTTATCCAAACTTTCACACCGGCAGCACAAGCACACAACATACAAACATTATTGGAAAATAAAATTCAGGGGAAAAATCAATCAGCTCTAAGCTACTTTCTTGAAATATTGACCTTATGCAGACGACACGATCCGGAAATTACGGATAAACAAATCATTAATCACGTTATTCAAGGCCTTCAGCCAGAAATATGCGAACGCATCCTAAACGAAAAAACGGACACACTTCAAAATTTAGAATCGAGCTTGAGAAAGGTAGAATTACTGCTAGAAACACAAAGACACAATAGGGAAAAATTTGAAAGAGCTTCAAACAGGGAAGAAAAATGCTTAACGAATCTAACATCTAGCAAACAAGAAGACGAAATTAAAAGTCTCAGAACGGATGTTAAAACTTTAACAGACATTGTAGCAAACCTTAACATGCGATTAAGTAATTCTAACAGCCAAAGAAACGCTTACCACGCACAAGAGGATAGGAGAAGGCATCCGACCACAGAGGACCCACCGGAAGGAAGAGGACTTTACCAGGGACGACCCAACAACAGAGGATGGTACAGTGAAGGGGACAGGCGGTACCAGAGGCAAGCTTACCACAATCAATCGAGGAACTACCAATCCATGGGCAGACCACTCCCGAATTCATCAACTTCAAGACACAACCAGAACTATCCTAGAAAATTCTGTAACTACTGTAAAAGAGAAAATCATAATATTCAAGAATGCTTTTTAAGACCGAGGCCTGAGCCAAGAAAACAATCTATGTTCTGCAAGCACTGCAACATGTCGAACCACAGCGATAATAATTGTTATAAGCAGAAGAAAGGCAACACTGAGACAAAAAACGCCTAAGGTGGGGGCCTCCTTATAACAAATACAGTGGGAGTGCTCCCCTCTTCAAGAAACAAGAATATCGATCGCAAGAAAAAGGTTTTAAAATACAAAATTACCACAAAGAATTCCCAACCTTGGAAGATTCAGCGAAACAAAGACCAACGAAAAAGTATAAAAATAGAGGATGGAAGAGGAAAGAGGAAGAAGAAAAAGGAAGATCCACGACAAAGGAGAAGACTTCAAGATCCAATTGTACACAAACTAACAGGACAATGAACACTAGAGTGGGGAATGATACAAAATTTGATAAGGAAAATAAGGAAAATAAGAATAAAAATTATTCCATCTCGCGTCATAAGGAAAATGGTCAGGAAGGAAAAATTTTGGAAGAGGAGGAAAAGAGGAAAATTTGTAACACACTTCGAGAACAAGAGGACATTCAGGAGATTCACAGCTGTAACATCTCGAAAAAATCGGATGGAAGCATTTCAAGACCACGCAAAGGAAAAAATTTAGGGAAGGAAGAAATCCACAAAACATTATTTAAATCCGAAACACAAGAGGAACAATCAATGCCCGTTTTAACAATCAATGCTAAATTAACTAACAACCCATCTAAGATCTTAACATGTATACTAGACACTGGCTGCAACATAAATTTGATCCAAGCGGAATTAGTTCCAAACAAAAATTTATCGAATACGAATGTACCAGAAGTAGTTGCCGCAAACGGTCTACCGCTAAACATTTTAGGCCATGCTGATCTCTCATTAGAAATCGACAACATAATCTTGAGGGGAAAATTTTTCGTCACACCAGACATTAGCACCAACGTGATTTTGGGGAATAAATTTTTGAACGAGAACAGAGTTGAAATAAACTTTAAAACCAAAGAAATAATATTTAACCTTGGGGAATATGAACACAAAATAAAAATGAACAGGAAATGGCTCATCAAAATTGAGAATATTAACACGGTTCAAAATGCCAAAGACCCTGTAATTAAGGACTTTAGAACAAGTGAGGATATAGTAATAGCTCCCCATCAACACAGAAAATTAGCTTTGGGATATTCCATTAAGCCGAACACTCATTTTGAGGCAGAAAAGTCTCTTCAGGAGAAAAAAAAATGTCATGCGTTTTTAGTACACGAAGGTGAAAATGGAAATAGCTACATTAATATTTATAATGCATCTAAATTTCCTAAACATATTAATAGAAACACGGTTATAGGATTTTTAACTGAATACGGAGATGAAATCGCAATTCCTAAAGTTCAAAATGAAGTTTTTAAACAAAGTGATCCAAACAAACAAATTATTAAAGATAAAGATGGCATTGAATTTGATATTTCACCACATTTGACACCTAACCAACACAATCAAGTAGTAAAAATGTTGACTAAGTATAAATCCATGTTTACAACCAAGACGGAAGATTTAGAACCAGCTAAATTACCCCCTGTGAAATTAGAGACTGTGCCAAATCACAAACCGGTTAATTCTCCCCCTTATAAGCAAAGTACTCAAGAGAGGGAAGAACTAAATAAAATTTTGGACGACTTACTTAAAGCAGACATTTTAGAAGAGGCGCCAGATTATTGCGAATACTCAAGCCCAGTATTCATTACAAGAAACAGAGATAAATCACCAAGATTAGTTGGGGATATGAGAAAAATTAATAATATTTTGAAAACAACTGTACATCCAACGCCATCGGTTGGCCTAGTATTAAATTGTCTGAATAAAGCCAACAGCTTCACAAAATTAGATTTAAAAGGTGCTTATCATCAACTTTTGGTTAGGCCCGAGGATCGTCACCTGCTTACGATTAAAACACAAGACAGACTGTTGCGCTACAAAAGACTCACTATGGGACTGAAAGTATCTTCAACTCTTTTTAGCAAAGCATTATTAGCCCTACTAAATAAACATTTATATAACAAAGTAATATGTTACATAGATGATGTGATTGTCTACGGATCGTCATTTGAAACAGATCTTGAAAATTTGGAAATCATTTTAAAAATTTTGCAAGAAGCCAATCTAAAACTTAACACGAAGAAATGCAAATTTCTCTATGAAAAGGTTGATATTTTAGGTTACCAAGTATCAAAGACCGGGATACTTCCTCAAGAATCAACTGTAAAGGCAATACTTGATTTCAAACGACCCAAATGCGTGCGGCAAGTACGACAATTTTTGGGAGCTTCATCTTTCTTTAGAAAACATATTAAGAACTATGCAGAAATAACACTGCCACTAACGGAACTGATAAAACAATCTAATCAAAATTTACCATTCAAGTGGGATGAAAATTGTGAACAGGCCTTTAAGAAAATAAAAGAAATTTTAACCAATCCACCAATTTTAGCGCATTGGCGAGATGAATTTGAAAGTATTATTTTTGTTGATAGCTCTCAGTTTGCCCTAGGAGGTTGTTTATTACAAAGAGACCCAGACACAAACAAATTACACCCAATTGCTTACCTCAGTAAAAAGTATAATGATATACAGAAGAGATATTCCAACTCCGAGAGGGAAATGTTAGCTTTAGTGTATACAGTAAATTACTTTAGAGAATTCACTTTAGGAAGACAAACGACAGTTTACACTGACTGCCAAGCCCTAGTTTATTATAAAAATTTTAAAAACACATCGTCCCGCCTAAATCGATTAGCGCTATCACTAGTCGACTATGACATTGTTGTAAAATACAAAAAAGGAACAAGCAATTTGTTAGCTGACAGCTTATCAAGAAATCCATTAGATGAAAACATAGATGAAGATTTATACGAAGTAGCATTGAATATTCAACAGAGTGGAGGAGAAAACTTTGAGGTATTGCAGGCCCAAGATCCATATTTGAAAGAAATAAAGTTAGCCAAAATTGCACCGGAAGCTGTAAATAAGAAAATTAGAAGTGCATCAAGACAATACGAGGAAAAGGACGGTTTACTTTATTACAAACATTTCAATGGTAGGGATACAGACTATTTATTGGCAGTTCCACAAATAAAAGTTCCGGAAATTTTAAAAATGTTTCATGACAACATTTATGCAGGAGGACATTTCTCAAGTTTTAAAACGGGAAGGAAAATTAAAGCAAAATATTATTGGCCTACAATGAACAAAGACATTGAAGAATACACACAAACTTGTGAGGAGTGTCAATTGAAACGAACCAATACTTACAAAACTTACGGGAAATTACAACCACAAATTCCACCCACTCAGCCTTTTGAAAGAATTATAATAGATTTTCTAGGTCCATTAGGTCAAAGCAATGGATATAAATACATTCTAGTCGCTACAGATGCGACGACCCGATTAGCGTTAACGGCACCAGCACGATCAGCGGACGCAAGAACCGTTGCAAAAATATTACTAGAATGGTTTTGTATTTATGGATGTCCTCGCATAATTACCCATGATTCAGGAACTCACTTTATGGGTAAAGTTTTACAGGAATTGCTTCAAAATCTAGGAATACAACAAAAAAACAGTCCCCCTTACACTCAGCAAATACAGGGTTTAACAGAACGTACGAACTTAGTTCTTAAGAAAATGATATCTCATTACACGGAAAATCAACCAAGTTCATGGTCAAGAGTACTTAAGTATGTGACATTTGCTTATAATAATTCTGTAAATGCTAGTACCGGTTACAGCCCATTTTATTTAATGTTTGGAAGACAACCAAATCTACCCTTCGATTATTTATGCGTTCAAGAGCCACAAGATTACGATATGTTGCAAGAAATAAAAGCAATTAAAATGGTGAGGAAAGATATCCCTAAAATTTTAGAACCGGCACAGCAAAGACAGAAATATTATTACGACAAAACCAGAAGAGATTTGAATTTAAACGTAGGGGACGAAGTTTTAGTAAGCTTTCCAAAAGATGGAACCAACAAATATAATAAATTTCAAGATGTTTTTAGAGGCCCGTATCATGTCACTGAAAAATTAAATGATTTAACGTACAAAGTAAACTTGTTTAAGAAAGGGAAGTTTCAAGAGGAACCAGTTCATGTTTCAAGGTTAAAACCATTTTATAGAAGATGAAAATATTTCAACATCACACTTCAGAAAAATATCTACAGTGCTGTACTTCATACTCCAAAATAAGAGTTATTTTACATATAGGCTAGTATGAAAAATATGGATTATTAAAAGAACAAAATGACGCTGAAATAGTGATGAATTATAGACTACAAGAAAAACAATATAAGTACCTGGGAAATGATTATCCAACATAATCATAAAGATCACATGACACTAAACATTTTTGAACTTCACTGCGAACCTCACTACAAACTTCACTGCGAACTTCACTTCAAACTTCACTTAAACTTCAATTAAAACTTCACTCATATAAGCAAACACTTCACTCGTGGCGCCACATCACTCTCAAATATATACGTAGCCTCATCACTCTCGAATATATACGGAACCACAGCACTACGAGGACGGACACAACATAAACCGACGACGAGAAATCTCTAACTGACTACAGTGGGGAGGAGCAGTGTTCAAGAGAAACATACATAAAGAGTCATCATAATCCAAGCAACACCCGTGGGACGTGGGACACATGTGGCAAAGATAAGAGATCCAGGAATAAGTAGGTCATCATTGTCGGAATCTCCAAGCTGGGGCACTAGAACTGCACGTACATGTAACACTCGTGCGAGGGAAAATAGACCTCAGACAGTCAGTTTAATGCACTACATGAAAAGGTTTTCTGCATGACAAAAGGAATTAAATTACAAGTGAACTCCAGAGTTAAACGATAATATTAATAAATAATATTCATGGCTCATTAAACTTGTGAGCATTGGAGTATATGATGGCCAGATATATTCCCTCATGACTTTAATGGAAACCAAAGAATTTCAGAATACTTTTGGTTAAGAAAGTTCTTCCGGAAAATTTCCAAAATCATGGCATTTTCTTAAAAAAATTTCAAAACTAATTTATAAACAAATAATTAGTAAAATCAATTTAAAGACGACTAAAAAAAGAAACCATTCAAAATAAATGTATATATTTTACAAAACAATATAACTTTCAAATAATTCCATCTCTAACATATTATTATGTGATCCAGATTGATGACAAGGAGTTATCGACTCATAGAAAGAATAAGAAGATGGAAAAACTTTTACTACTGTCGACATTAATCGTGCTGAACCTACTATCAGGAGGCAAATGTGAAGATAATAACTATCAATTTTTCAATGGATTTCATTTGGAGCGCAAAACCGGATTAATTCCATATGAAGGAACAATTCCACTTTTATTCACCACTTCACTAATGAACACTCCCACACCATTGGTATCTTATAAAACATTCTTAAATTGCAATAATACAACCAATCATACTCAAATCTATTGTGACTTAGAAAAAAATGTGAAAACTCTTCAAAATCTGATTAATGAACAAATCAACAATCAAATTTCTGATACGTCATTGACCAATTCAACAAAAGTTAGAGGAAAAAGGGGACTTATATTTCTAGAAGAATTCTTTAGCTGGTGTTGCAATTTAGCTTCACAACAAGAAGTATCAGGGGTCTACGAAAACCAAAAACAATTACAGGACCATGCAAATGAAATTATAGATTCCGTAGGTACACAATATAAGGACTTGGTGAAAACTACTCAAAATCTCAACAACTTCACCCACGATGTGAAACGGCTCTCAGAAAATATCCATCAAAGTTTCGCAGCATTGAATGATTTACAAGCCACGTCATACTCCGATATACTTGATCAAATTTATGCCTTAAATCAACAATCACTAGTGTATATATTATACAATTATCATCAAGATACGGTAACTGAAATTTTGGAGCGATGTCATTTAAACCTGTTATCAGACAAACTTTTAAATACAAGAAATCTATCTAATCATTTAGAAGCTTTGAAACAAAAGGCGCAAACCAAAAATCTGGTTTTAGCCATTCCTAGTGACAAAATATTTCTGTATTATAAATTACCAATTACAAAATGCACAATTTTCAACGGAACTCTGCTACTAAAAATGAACATTCCTCTAAAGACTGCGAATCAAAAATATCAAGCATATAAATCAATTACTTCACCAGTAATGTGGAAAGATACAATTTGCCGTTTACAAATAAATAGTAAATATATTTTCAAATCAGAGACCTATTCTAAAGTTGTTTATGAGAACGATGATGATTGTAATGGAAAAACGTATCCTCTATGCCTATTACCTAGGCAAACGCTCGTATCTACGGAACAACAGGAATGTTTGCATCTAATTTTAAACTCTGAAAGCATCACAAAACTACAAGAAAACTGTCATTATATTTGTGAAAAGCCACCAAAATATCCTATTATAACGAAACTCTTACCAAATAAATATCTGATAACAAACATAAAGAACACTTTAACACTAGAATGCGATAACAATGAAGTACACCAGATAGAACCCATTACAGCGGGAACCTTGGAAGTTACAATACCCTGCGACTGTGAACTGCATCAACCTGACACAATATTGTTAACAAAAATTCGCCCTTGTGATTCTAAAGACATTCCCATGATCAACATTATTAATTTGATACCAGTAACTTGGTCAAAACTACAAACAATCCAATTATTCCCAGTTACCTCAGGAGTGACATACAAATTTAAAAATTTATCCGAAATCATAAATGCGAATTGGACAATCAACAATCCAACTTTTGAAGTAACAGCACTTAAGAGAATTGAACACATAACCTTGAAGAATGATGAATTCGAAATTTTTGGAAATACAAAATTGTTATTTTACATAATGTTTGGTTGGACACTAATATTAACAATTATAATATTAGTAATCATTTATTGCGTACATATTCAATCGATCAGGATCAATATGAAACTTCCAGACAAAGATTACAAGAATTAGCAACAAGAACGATCCACTAGAGACACCAGACGGCCACGACCTTGACACACACACGCACACGACAGGAGCAACGCAAACAAACAGCCGTCAGCAGCATACGACACTGGCGTACAATGCACCACGTCAGCTTAGCGGGGCCCAGCTTAGATGCAGAAAGGCTCCACTCCCGTTGTTGAGGAGCACTCACTATGTTCAACCCAACCTGAAATTGTCTTTGATGAAACTTATTGTTCGGGTGGAACGAACAATTTCCCCGAGTAGGGCCATGTAAAGTATTGGTTCAAAATGTAATTTATAATTCTAGTTAGTTAGTGCATAGACCCAGACAACGACAAAGCAAATCACATTTCATAAAAATTAGGTATACTGTTGCTGGGAACCAAAATGGCGGGTTACCGCGAACTGTAACAGGAGTGGCACGTGATAAAATGCGCCACGATATAAGTTCAATACCTTCCTTCCCACGAGAACGAAATCAGAAACTTGTCAACGCTGCACCACGCCGCCATGATGGTCACCCGTGGGGGCAACTAACGGTGACGACATCATCGGCAAATCAAAATAAGGGGCGTGGTCAGAAAATCAACTGATTGGCTAATGTGATGTCTCGTGGGGGATGACAAAATTTTAGGGAAGGGGAAGCGAGAGCCGAGCGGCCGAAAAGGAGGAGAAGAGAACTTTAGTCTGGAAGAAGTTAGGATTTGGAGAGGATCAACCTGCGGGACAAGGTAGTAAGCCACCCCCAGCGTCCGAACCACCTATCTCCAAGACTCCAACATCCATCACCCCGAACAACGAAGACTTACTGAAAACATCAAGTACTTCAACGAAGAAACTCAAACCCGGAGATCAACTCTCATCGGATCTTTGGAGACAAATCTTCCTGCTCCCTCCCAAAATTCGACGGCATCCTTCTGCACAACACGGACTTCGGGGACCAAAGAGGACATCACCAGACGGCCCGGAGGACCACCCAGGAGCGGAGGCGGCCTACCAACATCACATCCACGGACCAGGGTTGCAGCCGTACGACCACACCAGGGGGCTCCATCTTCGAGATCACCGTCCCGGAAGATCATCCCTTGGTGGACAACGTCGCCGCGCCCAGGAAAACACCCGCCGGATGAATAGGGTATGTGCCCTCCAAATTATGAGAAAAGGCCCAAGACAAAGTTAACCAAAGGCAACAGTAAATTAAACACAAAAACTTAATTTCGATTCTATTTAACCCTTGCTAAATATTAAAACAAACAAGAGGATATAATTAGGGTGTAATTAAACTAATTAAATAAAGGAGTTTTAGGGTTTGAACATAGGGAGAAACAGCTCGCGGGATATTCATTTGTAAATATTACTTTTAAATAGATAGCTTATATTAATTCTTGTACAGATCATTTTTATTAACATTAGGTCTTTGTTTCCGTTATTATCTAACCAAAGTAAATGTGTCTTATACTGGGTTGGAGGTTCTAAATATTTTAATGGACTTTATTTTTATTGGGAACCTTATCAGTATAATTAAATCAATTTATTCGATGTTCATAGTTAATTACTGATTTTTGACGAACGGTTGTAAATATAAGCTAAGTAATAAAACTGATTTAAAGCATAGGACTCTGAACTCCATAGATCACTTGTAAATGTAAATATAATTATAAATATTGTCTTTTGAATTTCTGGTGACGAATATTTCGACCAAAGTGCTCATTGAGAGACAAAAGGTGTAAAGACTTTCGATAATCCGGATCCAGTGAAACTACGATTTGTGATCTGAACTATAACAAAGGACTCCAGCGCTTCTGTGTGATTTTTATCATACTGTGTTGAATCATTGAAAGGCAACCTCATTTATTAGGTTAAGTTTATGGTGTTTATTAAACATATGTTTTACTTACATTTGTGTTTGTTCAATCCCGATCCTTAACCTCTTGCATTAAGCCAAGCGAGTCAAAAATAGCTTACTTTTATTTATTTATCATTTTAATTCAAATATTAAATTTCAGTAGCCTAACCACATCTTTACACAACTTTACAACTTGCAGCAACCAATTACAGACCAGTATCAATTTTACCTGCCTTCAGTAAAATTTACGAAAAACTTTTTTTCATTAGATTATTAGATTTTCTAATGAATAAAAATATAATATCCGACAAACAGTTTGGCTTTTTACAAGGAAAGTCAACAATTGATGCAATTGTTGATTTAATGAATTTTGTTGTAGACGGTTTGGAAAAACGTAACACAACTGTTGGAGTATTTTTAGACCTATCGAAGGCGTTTGACTGTGTCGAGCATGACATACTTTTAGACTTATTAAATGATATAGGAATAAGAGGTATACCCTATAAGTGGCTTGACTCTTATCTCCACAATAGAAAGCAACAAGTTGATATAAATGGCGTATTATCAGATTCCATTGAACTTAAATATGGTGTCCCTCAAGGATCAATCCTTGGACCCATTTTATTTTTACTCTATGTTAATAGTTGCGAATCATCAATAAAATTTAGCCATTTAACACAATTTGCGGATGACACAACTTTAAGTATAACGCATAACAATAAAAACTGTTTAGAAATAGATTTATTTAACGATTTAAATACATGTGTTCAATTTTTCTCTGAAATTAATCTTAAGGTAAATCTTCAGAAATCAAAGTATGTAAATTTTTCGGCTTGCCTATCAGCTAACCATGGACCAAACGTATTTATAGATGATTATCAATTAGAGGAGGTTGATTGTGTTGAATTCTTGGGAATACATCTTGATAGAGGGTTAACTTGGATTTATCACATAGACCATGTATCCTCTAAAGTGGCATCCAGCATTTATGTTCTCAGACATCTAGCTAAATATTTTGATGACAAAATTCTATTAACGGCCTACTATGGTCTTATATATACTCACTTATCTTATGGAATTATAATATGGGGCAGTTGTGCTGAAATACATTTAAAAAGGTTATTCACTCTTCAAAAAAAGGCTTTACGGATCATCTTCAAATTAAAACAAAATCAATCCTGTAAAGACATTTTCAAAAGCATGCAACTACTCACACTTCCCTGCATTTATATTTTAGAAACAGTTCTTTTTTCTCTATATAAATGCAAGCTACAGAAAGGAAGTGAAAACCGTAATTATAATACCAGATTTAATAATTTATTTAGGCCTGAACATCATAGACTTAACATTCATCAAAATTTACCATCTCATGCCGGTGCTAAATTTTTTAATATTTTACCGGAAAATATAAAACAAACAAAAAATTTACGCCCTTTCAAGAATAAATTAAAATCTTTTCTAATTGCTCAATCATTTTACAGTGTTAGTGAATTTATAGACCACGTTCAAAATTCCACCCAATCAAATGAAAATCATCTATGAAAAATAATTAAATAAAGATTAACCGCATTAAAGGTTAGACTAGGTTTGTACTGATTATTTTTAATTGTTTTTATATACTTCTACTATTTTATAATTTATGTTTTTAAAAATTTTATGTGTTATATACATTGCTACCAACAATAACTTGTTGTATTGGCAATAAATTGAATTGAATTGAATTGAATATTTCATCTTCATTTAATGTGGGATTTGACTCTCAATTTAATATAAAACGAAAACACATTTGATCTAAACAAACCTGAGTTTCTCAAACCACAACTCGTGATGCACGGTACATTTTTACGGTACTTACGGAGAATTGTGTTAGGCATCGAAGTTCCCGGAATGTACCAAAAAAAGGTACCAGCCAAAAAGACAGGGACTACTCCTACGGCCTACAGGATGCCGCTCTTGCAACCAGTCCTTGGGCAAACGGTACACGAGTATGATTGAGAGTTCTGGCTCCACAGACCAGCCCAAGTCGGGTAAAAAAGTAAGAAAAAGAAACCAAGTAAATCTGTGGAGATTAAAGTTACGGCTTCTAGCCAGGGAGTCATGTCTGAAAGCTGAAACCACTATCTTGCTCAACTTCCGTAGGCGGCCAAACATATGCTGGCGTCCTAGAGATGAACTGGAGGATATCACCTCGACGCCTGCGCAATTAAGGTGGTCGATATAATACCAACCCTGAAGAGGGATGTGCTCCTCCGGCTGAGTAAAGGCTCTCACAGGCGGGCTTTCGCCGCAGTTCTCGTGAGGACTTAGAATGTCGCCACCCCAGACAGGCAGGACTCTGTTGAGGTGAGGGATCTTGAGTCTAAGACAGTTGGTGGCCCCAGTGAGACACACAAAGTCTCTTGTTAGCCGACTAAAAAAGCAGCAATTGATGATGTTGGTCCTCCATCTTTCTGAGGAAGAGGCCACCTGGTTTCTTATACTTGGCCACGTCCGAATGTAATTTCTCAGCTACGTGGTGGTTTGAGACCATATTCAAGTGCCTGAAGTATGGACACCATTGTAGCAAGTGCACAAGAAATGATTGGTTTGCTCTTTGTGGGAAGGCAGGACACAATCATGAAAATTTTGGCAAATCCGATCACTGCATCCTTTGCTGTGAACTGAAGTCAGAGGGTGCATCCGCAGCAGTCAACCATATTGCTGGTTGTGGGGTGAGCAAAGTCTTTTAACTCGCCTTGGAAAAGGCAAAACAAGCTGAGTGAAAAAAAGGGTTAAAAAAGGAAAAGTAGGAAATAGCCTTGTCTTCTGATGACCTGGAGGGCCCAACCTCGGTGATCTAAAAACAAGGGGCTTCCCCCTAAGTAATGTGATAGATGGTTCAGGGGGGAACACAGACAGGTACAGATGTAAGTTTAGAGGATACAGCTCCCGACCCTTACAAAAAAAAAGAAAAAAAAAAACTAATAAATAAATAAATAAAAATAATAATAATAAATAAATAAAAAATTAAGAATAATTTATGAACCACTTCTTTGGGCATCTACACTCTAAATGTATTGCATTGTACTACATACTATATTCAAAGTTCACTACCTTGTTAATTTAATAAAGCTGAGGTTTAGTTCAAAAATGGCACTCAAAAATACAGTAGACCTACAATATACATTTTTGTTAGTAAAAACTGAAAGTTTTTTTTTTGCATTCGGAGATCTCCAAATAAAAGCTTAGGTCTTACTCTGATACTTGGACCTAAGCTTAGGTCTTACTCTGATGAAGACCAACTCCAATTGTTCCTCAGGGCCAAAACCATAAAAACTTATTCAACATAAAAATAAAAAATACTTGGGCTGAAAAAAAATTTGCCCTTACAAACATTGCTTGTTTTGGAGTATAAGATAATAAAAACTTTTCCTACCAGCAGAATTTGCTATTTGATTATTCCCAATACCGTTATTGTTAAAAAAAGGAACATGTTATGACCTAAAAAAACTCCTAAAAACTTATTGAAAAATTAAAAATAGTAATTTTCTTTTGAATTTCATGGGATTGTTTTTTTTTTTTTTTTTTTTTAATATACAGGGTGTTCGGAAAAAACGTTTCAGGAATTCAGGAGGTTATTGCCCACATCAAAATAAGAAAAAAAATCCTATAAACATATGTCCTAAAATGCTTTGTTAACCCGCTAGCCGCCATTTTGTTTTTTACACTAAATAATTTTTATTTCCGTAATGGATCATTGTATTAAATTAATATTTGGCACGATCCTTCATTATAGCAATACCCATTTTCAAGAAAAAAGTTATTTTTTTCTAATGTGTATTTTCAAAATGGCAACCATTTTAAAATTTTAAACTAAAATATCTCAAAACCGGCAAATATTATAAAAATTTTACTAGACACAAAAAAGTTGACAAATTTAATTATCTAACCAATGGTACCAAGTTTGTAAGGATCTGACAACAAATAACTGAGTTATTGAGATTTTTAAATTAAAATTACCTTAATTTGCATTAATTACAATGCAAAATCAATGTTTTTATGTATACAAATCTCAATTACTTCGTTATTTGTTGTCAGATCCTTACAAACTTGGTACCATTGGTTAGATAATTAAATTTGTCAACTGTTTTGTGTCTAGTAAAATTTTTATAAAATTTACCGGTTTTGAGATATTTTAGTTTAAAATTTTAAAATGGCCGCCATTTTGAAAATACACATTAGAAAAAAATAACTTTTTTCTTGAAATTGGGTATTGCTATGATGAAGGTGCATGCTAAATATTAACTTAATACAATGATCCATTACGGAAATAAAAATTATTTAGTGTAAAAAACAAAATGGCGGCTAGCGGGTTAACGAAGCATTTTAGGACATATGTTTACAGGAATTTTTTTGCTTATTTTGATGTGGGCAATAACCTCCTGAATTCCTGAAACGGTTTTTTCGAACACCCTGTATATTTTGTAGTTTCCAGGTAGGACTATAGTTCTAGTTAATTTAAACTTGGATTTTTAGTTGTAGATTTCCGTAGTTGTCCTAGGTGAGTTAGACTTGTTGTATTCTGTTCCCAGTCTGACCACATGCCTGATGGAGGACAGTTCTAGTGTCAAATCAAACGATTCTACTGCCAATATTAGTGATGAATATGAGTTTGTAGCTAGCTCTGGCACGGTGAGTTTCCTCTATACCTGTACAAAAATATTAATTTTAATTTCAGTCTTTCTTATACTAATAATATTAGTTTACTACCTTGAGTTTTTTATGTGTAAAAAATTCCATTTATAAAAAGAAAATATGAATCCTACTAGCACAGTTCTTTATTTTACTTGGAAACATATTATGTTGGTATTTTCTAGTTTACCCCTTAGTCCAAAGAAGGAATTAGCAATCATATTCATGTTACTCTTAATTGCACTAATTTAATTTCATGCTAAGCAATGAATATGCCTGAAAAACAGACTTGAGCATATTCTGCATGGATGGCAAAACCGTCTTTTGGCCTTATTTCCAACCAGTTTTTGATAAAACCAGTAATTTTACGATGAAGTTGTATGTTTCTATTGATTGTTGGTAAACAAGATATTTTGGATACCTAGGGCGATGTTATCAAAAAACTCAATATCGGGAGTGATCATTTCAAAACATGATGTTAAGCTATTTTAATTGTAATTAAACCTAATATTATTATTCATTGTAACTGACTGTTTTGTTAGAGACATTTCCACCCAAAGGTACGGTTCCATGATAATCAGATAAGAGGGCTTTTACTGTATTAATAACTTGTAGGTTTCGTCCTCCTCTGTTGACCCTTCTTTCTTATAATTTGAATAATGATTGTGTATGTTTGTGGACAGTCGTTGCCTCTGTTGAACATTGTGGGTGATAGCAACACGGAGGGAGATCTGGAGGCCATGATGGGAGAAGCACTGGGGGAAATGGAGCCGGATAATAAGCGAGTGGAACAAAAGCAACAGTCAGAGAGCAACCGGCGGAGCAACAGCCATATCACTGAGGTCAAGCGTTTTGAGACTGATGAACATCCGCTCAACGAAGAGGATGTTGTGGACATGGGTAAAAACAATTACAGTGACCTCTGTCCATAGATATTTTAATGCCATTCTTATTGTAATACTGCCATTGTCTGTATTTTATCTGAAAGTTAAAAAAAAAAAAAATTGAAATGTTCAAACCTTTTATTCAAAGTAAGCCTATAGTTAGATTATTAAAGTAGCTTTTTCTTTGTGTTATTTAGTTTTTTTTATGTACAGTAATCAACCTATTACATGATAGAACTTAAATAGAACAGGATGACTGTAGACAAACATGAAATGCAGGAAGTCTTGCTAATCCAGACTAATTGGGACCTGACGCTGTTCTGTGTAGTGAATTTTCGCATTAGTTGGATAATCATAGGCTATAAATTATTACAACATACAGGTTCAATAAATTGTGTAAATTATGTGGCCTATATTTAACGTAACAAATTGTATCACTTTGTTTATTAATAACAATTTTGAAATGTATACAAACACTGTATATTTTGGAATAAATCAATGGTTTTATCAAAATATTTATCGTAGGGACATCTGCTAATGCCATCTCTACAGTCTTTTTTGTGTTGTGATCAGGTTCAGTGACGACTGGAAGGGAAGACAATAACCTTTAAAACTCTGTTCAGACACTCTTCCTTTCTTGTAGTCCAAATATGGGTTGTTGGTTCATCACACTTTGTTTGTGAGCAGTTAATTACATTTCAGAATTTTTTTTGTTTTTTTAGGTTATACTTTCTTTTTTTTCAATTAGAAGCCTACAAATTTAACGATATTTTTAATGTAACCCCTTTAATTTCTTTGTGTAACAATAAGTTCATTTTTATCAAAAAAAAGGTTTTTCTTAAATTTTCCTTCTTATAAGTTTAGATTTGGTTGGCGATAAAGTTGGCGTTATTTAGAATGAGATTTTCTGATACGCAGGACTCGACTGTATACGCAACTGAAGTAGCCTGTAATAAGAGGGAGGAGTAAAAACTTTGATATCAGTTGTGATTGATGACGTTTTCTTTGAAAGCAAAATATTTTGCTGAAACAAAAAATTAATTTACAAGAAAAATTTAAGTTATTGTAAAATTACATTTGACTCCCATTAATACGACTGATGGCAGACCAGGAAGGTGCATGAGTATTGAAAAAGGCTGTACTAATGGAAGAAGCCAGTGTGATACTCATAAAATCACACAAAATCCAAAATAGTTTGGACTTAAGAATTACCGGTATAAATAAGCATCAGTGAATTTTTCTGGAGCCAATTTTACTTCTGCTGTTTACTTGATTGAATTGTTTGATGTTTACTCTCAATAATGATTGTTCAGTACCACAGAAAAACGTGTGCTAGTGATTGAACTGCTCTTAATTGCCTTTAATATGTATAGAATTTTGTATCATAATACAGTATCAACATTGATGAAACTGTAAAAGAGCAGCAACCAAAGTCTAAAAATCATACAAATTGGAAGTCCTAAATTCTGTGTAATATGAAAAATTGAACTGTGAAGAACGTAAATAACAATTAGAGGCAAGTGGAAAGTGGACTACGGGATTGCCGAACTGATAGTGTGCCATATTACAGGGAGTCCTCTTTAATACAAAAGCCTACTGTTCCAATAAAAAAGCTTCTTAAAAATGATAGTACAAGTAGTAAATAGTCTTCTGGCGGTGATATGTACAATATTCATAGTTATTCATGGCAGAAAAGGTTTTGAAAACTGTTGACAGAATAATTATTTCATCAGGTGACATAACTCAGGACTGCACCATCTTCAATGGAATCTCGTACCTGGGTTCGGCGAGTGTGAATGCCCCCAAGAGTGAGGCGGAGACCCACCGCAACATGGCCATACTCAATGCCCAGAGTCAAAACCAGGAGGTCATCAAAGTCTCCGTTTCGGTGCCCAGTTGCTCTGATGGATGTGTTGTGTAAGTATCAATAGAATACAGTCATAATGTTAGCTTTTTTTTAACTTTCCAATAAAAAACAAAATCTTATACCAGATTCTTGTACCTACCATAAAATTGATGTAAATTGGTTAAATATTAGAATTAGTGTAAAAGGATGAAGTTGAAATAATAAAATGTCTTCTAACACAACTGACTTGATATATTTACACACACTTACTGGTTGAGAAAGGGCGGAATTAATTTACTGAAAAATATTGAAAAATATGTGAAAATTATGAAAAGTCAATTTTATGAAATTTGCTAGTTTGGTTTAAAATTGAAATGTTCGAAGGACCAGGTACTATGTACCAGATAATAATAAATGCCTACAACATTGTTTATGAATACAATCAAGAGAAAAGGTTTTAACTCACTGAAAAAAATCCTGGTGGCGGAACTGGAAGGACGCCAAGATGGCCGGATGGACGCCGCCACACCAGACCACGGGAACTGCTGGGCCAGGAAAGTCTCTCCGAGGTCCAGGGAATCTTCTTGCTTGCTGCGGATTCGCACGTACGCACAATTGAATAATGATTTGAGCTCTCGTACAGTCCAATGTTCATATACGCGGGAGACCGAGAGTTGCCCGACACGCACTGACACACACTAGATTCACTGCAATCTATATTAGTGAACAGGGAATAGTTACTGAACAAAATAATACCACTTTATAAAATGTTTAAATAAAGTAAAAAGGGGGAAGCCACAAAAAGGCGAGACTAAGGTCACGTTTAAAAGATTAACGTGCCCGGAGAAAAGAAAAGCCGAAAGGCAATTGAGACTAGTTTGTAGAAAGACAAACAGAACTAGAATCAGAATGGCGAGCCTCATGGGAGGTGAAGGGAACTGCTGACCCGCAAGAAACGGAACAGAAGTGGTTTATGAGTCATGGGCCAATCAGCGGCCTGCGAGATTCAGAGCGACAGGCGGGCAAGGGTCATCGGCCAATCAGGGGCCAAGGATCGGTAAATTTCCGTTTTGAACGTGTTCACCAGTTCTCTCGGCTATCTCTCTCTCTCTCGCTCTGCCTACCGCCAATATTTGAAATGACAATTCTGCTTGTCTGTTATAACTTAAAATCAGTACTTAACATACCGGCGGCTTTGAATCATTTGTGATTCAACAAAACAATATTAAAACTCAGAAAAAATGAAAATCAAACAATTCTTATGCTAATATGTACAAGAGGTTACCATTGGAATGATTAGGCAGTTTGCGCCCAGAAAGGTAACAAAAACACTTTGACTGCAGGACGAGTAAAGGTACCGTGCTGAGTCTTGAGTTCAACAATTCTGACAACATTGTCTTTGCCAGGAGTGACCTTTGTGATCCTTGCCAAGGGCCACTGGAGAGATGGGGTGTCTTGATGAACCAGCACTAAGTCGCCAACTTGAAGATTCCTCGTAGGAGTGGACCATTTCAGGCGTTGCTGCAAGGTGTGGAGATACTCCTTGCTCCAGCGCTTCCAGATGCGTTGCATGAATGCTTGCATTAGCTGCCATTGTGAGAGCCTATTGTCAGGCGTGTTGACAAAGTTGGGTTCTGGAAGTGAAGCTAGGGGAGCTCCAATCAAAAAATGACCTGGCGTCAGAGCCTGAAGATCGTTAGCATCACTGGACAAAGCAGTGAGAGGCCGGGAATTGAGCATCGCCTCTATTTGGCATGTTAGTGTGGTGAACTCAAGAAGGGTGGGCACGTGAGTCCCGAGGGTGCGCTTCAAATGATATTTAGTGCTCTTAATGGCACTTTCCCACAAACCGCCTTGGTGAGGTGCAGCGGGGGAATTAAAATGGAACTTGATGTGGTGCTCAAGCGCAAATTGCTCAATTGGTCGCTGAGCAGAAGAGAGGAATTCACGAAAAGCATTTCTTGCGCCCACAAAGTTTGTTCCACAATCACTGTAGATATCGGAGCATATTCCTCTGCGAGCTACAAAGCGCCTCAACGCAGCGAGGAATGATTCAGTGGACAAGTCAGTTGCAACTTCGATGTGTACTGCCTTGGTGACGAGGCAAACAAAAATGCAGATGTAGGCCTTAATATGGCGGATGGAGCGAAGGTTGTGGATCTTGACAGTGAATGGACCGCCATAGTCAATGCCCGTAGACAAGAAGGGTCGAGCAGGAGTCACTCTCGCCTTGGGTAAGTCACCCATGAGGGGGAAGGTGTTTTTCGGTTTTTGTTTAAAACACACCAGGCATTTGAAAACTCTGTTTCGTACTGCACTTCTCGCAGAAAGGATCCATACATGTTGGGACAGTAGAGACATAGTCAATTGTACCCCAGAGTGCAAATGTTTGCGATGAATGTAGTCGATGTAGATGTTGACTACGTGATGCCTTTTTGTTAGAAGATAGGGATGTCGTATGTCTTCCGCCAGATCGGCGTTTTGAAGGTCTGCCACCAACCCGTAGTAGACCATCTTGATCGATGAAGGGAGGAGAGTCGCTGTAGACGTGAAGAGCAGATCTTGTTGTCTTGAAGAGCAGCAATGTCAGTGGAGAAGGCCTCTTCTTGCACCAACCGGAAGATACGCTGCTGGGTAGCTTGTATTTCGTCCACAGAGAGAGGACCTAGATGAGGATCATGCCGGCGGCTGTTTTGGATGAAGCGCCGGACGTAGGCCATGACATGAAGTAGCTTCGTCCAGGAGGAGAACTGGGAGAGAAGATCCCACGACGACTGTTGTGTAGAGATGAGCATGGTCAATGGGGTTGACTTCACTTCGTCGTGTCGAGAGACTGTAAGCGGTTGTTCTGCAATAGGCTTGGAACTGCCCAGAGTTGCAGGAGCTTGTTCAGAAGAGGACGGTAAGCGCACCGTATATTGACCTGAGTGGTCATGAGAATGCGTGGTCTCTAAAATCGTATCACACGCAATTTCTTCAACGGATTTCTTGGGGTAAGAAGGCACTTCTTCTTGATTCCAAAAACTTTGCTGTGAAGAATGAAGATCTATGTCCACAGTGGACAGGAGAGAGATGGATAGGCATGAGTTCGTTGGACACGAAGTGAAGCATTGGAGCTGTTCCAACGATGACATATCCAAAAATTGTGCCAATGGCGTAAGGCATGTGAGCGCCCAGAGGAGTGGACATTCATTGGTCAGAACTTTGGGAAAGAGAGCACATCCGATGAGGACATCAATAGGACCCGGCTTGTGGAATGTTGGGTCCGCTAAAACAAAGGGTTTGACCTTCTGGAGAACTTGTTGAGTGATGGTCACTCGAGGCAGGTCAAGAGAGATTTTTTCCAAATGTGGAAAGAGTGTTTTTGGGGCAACAAATTGTCCCAGATGAGAGCGATTCAACATCCAAGTTGAGTGAGCCATTTGTATGTGTGAGAGCCTGGGATATCCTGAGACGGGGAGGTGAGACTGTTGTCGTCGAGTGCCCAACAGTTGAGCGGCTCTCTCAGAAATGAAATCTGACATGCTGCCAGAATCTAACAATGCTCCTAAATACATAAGAGCGACCAATAACGGCAGTGAGTTTCACTAGAGCCGTGCTGAGGAGAACAGTACTGTTATGTGGAGCAGTCTGTTGTTGAACAGAGCAAGTCAAAGCAGTATCAGCGCCTTGAGGAGGTGAAGACGAGGGAAGGAGAGCAGGCGAGCGCTGCGAGTTATCCTGAACATTTGTTGAAATGCAGGAAGAGAATGGTGCTTCTTGTGACAAGTGGTGCAAGAAGCCTTCGAATTAACATTCCTTTCAGAGAATGGGTTCCCGAGACAGGACATGCATCTTTGATTTTCTTTAACGACCTTGTAACGCTCGTTAGGAGATTTGCCTTTGAAAACCTGACACTGGTAGATTTTGTGGCCAGGCTTGTGGCAGCAAAAAGCACGTTGCAGATTTCGCTTATTCGTGGGCTTGGCATCAGTAGCCACCATGGCGAGACTGCCCGAGGAGTAATGAGTCCGTTTTTCACTCTTAGGTTTGCTTGAATGAGCAGGGGGGAGATTTAAATTCCGTGGTTGCATGCAGACTCGCATCTTCAATGTTGGGAGCATTCCAAGTTCAAGAAGTTGATTATTTTCACATGACCTTGGGAAGCGTGTGTGCCTCGGTGTCATCGTCAGCCTTGGTGTCCACGGTATTGTTCCAATTGTTGGACCAATTTAGTGTCGAGTTTTCGCAACAGGTGTGCGGCAAGTAACGGATTATTTTCAGTGACATCACAGTTCAATGCTTTCAAAGATTCTGAATGCTCGTAAAAGGTGGTTATGAATGCCCTTAATTGCTTGAGATTGCTTCAGGAGACGCATGGCAAATCCAACTAAATGGTTTAAGGTGCAGTGCAAGGTTGTCAAACGACGAATATTGTGATATTCTATCACGCAAGAGTTGATAAGCGATCAATAATTTGACGCTGTGAGGTTCAGAGATTTGACCAAGTTCAATGGTTCACCTGTTAAAACACTGAGCAGGTACTGAAATTTGGCCACATTTGAAAGGAGAAGTACTTTTATGTACAGTGGTGTCAAATAAATTGATGAAAGAAATCCATTTTAAAGGAGTACCATCAAAATTCTGCAAGCTCAACTTAGGCAGTTTAACTCCTGTCACAACTGCAGAGGGGAAATGAACAGAAGCTTCAGAGTGTGAAGAGTGTGGACTTGTAGGCTCCACAGCAGTGTGCACTTCAATTACACTAGAGATTTGGACATAGAGGTCATTGACCGCATCAACGTCTGAGGACAAAGTTGTTTTCAATGTCATCATCAGTGTCTATTTCAATGAGACGTTGCAAGTTCAACTCAAAGTTGGTACGTTTTTTCTTAAGCTCGGCAAAGATCGTGTTCAATTGTCGAATCTGCACAGGGGTGAGAGGAGGTGTGCTGGTTAACTTGTTGACCGCTTCCTCGAGCTTGGCGAAACGAGTTTTGATCAAGTCCGTAGACTTGCGATAAGTCTCATATTTAAATTCCTTTGTCGCCATTGTTTTTGGTTTGAGTGAAACAGTACACTAAAATGACTTAAAGTACATAAAACAAAGTACAGAAAATTGTGAAACAAAATATAATGAACAATCAGAGAAATTGAATTCAATGCTCGGCACTTGAACGCCAGTTGTGAAATTGACAAGTTAGGCCTACTTAAAATAGCTTAAAAATAAGTTTCAGCCTTGAATAACACAACTGCAGAACGCACACAAATTCAAAGTGAATATGTAGGCTTAGGCTTATTTGAATGAAAAACTGTATTGAATAACAGTAATAAGCCTCAGAGTGAGAGAAAATATTCAACAATTGTCAAAGACAGACTATCAGAGTTCGTTATTTACAATACCAATGTTCAAGAAAATTCGAAAATAATTATTATTTCAACACAAGAAATATTATTTTCTTAATTGAAAATAAAATCCATTTAAATACATCAGCATAAATCACCAGTCAATGGAAAACACAATATATATTGCATACAAATGGCCAACAATAATTCAATTGGCAATGTCAAGTGTTGTAAACAACATCATCTGAGCAGAGATATTATGAGAATGGCTATATACGCCCATTCATGGCGAGAGACGAGAGAGAGCTCAACAAGGGACAATGTTCCCAGGCGGGAAGATTGATTTTAATAATGTTCCCAGGCAGGAGGATTGTATAAGAATGTTCCCAGGCGGGAAGATTGTTCAAAATAATGTTCCCAGGCGGGAAGATTGTTGCGAGTAATTTTCCCAGGCGGGAAGATTGTTGCGAGTGATGTTCCCAGGCGGGAAGATTGAATATTATAATGTTCCCAGGCGGGAAGATTGTTCAAGAATGAAAGTCTTGCACTGGACAATATTCCAGAGGACTGAATCACTTATATATCCGGCTCGAAGGACCAAAAATGGTTGAGAAAGGGCGGAATTAATTTACTGAAAAATATTGAAAAATATGTGAAAATTATGAAAAGTCAATTTTATGAAATTTGCTAGTTTGGTTTAAAATTGAAATGTTCGAAGGACCAGGTACTATGTACCAGAGAATAATAAATGCCTACAACATTGTTTATGAATACAATCAAGAGAAAAGGTGTAAACTCACTGAAAAAAATCCTGGTGGCGGAACTGGAAGGACGCCAAGATGGCCGGATGGACGCCGCCACACCAGACCACGGGAACTGCTGGGCCAGGAAAGTCTCTCCGAGGTCCAGGGAATCTTCTTGCTTGCTGCGGATTCGCACGTACGCACAATTGAATAATGATTTGAGCTCTCGTACAGTCCAATGTTCATATACGCGGGAGACCGAGAGTTGCCCGACACGCACTGACATACACTAGATTCACTGCAATCTATATTAGTGAACAGGGAATAGTTACTGAACAAAATAATACCACTTTATAAAATGTTTAAATAAAGTAAAAAGGGGGAAGCCACAAAAAGGCGAGACTAAGGTCACGTTTAAAAGATTAACGTGCCCGGAGAAAAGAAAAGCCGAAAGGCAATTGAGACTAGTTTGTAGAAAGACAAACAGAACTAGAATCAGAATGGCGAGCCTCATGGGAGGTGAAGGGAACTGCTGACCCGCAAGAAACGGAACAGAAGTGGTTTATGAGTCATGGGCCAATCAGCGGCCTGCGAGATTCAGAGCGACAGGCGGGCAAGGGTCATCGGCCAATCAGGGGCCAAGGATCGGTAAATTTCCGTTTTGAACGTGTTCACCAGTTCTCTCGGCTATCTCTCTCTCTCTCTCTCGCTCTGCCTACCGCCAATATTTGAAATGACAATTCTGCTTGTCTGTTATAACTTAAAATCAGTACTTAACACTTACACTATAACCAGACAGTAAATACATATCAAGTAGTGTTAGAAGACGTTGTATCTGTTCAACCTGAATAACAGCAACAACATGTATAACGCTAATCAAGAAGTTATTTAAGGTTCCTAAGCTGGAGTTTTACTAGAAAAACAACCACAGGGGTGTCTACCATTAAAGCCCATAAAGCCCCCACAATATACGAAGACTAAAGAGACAGTTTCAGACCTTGTAATTTGTTAAGCTTTAACGGAATCTTCATTTGACATCTGTGATGGGAAACTTGATGACTTCACCTTCAACTGCATGAAGCTAAGCCTTTTTCAGTTTTTATATTTGATGGTGTATCCTGTGAAAACCAAAACACTATTAGGAGCTATTTCGCTATGGGGTGACATAACAATAAAACATCAGGGCATATCATGTTTGAGCATGTGTGTGTTAGCATATTTCCTTCTAGTGACATATCATTTTCATCTGTACAGTTAATTATTTTTCTCAGGTTATACGATGCTGCGTCTGGGGCAGTCATGGCTCGTTATCAGATTCATCGCATATTGTTTTACGCCCATGGAACAGCAGAGTCAAAAGAAGCCGCTTGTTTCTCCTTTACCTACACACAAGGAGAGACAGTCGAGTCATCAATCTTTCAGTGCTACGTCTTCAGATGTGACATTCCAGAGGCTGTAAGTTTCACTAGGAATTTTAATAAAAATTGTATTGATAATCAACTTAACTAAATTTCAATAATACCATATTTAAATTCTTTTAATTTTAGTCTTACTCAGAATTGAAACTCTTAAGTTTTCACCATACTGGCAGTTCTGGGTAAACGTCGACCTATATTTGTTAAGATGGTGTGCAGGCAGTCGTAAGATGTGTTGGGAATATGAGAGGGATTTAAGTGACATTTTCCCATCTGTCTAACCCTGCATCTATTCACACTTGAAAAATATGGTACAGAGTAGATGACTCTACACAAGTTTTAGGGTGAGTATCATATTTTTTATAAACGAAAAAAGAATCTCTGTTACTGTTTTATACTTTACTTTTCATTTTCATATTTAACGCTTTTCACGTTACACTTAATTTTTTGAAATAAGAGCTTTTTCCTTACTCACAGTCACAGTTTTTTTACTAGGCATAGGCCTACTTTGTGTCATAAGCCTAGACGGCCCAGCTGCTACAGCTGAATTACTTGAGGTAATTGGTGGTTAAAATGTTTCTCTTTCAACTCTCTATTCTTCCATAAGAAAATCTTCATCACTCATTTTGTGCAGGATTCATTGTTACTTCTCCAAACTAACCAAGTTCAATGTTTGGAATTCGATGAAAATCCCTTGATTTGCCATCTGATAGTGGTAGGATTTCTCTTAAGTGACTAAAGACTAGCTTTGGTGTACAACTAACTATAGCCTGTCTGGCAGGACTTCCAAGATCACAAAAACCAATAAACTTGATGTCTAATCTTATAATTAAAGCAATCGTAGAGTAAAAATACGTTGGTTATCGATTGATAAACATGGTAGGATTTTGTGAATGCTGAGTTAGAAAAATAAAATACATAATGATTTTAAAAATATCACAACCTTTTTATAGACATTAAAAATTATTGTTAATACTCCGTTTTTATTGTATTCTTATTTTTAAATGAAATCAACCAACATCAATTAAAACAGGGTGTCTAGCAGTCGGGAAAAGTCGGGAAAGGTCGGGAATAAACATAAGTTGACGTATGGCCAAAAACAGGTGGGAAAGAAGAGGGGGTACTTAAAAAAAAACAAAAAAAACATTGAACTTATGTCACATGCAAATTTTCATAGAACAGCTGATTATCCAATAATTTTAACCGAATAGTAGTGCTAATTCATTCGTCAAGATACGTGGGGGGTTATAGTAGGATAGACATTTAATATATAAACTGACCCATCACTAGTCTTTATACAAAATGCGAGGTCTTGAAATTTTGATAAAAGTCTTGAAAAGTCTTGAAAAAGCCTATAAAATAAGTTTGTAACAATTGCTAGACACCCTGTAAAAGCATTTATGGCTTACAATGGCTCTGCAAAGAATCTGAAAGGAAATTTCAATTGCATTACGTGGACTATTTGAGGTTAGCCATTGGTGAACCTGATCGTTCATCTTTTCATTCTTCTGTAAGAATCAACTATCTATTTTTACTGCTAATATCAATATAGCTCTTGTATTTTTCTAAAGTTTTTTAATCAGTTTTAAATAATCATCTTAAAGCAATTAAATGTCAAGTTATGATTGATTATTTGTTTTTAAGTTTTCCCAGTGTTTTGAAGATGTATCGTAGAAATGATCAGTGTAGCTATTAATCACTAACAATATTGACTCACGACCACTAACCATCCGTGCAGATGCAGGCGTCTCCAGTCGCCAGTCCAATCAAGTTGCTATCTGCTTCACACTGTTAGAAGTACGGTAGTTAATTGTCTTGACATCTGTCTTTTGAAGATATATCATGCTTGCACTACATTCATTTTAGAAATTAATGGAATTGGGATTAAAATAAAATAATTTCAGTAATAATATATTTTAATTTACGACCTACTCGACTTTCCAACGAGCAGTCACAAGTACTCGCTCAAACTTTGAGTATCAAAAATCCAATACTTGACAGATACTCAAAAATTTGAGTGCTTACCCACTCCTAACTAATTTATACTAATTTATGACTTAATGAGCAGTATCAGGGATCTGCCTATTCAAAATTATTTTCTAAACTAAACATTGTTAGTATCTTTTGGTCGGGTTCTAACTGGTCTGAACATACAGGATGAGGGAAAGTTCTGTTAGTCGGGAAAAGTTGTGAACTTGATCATCGGTCAGAAAGAAACTCCCTTTTTTTACAAACATATGAGAATTTTACAGTAATTTACAAAATTCACAAATTGTTTTAGAGCATTTTACAAAATTACTTAAAATTTTTTAGGCTAGTTGTTTGGTTGGGTAGTTTCAGAAAAGTGGTCTAGAAAAGTTGGTAATTTCAGTTGAGAAATTTGGCAGACACCCTGATAATTTTGAAATAATTAGAAGGCCTCGACTGCATTTGACAATCATTAATAGTAAAAACCAATGACAGAAGACACGGGAGCTTGTGAAAATGTTATAGGCAGGCCTACCTGGATAAAAACAGGTTTTTATGCCGAACATGCTGATTTGGTGCTGTTGACTGTTACTAGGTTGGCCAGGTTTCAGCGTGTTTCACAAAGGCGTTCCAGAGAGTGCCGCGTTCCATGACCACGTCGGTGCAGGGAGAGCTGCTGTCGGTGGACCAGGCAGAGCTGATGAGCCGCAGCGGTTGCCTGCAGATGGCCGTCTTCGAGGTCACCATGGAGATCAAGGAGGAGGACGGCCGGGTATGTACATGAAATAACAGATGTAGATGAGGGTGACGCATTTGTATCAAAATATGTTCTGTTGAATGAAATAATAACTTTTATAACTTTTGAAACTTAAGCTATATGAAAGTATACAATTTAGCAAAACTTAGCTTTTAGTAACACTGTATGTTTCTATATTTTGTGTTCCTCCATTTTAGAAAAAATTCCATATACTTTTTTGCCAAAACCTTTTAACTTATCATTTACATGATGTACCCCAATTAGTTTTCTCTAAGATTCCCTTCAGGATTATATCGGAGGAATTTTTAAACACACTATATAACCCATTGAGATAGTTCTTACAGTAGATTCAGTTTTGATCTTAACATTGTTATCATCTAAGTCACTCTCATTTTTTATTGTTTTGATAGGGAATGATTCAAACCCTGGTCTTGTTGTGACTGTTGTGTGCCGCAACCCGGACTAATGTGGACTGAACGTTGTCCAGGTCTATGAATTAGGTATCGGGAAAGAAGTAAACATGAAAAAAGTACAAATATTTTATGTTATTCCTGGAAGAAACATTTATTTAATACATCATGTACTGGTACATAATAAGAAACTACAATCTTAAGCCTCATCTGTTAAAACAAACTTTAAGAAAAACCAAAGAGAAACATTTTTTCTGGCGATGCCATAGCGCTTAGCGCCTTTAAACCCAATACACTTAATTGCTGTGGCAGGCTTTACGAGTTATCCAAAATTCCGGGTCATCAAAGTCCAGGTTTGTGGACACTACTGTATCTAATTTTGAGATATTTTATTAGGTTTTGACAAAACTTGCCTAACAAAGTTAAGTCACATGCAATGTTTTGTCTGTGAAGGGTGGCTGGTACCCGGTGCCCAAGGATCGGAACTGTTTCAAGCTGAGAGTGAACGTTGAGAAGCAAGTGTGCCTGACGATACAGCAGGTGTTGGGTGACAGTGACCAGCAGCTGGAGGTGGAGAGATGCTTTGGGGTGCTCATCAGCCCCGGCCGCAACGTCAAACACTCCGACATGCAGCTGCTCGAGATGGTGCGTACGCATGCCCGATAAAACTCGCTTCACAAGAAGATATTTATAATTCTGGCATATGCAAATATAAATTACAAAGATCAGTTATATTATATTAACATCTACAGAACGCAATGGGTGACAATGTATAACTAAGTTAGGTTGTATATTCATGATTAAAAATCTAATATAGCTAAATCCAGACGCATACTTTTTTTATGACTGAATGTAGGGAGAAAGGTAAGAAAATTTACCTTAACATATAATACTCAAAACCTTACTGTGGGTGTTATTACTTCAGTTACAATCTAGACATAAATAACATTAATTACTCTGGTTGAGCAAAGGTTTTTTGAATTAAACAAAGAAGTTGTTTAGGCCTACTTTATATCCTAATCAAGCTCTTCAGCTACACCTAACATTGTGTCCTTAAAGGTTTCAAGTTGGTTTGGAAGTATGGCTCTGAAACACAATACTGATTACTGGTACGTGTCACGCAGGTGTCCATGGGCTCGGCAGTGATCAACGACAAGAAGTGTTATGTGATCGCTGGACAATGCAGCCCACGGGAGAACGCGTTTGAGCCACTGAATGTAGAAACGGCTCGTGACTCTCGACTATGGCTGACTGTTGCCGTGGACCTCGTGGTGGGGGGAATCAAGGAGCCCGTTCGTCTGGTGCTCGAGACACAGGTACGAGCACCTGTCCTGATTACTCAACAAATAACTTTGTTAATGTATCTCTATTACTTTATTAAGTCTACAATAAATAAATAAAAAAAAAACACTTTAAAATTCATGGAATTGCGTGAGTAACATAGTCCATGTTTAAAGATGATGTTTTACTCTTATTTAGTATATTTTTAATTAACTTAATTTTTCACTCAGAACACATTGTGAATACGTGATGTAGAATAAACCTATATAAGCTTGTTTTTCCCTTCAATTAAACCATTAGCTAATGATGTTACTTAGCACTAGAATTATAACAAATAGCAATGTGAGCTTCTCATATCTCTAAAAAGTAGTGATACGTCAATTACAAACTTTATCGGTTCGGTTTTTCACTAGCATATCGGTTGTCGGTTTTTCATGCAAAAAAAAACATGAAGTAACTCAAGGGTACTATCTAAAATCAGGCTTGCCCTTATTTTCTGAATTTTATACATTTATTCTTTCTAAATAGACTAATTAGCAGGGCCAGCTCAAGGCAAAATAATTACCCTGGGCAAACGTATGATGCCCCCCAACAAAGCGGGGGGTCCGGGAAATTTTATTTTTAATGGGGTAAAAGCAGTGAGTTTTGTGGCATTTTAAGTGGTAGTAATAAATCAGAATATTACCAGATTTTAAAGTGAAATCACTACCTTAGCAATATTGTTGACAAGATATTTCAAAACAAGTAAGCCATCCACTTTTTGCATACCTTACAGTGTACGTATTTTTTTTTGTATAATTCTTTTTATATAAAAAGTTATCAGAGAGTATTTGTTGGGGGTTAAATGAAGTTTTTAATCCAAGTAGTATAACATTTACTTATATTTTACAAAAACAATCTTAATACTAGCTATGCAACTGAAAATGAAACTTTCCTATCTATTTTTCTCACAAAGCCTTTAATGAAACTGTTTACGTCAATTTCTTGAAAAACACATCATATTCAATTGACATGAAATAGAGTCGTATAAGATGTTCCTGGGACATGCTTTATCTCAAGTAATTTTTGGTGAGCTTCAGTTTTGAGAAATTCCTTTCTTCAGAAGCTAAACTCACTGGTTAAGTTAGCACTATCCAAAGTGCAATAGGCTACATAAGTTAGGAAAGTTCTTAGTAAATTAGTTAACTTTGTAATAAAATTGCCTTGGCATTTGGGATAAAATGAGGATGTTGTTATAAAGTAGACTCGTTGTAACCCCACATCGTCATTCAATCGGCTCTTCAATATTCTGGTGCAAATCAAACACCGATAATTGCTATTGTGCAATGTGCGTGGTATTCAATATTACCATGAACTTAAAAAAATGTGATTTTGTTATTGTTAGGGCCACTTTTTTGCTATTTGATCCTAGTTGATTGACTATATTACAATTTTTGATCAGTAATTAATTGAGGATGACAACCTTATCTTCCATTGCTTTATTGCAAGGGTCCAATTTTAGGCCCATTCTATATAGACGATAGGAAAAGCGCTAATGTCAATGTCTTTCAGTCCCTGTCAAAAGTATTATGTTACTCAACATTTTCCATAATTGCCATTTTAACAGTTAATCAGCTTTTAACTGTGTAAAGGAAGCTGTGCAGTTAATTATTGTTAGATGCACAACGATAAATTATAATAGGCCCATCCAGAAAGTAAAGAAAGTAGGTGAGTTATGCTCGTCACTCTACAACACCACTGTAACTGCATGTGTGTATTTTAGCTATAAGTCTTGTCCATCTGAGTCAAGTTTCCTTATTGTGCAATAATGTGACTTTACTCTGTGTAATATTTCAAAATGGTCAGTGCCCATTGAAACTCCCACCAAAGATGTAATGATAAGACCCCTATGTTTTTTTTTTACTGTAATGATTTAATCAGTAGACATTTTGCAAAGGGGATAAACTATAAAGCCAGATGAATATGGCCTAATCCTTCAAAGACTTAAACTTGCAAAAGACTTGACGTGTTATTGGCAAAAGGTGTTCCTTATGAGTCAAGACAATGCTTAATCCCAAACAAGGTCACAAATTCAATAAGAACAAAGAAACACCTTTGCCAATAACTTGTCACCTATTTTGTTCTGTCTTGTAAGTTTTGAAAGCTGCAAAATAGGCATCTTACTTAATTGTTTCTCATGTTTCAAAACAAATAGAGAAAGATTGGGGGAAATTGCTGATTGATGTACTTTTGACAGGGACCTGGAAAAATAGCAACCCTCTGCTGCGGCATTAGGAGTGCTATCAGTTGGGAGAAATGACGAGTGCCAATTGAGTAAAAATCTAGGCTGGAATGGGGGAACGGAACAAAATAGTGCAGTGCAAAGACGCTGTGGTGTAACGCCACCCCATCCCCTAAAGCTGTGTTAGAGCGCCCCTCTGGCACCACCGCTGAGACACCTTAAATAAATGAATGGGTTTCTTTCAAATTCTTTTAGCTTTATACCAGTAACGTGTAAAAATATATTTTATAATAGATATAAAAAAACTTTAAAAAATTGTGGAATCCTTAAGTTTGTAATCCAAAATATAACTAAATGAAGTGAAGTTATAAATGATAATTATGTAGAATTAATTATTATTTTTTATTTAATATCAAAATAAATGTGGTTTTATTGATAAAAACTTTACTACAGTACACTCTTGTTCATCGGAACTAATGTGGCGGACTGCCGGTTCGGATGTCGAAAAATTCCGATGAAGCGGAGCCCGTCGTGATTCATCATTTCCGCCCGTACGGTGACCTATCATGATTGTATTCACTCTTGTTTTTAAGATAACACAAGAGATTTCATGGAGATAAGGCACTCAAACTATGAACATGGTAACAACGAACCTATAGGAATAAAAACAACGCAGGAAATAAAGATCCAAAATCGTTATTATCATATTCCATATTCATATTCCACTCATATTCCAGCAGTCAACTGACTTCCACGTAACACAGGTGCAGTCGCGACCGAGACAGACTGAATGACAGTTTGGGATGCGGTCGAAACGGATGTTCACTTCCTGCCCCCTTCCTCTTTCTATTTTTGTGCGAATACTCCACGGCCTCGTAAATCACATCGATGTGTTCAGATTATGGAAAACGCCTGATGACGTTTGATGCAAAATGTGATACTTCACTGTTGTACGGATAGAACGAATGGAAATTGAAGGCGCTAAAACGGAAAAATGATTTATTTTGTAAGAAAAAATTAATTAATAATATCCATATTTTCAGTTCCGATGAAACGGAGTTCCGATGTCGCCGAGTCCGATGAACGAGAGTGTACTGTATTCACTTTATTTTATGAATAAAGATTTTGATTTTTTAGTGTTGAGTTTAAACTTAAATTTACATTTATTCAGGTGAAAGTGTTTCCAGCCACGGAACGGTTTTGGACGATCAGTCGACGCCCATTGGTACAGCAGTTCACTCTTAACCTTAAAGAGGTAAGACTTTTTTTATGTTGATGAACAACTGACCACATTTCTTTCATCTTTATACTATATCTAAAGTTGTTATCCATCAGTTATAAAGAATGGAACTGACAGATCCAGTCCAAAAGAAAAAACAGTAAATTAATATCATTATTCATTTTAGCCTCTGGATTGCTTGATGTATAGTAGGAATAAATTGAAATCTTAATTAACTGATTGCTAAGGTAAGATTTCCATTTATTCCTACAGTAAATTAATAAATTAGTAAATTAATGAATGATCAGCTGACGTTTCTCCCTGAGCAATTGGCCCCTTGAGAATTTCAGCCCCTGAGTTGTACGATTGAATGTTAGACTGTATTATTTATTGTACATCACAATGGTTCTAACTGTAAACTTGTTGAAGCTGTTTCAGAGAAAAAGGGATGTGCAGTAAGCACCATAGTCAGTCTTACTGAAAAATCATAAATGAAACCATTTATGGATGCAAGAAACTGTTAGATTTCTATTTCAATCACTGCTACTGAGATGAAAAAATGTGTATAGTTGAGACTAAACTTCTCTTGATTGTTTGATTTTCAAGAAAGTTTTAAAACTTAGAAGCTAATTTAGGTTTTTTTCAGAGATCCTAGAGACCAACCTCTCTTCAGGCCAATAAAAACGTCATATAATCAGAGCAACAGAAGTTAAGGGGTACCAAAAAACTATACTTAACAATAATTGTTCAGTCTGTTCTTTCACGTCACTCACTTGCCTCCTATATTAGCTCCATTATTCCATTATGCTTTACTTACTCGCCTCCCAGTAACAGTAAAAACCTGTCCTGAATACCGTTCTCTGTTGTGTACTTATTGAACTATTTAGATACAAAAAATAAAATCCGTTAAAATAATCATCTAAATTACCTGCATATATAAAAATTACCTTAAAAATATCAAATTAAGATGAGCAGAATAAACCATGCCGGGATCAAAACCAACATTTGTCCTCCTTGGAGCCCAGAAATAGTTTTTAAAAGTTTGACAATAGCTTAACATTGTTAGAAATAATGAGTGAGTAAGGATTCAGGCTTTTACTTATGTAGGTTTTGAATTAAAATCCTTATTTCTTGATTTACTGCTCTTTTTTTTATTGAAAATGAAAAGTCTTCCAAGTACATCAGTCTTATAAGCATTGGACGACTTGCCCTCGTAAGTTATTGCAAGAAAATAATGTCTAGATGTTGGAATAGAAACATTTCATGGATATTAATTAGTGAACTATTATTAAACTCTTGTATTGTCGGCAGGTCCTGAGTCCTGATATCAACGAGAGCACTTACGAGGTGTTGAGCATCGAACCATCGGAGCCATCTCCGGACCTGGACCACCGAAACAGACTCAACTTGACACTCAACAACCTGGCCAGCTTCATACACTCACCGAGCGTCACATCCATAGACACGCTCACTCCCAAGGAGGAGAAGGAGGACGAGTCCTACTCGGGTAACACCACAATACCACTCAGTCCTCAATAGTTGGGATAGTTGGAAAAATCTTAACTAGTTAGCCTCGCCAGCAACTAAATTTGGACTGTGTAAGGTGATTTTTTTATCACCTTTTACAGTTTAACTTTAGTAAAACATTAGAATAGTAATTTAGGGGAAAATAGTTTTACTATGTTTTCAAGCTTCAATATAAGATACAAATTTGCATCTTCTAATTTTTTATGATGAGGCCTGTAACATTGTTAGATAGAAGTTTCGGTTTTGTAAGTTGTTTAGTTGATTTACATCGAATTACAAGTGACTTTACTGTGAGTTTTTTAGCAATCTTTCATTGTCGCTTACACACAACAAGTGAAAAACCACTGTTGAAATGAAATTTCATAGTTTTTAAAATCCACCCAAATTAAATTTGCTCATTAAGTAACAAGAGTTAGAACACTCAGTTTGACACCTAGATGGTGACGAGCCGATCCTGAGCGGGACGGGGGAGGTGAGCAAGGACTGCACGGAGGGGGAGCTGGAGTCCTGGGCCGAGGTGCTGGCGCGGTGGAGTGTGACATCGCAGCGGCCGAGGCAGCTGGCTGCACTCGTAAGGCAAGGCATTCCCGAGGCATTGCGTGGCGAGGTGTGGCAGCGGCTGGCCCACTGCGACAATGACAATGCCATGATGGACCTTTACCGGATACTCATCACCAAGGTGGATAAACATTTAGGACTGAACTAAAATTTAAATGTAAACAAGAAAAATGTGTAACAACTACATAATTGAGATTTAAGTTATTCAACAATATATGAATAAAAAATTGTCTATTTATTATTTTTATAACAAGTTACTACAAATGCATAATTTAATATGCAAGATATTAAAAAGCTAAAAGAGTTAATTATAACATTAAAAAAATTAAAGTCCACAAACTTAGTCTAATGTAGGCCAAAAGGTGGCAGAGTTATTAAGATTATCGGGCTTATGGGCTTATTGGGAAATCTTTGAATCCCAGCCAAGGCCTAGGTGGTTGTGACACAAGAGCTTCATTGTTACAGGAGTGCAGCTGTGAGAATGTGATACAGAGAGACATCAACAGAACGTTCCCTGCACACGATTACTTCAAGGAGGCGGGCGGGCTGGGCCAGGACTCGCTCTACCGCATCTCCAAGGCCTACGCCGTGTACGACACGGAGGTCAGCTACTGCCAGGGACTCAGCTTCCTGGCGGCCACGCTCCTCCTGCATGTGAGTTACAAAATATCTTGTTGATATGTTAAAGTATAATGGTTTCACATGATTGTTGACTGGGAACATGATGCAAGAATGAAAGCTTGCTAATGAATATTTAATACTCAAGACCAATTTCTCCATTGATGGTTGAAAATCAAATTGTTGTTTGCTGTCAATCATCATGAAAAGGATTTGTGTATTATATGCCAAATTATGTTAAACTTTCTTTAATTTCATGTTTTGTCACATGATTAAAAGAAAAGTGGCGAACGTCATGTCTCGCTGCGACTTAACAAACAGTGCCTGACAGGGCTCTAGACTCAACAATGTTCTGAAGTGATGAGTTGTGGTTTCCAGATGCCGGAGGAGCAGGCGTTCTGTGTGCTGCTGAAGCTCATGTATGACTACGGCCTCCGTGACTTGTACAAAGACGGCTTTGAGTGTCTCTACATGCGGCTCTACCAGCTCAACAGACTCATGGAGGTTAGTCAAACCAATTCCACCACCACTTTCTAGCTATTAAAACATCCCCTCTTTTCACAATTAATTTTACTAACCTCATTAAATTACCAACAGGAGATATGAAATTTTCAAAATTCCTTAAGCAGGGTTTTAAATTATCTCTCCAGGGGTTTGGTACATTGCCCAATTTTTAGGTTTTTAAGACTTTATTTCTTCTTTACTTATTGTATTATATTTCAGATTGAATTTAGAATAAAATCACTTTTCTATTATTATTGTGAATGATTATTAATTTGTTTATAAAGAAATTGTAATACAGCAGAGAGTTGATTATCCAAACTAATTGGGACTGGAAATGGTATGGATAGTAAAATTGTCCTTATAATCAAATATCAAAATTAATTATCATTTATAACCTCTAAACAGTACATTTACTGTTTTTCCACAAAAATATATCTTTGAGCTTCCGAATAATCTTTGAACTTCAATATATAACAAGAAAAAAAAAACAGTTCAAAACAAAAAATTATACTTATTTATTTTTATTTGTATACACTTTCAATTGTTTGGAGTTTATATATATATATATATATATATATATATATATATATATATATATATATATATATTTATATTTTTTATTGTACACTGAATTAGTAGGCCTTTCAGGAGTTTGGATAATCGACTGTTCAGATAATTGACGTCCGGATTTTACTTTCTAATAGACCCAGCACTGCAACCCTTAACAGAGAGAAATAAGGTTTTAGTAATGAAAACTTATCTTGCAACATCTTTGATAAGAATAAACATACAAATGAATACATAAAATCTGTACATAGTATATTTCTTCACTAGTTCGGAAAGTGGTTGTTACCAGTGAAAGATGGAGTTTCAAGTAGGCACAGCCTCGTACTTGAATTAGTTCGAGCACCAGTATACAGCTTTCAGACGAGTTACAAACATTACTTTTCATAATACCACCTTTAATAAATATACACTTTGGATAAAAGTTAATACATTTCTACCTATATAACGCCTACCTATATTTCTGTCTACATTCAGGAGCAGTTGCCCACGCTGCTGCAGCACTTCTCTGAGAAGGGAGTACAGACGCACATGTTTGCATCCCAGTGGTTCCTGACCCTCTTTACCGCCGCTAACCACAGTCTGTTTACATTCAGGAGCAGGTGCCCACACTGCTGCAGCACTTCTCTGAGAAGGGAGTAGAGAAGCACATGTTTGCATCCCAGTGGTTCCTGACCCTCTTTACCGCCGCTAACCACAGTCTGTTTACATTCAGGAGCAGGTGCCCACGCTGCTGCAGCACTTCTCTGAGAAGGGAGTAGAGACACACATGTTTGCATCCCAGTGGTTCCTGACCCTCTTTACCGCCGCTAACCACAGTCTGTTTACATTCAGGAGCAGGTGCCCACGCTGCTGCAGCACTTCTCCGAGAAGGGAGTAGAGACGCACATGTTTGCATCCCAGTGGTTCCTGACCCTCTTCACTGCCAGGTTCCCCCTCTACTTTGTCTTTCACATCCTCGATGTTTTTCTCCTACAAGGCACTGAAACTCTATTCCAAGTCGCCCTCGCTCTTCTAATTGTAAGTTTTACTCAATTACTGGCCTACTGATGCTCGATAAAATGCGTTAATTTACTTTGAGCATGGTACTACACTTTCAAAGATTGTGTAAGCTCTAAATGTTAATGACTCATCATGAATCTTTTATCTTTCAAATGATTTTGTGGTGATAGTTACAGAATACCTATGTGATAAACAAAGTATATTTTATAAAATAAAAATTTTAAGTTTAATTTTGAAAGTAAAAATACAGTGAAATTGAATGGCAAATGTAAAGGAGTACACCTTGAAAATGTCCTTGATTTTCAGATGTACAAAAAGGACCTGATGCAGTTAGATTTTGAGAGCATCCTCAAGTATTTTCGTGTGACGTTACCCAAGAAGTGCCGCAACGAGGAGATGGCTCGGCAGCTAATGAAGATGGCCTGTGGAATCAAGGTCAAGCGGCTTAAGAAGTATGAACAAGAGTTCCTAGCGCTCAAAGGTAACTACAATGTGTGCTCTTAAACTTAACCTTCCATCGTGCGCTATACGGATGTTACCTTGACACTTGCAAAAAATTAAGTTAAAAATGTAGATTGCTTCTATTCTACATTCTGGCTTTTACATAATTTTAGAGGAACTGTGTAATACCCAGTCTTACTTGGACATAAGGTAACATAGGTTAAAGTATTGAACCAGGGGTCGATTTTTTCAAGTATGAGGAGGTATCTTCTGCGTTGCACCTGATTGCAGGGCTCTCAATGTGGAGTTGTCTTCCGCTTGCGGCAATAAATATGCGGAAAATAATTTATTTTAGTCTTTATTTTTACAAAATTGTTTATAATTTAGTTTGTGTGTAGTTTTTATTAGCTTTTAAACCACATTAGATGTAGTAGTAATATTTTATAATTGGTATTATAGAGTGATTTTTCTGCCCTTGAAACATATAGTCTATTTTTCTCAACAAACTGGTTAAACTATGGAAATAATTAACTGGTTAACTATTATACATTTTATGGAATTCTCATACATGTGTGTTCGTGCCTTATTGATGAAACCTGATTTCAATGTGTGACGATAACGTCCAATGGAAGCTTTAGTTTAAAATTCAAACTTTCATGGTAAATTTTATACTTAGTTTGTAGATTCAAGTTTGTTGTTGAAGTTACTCTGTTCATTAAGAACTAATGAGCTGTGGTTGAATTTTTTATAACAAATGCATTGGAGACTGTTTTAGTGGTGCTTGAGTTGTTTGTTTTTAACCAACTTCTATGCATTGTACCACTTTCGGACGAGTTATAAACAGTACTTTTATCACCTTTAATAAATTTTATTATTTCATTTTCAACTTATTATTTCATTGTTATATGTTGAAAATGACTAGGACGGTGGCAAAAGAAAAATATTCTTCTTTTCCTTATACAGTAGAAGCCCTCCAATCCGGCCACCTTGGGACCGATCTACCGGCCGGATTTAAAAATAGCCAGATTAACCAGCGGTTTATTAAACAAGTTAAACTGAGATCTTTATTATATGTGTGTTCCAACAATGAACTGTTATGGTATATTTAACAATGAAGGGTATAATACTTTCCCAATCAATACTGTGTATGAACTTAGTAACAATCATGATTTGCTCATTGAAGTCACTCAGACGTAAAACAGCCGAAATGACAATCTGACAACGGACAAGCATTAGCTAGCGATGAAACTGCGTTTAATGGACAATAATACTGGTCTTCTGTCAACGAAGGCCCTAACGTATAATGGGACCGTAATAGCTATGTAATCTATCTAGTGACCTAACTTCCTTGTTACATAGACAATCGAGCCCAGGAACACCCAAGAAAGATAACAATCTAAACTAGAACAAAAACACAATGTTTAAGAAGATATTTGAAACCATCTAGTCCGGAAATTGGCAATTGAACTGATATATTTCGGGATATAATATGGAGCAATTTGATTCGGGTATATTTTGGCCGTGAAAAACGTCCGCGATTGAAAATTTCATTTCCGGAAAACCGCAGCCGGATTATTTGGCATCCGAACCATCCAAGGCCGGACTAGAGGGCTTCTATTGTATAGGCCTAGTTTATTTGGGATTAATCTATTTTATATTTGAATTGATAAGAGTGACCTACAAATTTATTGATTGTGGTTTAACTTTTGGATGGTCTTGGTTCTGTTCTGACTAAATTATAATGCAAAAATGCGGTTCAGTGGAACTTTTGATGGAATCTTTGGATTCAAATGTTGATTCTTTTTAATCGATTCTGGAATCCAAATCTTTGGTCAAGATTCAGATGATTCGAGAATGAAAATTCAGCTTCGACACATCTCTCATGAATAAAATCTCTCATGTGATATATACTAATGCTGCTATGAATGTAATCCAATGCACTCGCTTTTAAAAAGACTATTTCATTCATAAATCTCTATTTTGTTACTTTTTTATATATAAATCTTTGATTTGAGAAGTGGAATTCTCTGATAATGTCACACTACTGCTTTTGTTGCTACTTTTTGGGGCAAATTTAGTAGAACCAGTCATTAAGTTTTTGTAAAAAGTTAAAATGAAAAATTTTGATTCCAAATTGTTGAATGAAAACTGGACGTTTTCGTAACCTTTTAGTTTGCTTTATGCCAGGTGTCTCACATAAGGTGTCTCAAATTGATTAGAGATCAACAATTTCTCAAAAAAATGTTGAAAAAAAACAATTTTCCGCTAAATTTTCCAGGGAATAATTTTCAAATATTTTTAATGTAGTTTAAATATAGTTTCTTCTAAAAACTGGTGGTCACAGGTGCCCAATTGATCAAATCTTGGAAATTTCAAGTGTCACATTATACATTTTTGGAAATTCACAAACATATTTGATGAAAATAGAATTTTGTTATCTTCATTAGTTTGAAAATATCAGATAAGCATTTTGAGTCTGGAGTCTTTCATGACAAGTAATGAAAGAATTGCAGGGTTTTCCATAAATTATGATTTTTGCCACAAAATAGCTGCCATTTTGAAACGGATGAAAATAACCAATATATATATATATATATATATATATATATATATATATACTAGTGGCATGTAGGGGCAAAGGCCCCTAAAAATAAAAATGGTGATGTTTCCAAAAAAGTTTCAATTTATCACCTCCTTGCAGTATTACTGTATTTTTCTCAAGCTAGAGTATGAATTTACACGTTTGGGTTGTCTAATAAAATGTTTACTAATCTTTATGAAACTTTTTGGTGGTATCAAACCAGTAATTTACCAATAATGTCCCCTGTATTAAAATACAATAGTCTATTTTGCAGAAAAAATATTGCACTATTATACTACAGAGTGGTTGAAATCGTTTTAACCTTACACATGTTGATGTTGAGTTTGTAACTCAAATAAATAAAATAGTTCAATACAACATAATCCCATTAACACTATACACTCCTTCACCCTGGACCCCTGTGCCCCACATTCCACCACATTCCCTGTGCCCACCGTTCTTCCCCGTGGTCCCTATGCCCTCTATGTCCCGCAAGCCTCCCCCCTAACCCCATGTCCTTCTGCCCTCCGTGCCTCGTGCCACCGACATCCCTAGTGCACATTGTCCTTCCCACCCCCGCGCCGCCACGTGCCCCGGGCCTCCTATGTTTCCGTGACCCCATGACCGACGTTGCTCCCCGTGGCAACCATGCCCTCCATGCCCATCCACCCTTTTGCCATCAACGCCCCTAGTGCTCCTTGTGCCCCCGCAACACCGCCACCACGTGCCACAGTGCATCTCCATGCCTCCCAAGAGTACCTATGCCCCCGCACCCCCGTACCCTCCATGCTTTCGTTCTCTTATGCTCGCCGTTCCTCCCTGTGCTATGTTGCCCATGCCTTACGCCCCCCTGTATCCAGTGCCCCCATATCCCCAAACCCCGTGTACTCCCCATGGTCCCGTGCTGCCATCCCCGCCATCCCTTCCCGTACCTCCGTGCTCTCCTGTGCCCCCACCATTTCCCCTATTTCCCCATGTCTCCCCCGTGCCCCCATGACCCCTTACCCTCCGTGCCACCGACGTCCCCCGTACTTTGATTTTAGTCTATTTATGTCTGTTCGTCAATGAAGTAGAACACTGATTGATACATTGTTATTTTTCGCACACTATCATTTCCATGAAAAGCTCCCCGTCTTTATGGATTAACGGGCGTTAATGGTTTCCCTACGACCTACGTAAAAAAAGTAGAGAATGGATAAAACCAAAACAAAATATTCCTCATACGGAGGTTATCCAATGTTAATAGTTTACATATAATTCATCAGTCGAAAATAAACAAACACTCAACAAAAAGATTCAACTCTTCAACTCTCTCTACTAAATAGCCAATATATAAAGCAGTAACTTAATAACTAAACGGCATTCACTGAGTAAAGACAATTAACCATTATATGAACCTTGCCACGTCCAAATTATTTTTTAATTTTTAGTTTTTATGGTGAATAGGCCTATACCAATCATTCTATTCATGTTTCCTTAATGGCATAGATGGGTTCAATAAGATGAAATCTCCTGAGGATCCGTAATCCGTTCATGACATTCTTCTTTTTTATAGTGCATTGCCAATTTTAAAATGTTATAACTATGCGGTTATCTTAACTCAAAATATCTGCTCAATAACCAGCTGAGTTTATGATAAAACACTGGAACATCTGCTTAATCACACGTGTAGATATAAAAACCCTCTTCCCATTAGATTAACATTGGAACTTCAAGGTCCATTGGGGCGAAGCCCAGGTAACTTTTAGGAATTCTGGTATTTTTCCTTGCGTCCTTGGACCTCAAGCTTTAAAATGAGCCATCACACGTTGCCCTATCTTTCTTCTAACTCGAGATATTTCGTGGGGACCAATTTGCTTACTTAATTATATATATATATATATATATATATATATATATATATATATATATATATTGAATAGACATTTCTAAATAGGACATGTTTGTATTTGATATTTCCTATTCAGGAAATAGTTTTATTTCAAGCTTGTGAAATATACTTGGTATTAAATCAATTTGTGACACTTAGTGTATAAATTTTCTTTTTTTTAATAAAACTTTTATCCTTTTTCCTTATTATTTTTTTTTTTTTTAATTTTCTCTTGAAGTTAATACCTCTCCAGTTATAATTTTAAACTTGTAAATTTTTTTACATATGTATAAAATAATCCTTAAGTTTAAATTTATTTTGTATTTTATATAGCCTAATGTTAAAACTGTTAATTTAAAATTTTCTGTCAATATTAGATATTTGTCCTTTTAGCACCTGATTTTATCTGAAATTAAAGTTAATTATAGTATTGATGTATATTTCTATTTTTCAAGTCTTCTATATATAGTAATTCTAGCTTTATATAGACCTGTGACAGGTATGTCGGTTAAATAAGTTAATTGGTTGACACATCATCAGTTTGAATTTTTAGTTTAATGGTGGATAATTTTTCCATCTCTCTGGTTTCAAGGTTGTGTCTTTGCCTGGTTAAACCTCTTTGAATACAATATTACCTGAAGTGTAATAGTAGGTTGTCAAGTAGTACAGGATGGCCCAAGGCTACAGCCTAGCAAGTTTCGGAGTAACAACGGTTGCTGATGTGATTCTAGCTTTTCAAGGTAATAACTGGTTATTGGTTCTTGATTGTAAAAATTATTTTGATAATATTGTCAACTGTGTCTTGTATTTTATTGTTATATTTTACTTATAAACATTCTATTGGTGTGTCACATTCATTTATGACACAAGATATTTGTACTCTTGTAAATAAGTATAGTAAGCAAATCAAAACATCTTCTTTAACTAGATTAATGTGTTAAATTTTAACTATTTATTTGACATAATATTTTAAGATAGATTTTTCAAAATAATATACATACTTTTTACAACTACAGTAATAGAATATGGTCTTTTAAGTATGCCCGTCTATTGACATTAAGATACTGCAATGAAATACAATGTGAAATATGGTAGGAGTATGTTAAAACATTGACAGATACCAAACTCAAGAGCCTCAGTTGGAACAATGCTCAGTGAGATCATGTTGCAGCTGTTTGTTTTAGATAGTAACACCTGCGGATGAGTTACTTTGTACTGTGTTGTGTGTTTGTATGTCTGTGTTTCTGTGGACTTGTGATAGGGCAGGGTTAATAGTCCACCTTAGCTTAGGCGCACACGTTTAGTTGATCAATCTCTTTTCAGTTTTAAAATATTATTTCTTTAGTTCTTATTAAGTTTTGCGACAGTTTATCTGTGTTATTAAGTGTACGAGGTTGAGACTTTTGAATTGTGAATCAAGGTTAAATTATTGTTTACTGCACTGTGAATTTGTTTTAAATTTAAATATTTGAATACAATTGGTTATTTTGCAAGGGTATATTTTTTACAAACAGTTTTTCTTTATTTACTATTTTTATAAAGATTACAAAAAAGAGTAGCTATGAATAAAAGTTGTTTATGTCTTTATTCCATATTTTAGGTCTATATTTCCCCTAAGTCTGTGAAAAATGTTTTTATCTCAATGTTGATCAATTTTGTAGTTTTAAAATTTATGATTTTTTCTACAATTATTGCTCACTGTGAAGTTATGAATAAATTTGATTAAATGCTACTTTAAACTTTCTTGTATTTACTTAAAAAAGTTACATTTTATGGTTGTAATATAAAATTTTAAAAATCGTGATAAGCTACTGGACAGTTGATCACCCTAGAGAAGAACACAGGAAAGCAATAAGTGTCCATTGCCAGAGGCAGGTGATAGTGTGCCCGGACTCAGGTGATTAAGCTGCGACACTGGACAACAGACAGTTGGGTGGGTAGGGGTGGGGGTGGGGGGAGGATGCTAGGCTCGGGGTGTCGGCCCCGCAGGCGTCACGGACGGACGGACAGACGCCAGCTGTGTCCGCTGCCCGCGGTACGACTCATGCTGGCCCTGGCCACCACAGCCATCATGGAGACAGAGGCATCCTGCTTCTGCTGCACTAGCACTGCTTGTGAGTCTTCTCCAATATAGATGATTGCTTTATAATTTGTTTGTTTTTATTGACGTCTGTCGGTTTCACATAAATTGGATGTTGGAAAATACAGTGTTTTGTTTAGAACTTGATTGATTCAACGTGTATAATTCATATCAATCACAAATTTATATAAAAAAAGTATAATATTAATAATGTATACTGTGTATGGTGTGTATTAAGGTGAAAGTTAACATTAAATAGACGTGCTCAATGTATAAAACCACTATAGATAGTTCAATAAAGATGCTAGGAATTTCTTGAACCATTTTTCTTAACAAATAAGCTTTGAAACTTAAATGCTATTTATAATTTGAGCTGTATATAAGTTAAAAGACTAAAAAAAAACTATTTTATGTTTGCATAGGTAAATATTTTCCGAATTGCCTTGAATGGCCACATATTTGCATACTTTTATACAAGGTTTCAATACTTAAATGTATAGTGTACTATTATGTTACATGTGGTATACTTTAATTGAAAATGGGTATCCGAAGGAGTGTATTGTTGGTGAGGTTTTTTTTATTATAACTGGTGTTATGATTAAAAGTTAGCATAAAAAAATGTATTTTAAATTATTCTTGTGCGTACTAATTTTACAATCCAATGTTTACTGCATGCATAAGAGTACAAATGTCTTCTAGCCCCGATCAATGCTTATTTATATGTTCACAGTGTTGCTTAGGTTTTTGCGTCACCATTTATAGTCTTTGTCCTGATCAGCTCGTGATAAAATTCTATAAGGGTTTATAAACAACTCATATCGTTACAGTGTTATACTGTTATATTGTTTTCTACACTAACAAAATGTTGAATATGTAATTCACAGTAAACACATATTTATTTAATCCTTAATTGCTAGGCCTATTGAAAAAAAGTAATGTTATTATGAAGTGGTCGTGAACCTCAGTATATTGTAGTTGGTAAAAAATAACCTTGATACAACAGACCCCAGTATATCAAACACCTCGATATTACAAAGTTTTTACATTCCCCTTCATATTCAATATATGGAGGTTCCACAGTATGATTATAAATTGTTATTATTTGAAAACTATTATATTGTTATTATACTAGTTGTGAGATTTCAATTTCTTTTTGTAGCGCGACAAGACAATGATGACCAGTATTCTAGTGAGCTTGAGAAGTTACGATACACACTCCAGCGAACAGAAGAGGAAAAGAAACGTCTTGAGGATGAACTGTTTAAGGTAAAGACTGAAGTGTAGATTACAACAAATAAAACCTTGCGGAAACTGAAATTATGCCTGTGCAAATTAAAATTAGATTATATACCAATTACAACATAAAAAATTTAAAATAGTTTGATTGTTTTAGCGAATTTCCCATAGGGAATAAGCTATTACCGTAGGTCTCATGGTAAGACCTAAGCCCGGGACCATGTTACTTTTTCGTTTTTAGGTGTCCAGAGACCAAAAATAATAGTCATTAAAATTTATATATATATATATATGTATATATATATATATATATATATATATATATATATATGTATATATGTATGTGTCCCTAGACACGATAACTCTCGTAAAAATGGTCCGATCGAGACCAAATTTGGTAGAGATGTGTAATCCTACGTTTATTCGGATGAGTTCGTAAACCAGACATATCGACCTACCGGAAGGGGTAGTTTTTGGGGGTTTTGTACCCCAAAAACGAGTTTTTTGCATTTTTCATATGTAAATTTTAAAAATTTTAAATTTTTATTTTGACCATTGGATTTAGCTCGAAAAAACACACAATTTAGTATTTTGAAGCTTTGCTCTATCTCCATTGGTTACCGAGATATTACAAAGTCCTGATTTACATTGTACATTGTACATTGACAGTACATTGTATTTTGGGGCTACAATGTTAATCTTATGGAGAATTGGGATGTGTTAATATTTCACTTATTAACCAATATTTTTCGATGAAACTTGGAATTCAGCTTCATTTGGTTGAGATTCATCCATTTATGGTAAAAAATATCTTGGTTTTAGCGAATTTCCCATAGGGAATAAGCTATTACCGTAGGTCTGATGGAAAGACCTAAGCCCGGGACCATGTTACTTTTTTGTTTTGAGGTGCCCAGAGACCAAAAAATAATAGTCATTAAAAATTTTATATATATATATATATATATATATATGTATATATATATGTATATATATATGTATATATATATATATATATATATATATATGTATATATATATGTATGTGTCCCTAGACACGATAACTCTCGTAAAAATGGTCCGATCGACACCAAATTTGGTAGAGATGTGTAATCCTACGTTTATTCGGATGAGTTCGAAAACCAGACATATCGACCTACCGGAAGGGGTAGTTTTGGGGGGTTTTGTACCCCAAAAATGGGTTTTTTGCATTTTTCATATGTAAAATTAAAAAATTTTTAATTTTTATTTTGACCATTGGATTTAGGTCAAAAAAACACACAATTTAGTATTTTGAAGCTTTGCTCTATCTCCATTGGTTACCGAGATATTACAAAGTCTAAAGACAGACATTGTCTTTTGGGGCTCCAATGTTAATCTTATGGAGAATAAGGATGTGTTAATATTTCACTTATTACCCTATATTTTTGGATGAAACTTAGTATTTAGCTTCATTTGGTTGAGATTCATCCATTTAAGGTAAAAATCTTGTTTTTTTTTACTTATCATGGCAGCAAACCTGCATATTCTGTTCCCATGTTAATCATATGGAGAATAGGCAAACTCTTTTATTTATGGACAGATATTGATGAAACTTAGTATATGGCTTTATATGGTTGAAAAAAATTGTTTTTATGCTAAAAACCTACTTTTGGTGTTCCCCATGGCAGCATACCTGCATACTCTTTTCTATTTTATCATAAGGAGACTAGACATTTATTTCCCTATTTATGAGCATGTGATGACATTTGGTTTACAGGTTTATCTGGTCAAAATTAATATTACTGATTAGGAAATTCGCTGAGTACGCAGGTCTGCTGCGACGGGGTGTATTTTATTTATGTATGTATAAGTGTTTTCGTATACTTATTGGTTTAATTTATTTACTAAGGGTTTTAAATGTTTGTGTATGTCCTAAAAATATTAATTATTTGTAAAATAATATAAACACTGAAATGTTTGCCACATATATTTACAGTGAGGATGATTTGTACGGTCAGGGTTAGCCAAGTACAAGTAAATGAGTATTTTGTTCTCATATCAAACTACCATCAAAACAAAATTTTGTCAGTTTAATCCCATGTATAATTACTGTCACATTTAACTTAAGTATTATTATTAGATTAAAACTTGATGGAAGTGATAGAGTTAAAATGCATGAGACGGATGCTAATTTTCATTCATTATTACATTTATTTAATTTATTATTCATATTATTTCAGTATTACAAACATTTTCAAGCAGTCAGAAGAAAAATTAAGAAACTTAAACATCCTAAGCAGTAAATATTAACAAATCGAAGTTAGCAATTTTCCTGCATTTTAAAAGTCAATTTCACTTTATGTTGAATCATAAAACAAAATACCATCTAAGATTTAACCTAGGAGAGCCTCGGTCTTTAAAACAAACTGGTTTGCCAATTGGAAAATTTAAGTATTAGATAAATGATTTTTTGGTTTTGATGCGGTTTGATCTTGGGAACTACTTAAATTAAAGCCGCATTCAAAATTTGTTTGTGGTAAGAAGCATGAATTGGTTTCCGATGGTCCTTACCACATAAAAATCACGGCCAGTCATCCGAACTCACAACAAATTGGATGTCTGACCAATATAATCTTTTATAGTGTTTACATGACAATTGGTGGATCACATTGTGAATTTTACAAGTTTATCTACCAACTTTTGGGTGAACTCAGATTGCAACACAGCTTTTAAAGTAATTGTTAAGTACACATCATTTTGCAAATGCCACGAAATTTGTGAAAAATTTTTACAGCCTGTTTTGTGACAAAGTTTGGATTGTTAATAAATTAATTTAGAGGCCCACGATTTTAAAATTTGGATCACATCAACATATTGTTTATACATATTTATTTGTTGAAAAGCTCCAAGTAAAGCTCAAGCAGCACAATTTAAACCTTTTTAAATTTTCCAAACCATGGTATATTGAATTTATTACAGGAAAACATTTTGTTTATTAATGTTGTTAATGAATGCTTTCAGGTGAAAGAGATTTTAAAGAAAGAGGTCCAAAAAGCTGAAAATGACAATAATCGCCATATATCCATCATTGCTGAGTACAAACAGGTAAAATAAACACTTCTTTACCAATTATTCATTAATATTTTACTACCCTCAGAAACTTGTTTAGTTTTTAAATGGTATTATGGTATTATAGGTATTATGGCCAAAGATTATCCAACATTAATCTGCAATAAAACATTCATTTTAACAATAAATAAATAAAAAAATTTACCGTCCGAAACAGGGGAATGCCAAGGTATGGTTTTTATATGTTTACAGGAGTACAACATTTAACAATCTTAAACAACTTTTAATAATCTAACCATATCTTGATCTTGCATATAAAGTTATCCTCACGTATCCCATATAGTAATAGTTCTTTAAAATTAGAGAATGATGTCTTATTATGAATACTGTTAGGTAAGTACATAAAGTGCAATGATTTTACTGTTGTAGAGCAGCAATATTTATCAAACGTTTGTTGCTTTCAGATTTGTCAGAGATTAGACTGTGAGCAATTGGCAGCAAAAGCTGCTCTAGATAAACTTAAGGTATGTGTTCATATTTTTGTTATATAAACTTGGAATCTAGCCTTTCAAATATATTTAACCCTTTGAATGCCAGCGACATTTTGTTTTACCTAATTAAAAGTGTGGGGTATTTTCTAAGAGTATGTCCCTAGGGTACCAGACCGTTTTTTACCGATTTTGTGATTTAAAAAGTTGACAAAAGTGATTTTGCAATATTTTGATGTTGAACAAACGATATATGGACACCTGCATCTTTTGACTCAATTGTTGTTAAACATGGAAGGGAAAGATCGAAGTACTCGTTAGGTTGCTGTGACAACTTTCCAATCAAAGTGTCGGGCCGGTGAGATCGGCTGTTGGCAGTTCTCGCACCAAAGTATGGAGCTGATTTAATGAGCTTCTGGCAGCGAAAGGGTTACCAAAATGCTTTATTATGTGTAATTTCAACCTAAACAATAGAAAAACAATTTAGTTAGTTATGCAAAGAAGAATCTTATTCTGATTAAGTTTACAAAAAAAGGAGAAAGGGTTCAGCTAGCTCAACTGAGAAAACCGGGGGAGAGAGGAGAGAGTGAAGTCTTCAGATTCTTCTCTCAAGAAGCCTCCCATAGAAACAAAATATTAGTAAAAATGTGTACTTCCTATATGTGTCTATGTGCTGCTTGAACACAATTTTCTCAGGTAAGCTAGCTGTACCCTTTCTCCTTTTTTGTAAATTTAGTTGGTTAGTTAGTTGAATGGCTCCTGCCAGTAAAATTGTAAGCAACACAATAAGATTTCAAAGCAGTAACGATGAAAACCCCACCCTGCATCATGGTTGGTAATTATTTGGTTGATATTTCTGAAGTAGGCAGCCCTGACACTGGTGGCAATCCACAAGGCTTTGGTTCTGCTGTGCAGTAATGTTGTAGGCCTCTGGAGATCGACGACCCTGAGTCAATCTTATGGAATCCAATATAAATCAGCTTAAAAAGGACGATAAATGTACAAAACTGGACAAGAAATTTTTGTAAAGCCAAGAGCACTGTTGGAGAATGATACATCAATGAAATTTAAAAACATGTCACTAAAGCAGCCACCACACAAGATGCGGGCAATAACATTATAACAGCCAAGTGAACCCATAATTAATTAATTAATTTGTTTTATATTGTTTATAGGTTGTTTAATTTAGATAGCACTCTATTTTATAAATGTGAAGTCCTGTCATATTATGTAAAAACTCACACTTATGACAATTTATACTGCTTTGTACAAATGTAACAAAAAGAATCAAAACTTATTCATTTTATTAAATTTTTCCACTCACCGTAAATTTTGACAGGGAGTGACCAGGCCAGCCTCTGTATTGTGTGTTATGTTACAGGCCAAGGTGGCGGGGTGTGAGAGGTGCAGGGAGGCTGTCAACAGCAGCACAGTGGAGGCGGGTGGTGACCAGGCCAGCCTCAGTATTGTGTGTTGTGTTACAGGCCAAGGTGGCGGGGTGTGAGAGGTGCAGGGAGGCTGTCAACAGCAGCACGGTGGAGGTGGGTGGTGACCGGGCCAGCCTCTGTATTGTGTGTTATGTTACAGGCCAAGGTGGCGGGGTGTGAGAGGTGCAGGGAGGCTGTCAACAGCAGCACGGTGGAGGCGGGTGGTGACCAGGCCAGCCTCTGTATTGTGTGTTATGTTACAGGCCAAGGTGGCGGGGTGTGAGAGGTGCAGGGAGGCTGTCAACAGCGGCACAGTGGAGGCGGGTGGTGACCAGGCCAGCCTCAGTATTGTGTGTTATGTTACAGGCCTAGGTGGTGGGGTGTGAGAGGTGCAGGGAGGCTGTCAACAGCAGCACAGTGGAGGTGGGTGGTGACCAGGCCAGCCTCTGTATTGTGTGTTATGTTACAGGCCAAGGTGGCGGGGTGTGAGAGGTGCAGGGAGGCTGTCAACAGCAGCACGGTGGAGGCGGGTGGTGACCAGGCCAGCCTCTGTATTGTGTGTTATGTTACAGGCCAAGGTGGCGGGGTGTGAGAGGTGCAGGGAGGCTGTCAACAGCGGCACAGTGGAGGCGGGTGGTGATCAGGCCAGCCTCAGTATTGTGTGTTATGTTACAGGCCAAGGTGGTGGGGTGTGAGAGGTGCAGGGAGGCTGTCAACAGCAGCACGGTGGAGGCGGGTGGTGACCAGGCCAGCCTCTGTATTGTGTGTTATGTTACAGGCCAAGGTGGCGGGGTGTGAGAGGTGCAGGGAGGCTGTCAACAGCGGCACAGTGGAGGCGGGTGGTGACCAGGCCAGCCTCTGTATCGTGTGTTGTGTTACAGGCCAAGGTGGCAGGGTGTGAGAGGTGCAGGGAGGCTGTCAACAGCAGCACGATGGAGGCGGGTGGTGACCAGGCCAGCCTCTGTATTGTGTGTTGTGTTACAGGCCAAGGTGGTGGGGTGTGAGAGGTGCAGGGAGGCTGTCAACAGCAGCACGGTGGAGGCGGGTGGTGACCAGACCAGCCTCTGTATCGTGTGTTGTGTTACAGGCCAAGGTGGCGGGGTGTGAGAGGTGCAGGGAGGCTGTCAACAGCAGCACGGTGGAGGTGGGTGGTGACCAGGCCAGCCTCTGTATTGTGTGTTATGTTACAGGCCAAGGTGGCGGGGTGTGAGAGGTGCAGGGAGGCTGTCAACAGCGGCACAGTGGAGGCGGGTGGTGACCAGGCCAGCCTCTGTATCGTGTGTTGTGTTACAGGCCAAGGTGGCGGGGTGTGAGAGGTGCAGGAGGCTGTCAACAGCAGCACGGTGGAGGTGGGTGGTGACCAGGCCAGCCTCTGTATTGTGTGTTATGTTACAGGCCAAGGTGGCGGGGTGTGAGAGGTGCAGGGAGGCTGTCAACAGCAGCACGGTGGAGGCGGGTGGTGACCAGGCCAGCCTCAGCCAGAGAGTCAAGGAGCTAGAGCTGGAGCTGGCTAGGACGAAGCTGAGTCAGGTGGAGGCTGAATGTCGCAACCAGGTACACCACGTCATCCGAATTCTACTGTTTGATGACAACTTGTTTTGTAAATCATTGATTTGGTAAATTCTCTTGGTTTGAGAAAATATTTACAAAATTGCGGCAAAATTGAATTGCAAAATTTTGTATGAAAGTGACTTAACAAGCAGGGATTAACTAATAATTCCTATTTGCAATGTATAATGAACTTAACAAATATATAAGATATATTCCAAGTTAAAAAATGTTTGTTAACTATTGAAAATCATAATAGAATAAAGCACCTATATAAAGGCAAATGTAAAAATGAGTATATCAAATATGAAAACTAAAAGATAACAAACACCTGCAAAGCTACAATTTATACAAAACCCTATAAGAAGCTACATCCCGCTATCTGTGCTATTGATTTATGATTGAACGATTTTAAAATGGTGTCAATATTTGTCAAATAAATAAATAAAGAGAACATGGTGCAAAAAACAATCACAAACACATCATTGAGTAAAGATGGCGGCGTTATTTCATAACTTACAGAGTGGCAAAAAGATAGGTAATAAAGGAACGATTGCTGGGGATGTTCAGCACCCCCTTACAGCTACTATCAATTGTTGAACCAAATAAAGACTTTCGCCAATTTTTTCCTAATGAGCAGCTTGGTCTAAAGGCTGTTCCCAAACTTTTCTGGTTAGTGCCATTCTCACTATCTGTTGCAGATATTGTCATTGGTAGGCCTATGTTGCAGGACCTGACTCACCAGCTGGCGGCGACATGTGCCGAGCTGCAGGCTCTATCAGCTCGCAACGCATGGCCGCCGTGGCTGCACAAGACCCTGTCCAGCATCAAGGAAGTGACGGCCACCGCGGCGCGAGACAAGCCCGCAGTGCACCGCCGCGACAGCGAGCCTCTGCCCCGTGAACGTGACTCTGAACCTTTCTAACGCTCCGGATGGCACGTCGCGGTGCAAACGAGTGATGCCCTCCATAGAGTACTGTATGTCCGCATTTAGCTTGCCGTAGGCTGCACGTACACAGCGTAGCTCTTGTGTACTGATTGTGTTAGGGTTTTGTTTTAAGGAAGTGTCTAGAGGGAATTGAAACCCCTTTGTTTTACTTTCTCAATTTATTTATGGTGTAAATAAATCAATGTTAGTGTACTGAAGTCCTTGTCATTACCAATAAGGTGTAAAAATCAATAATTCAAAATACAAAAATGTGTATAGCCTACTTAAGTACTTAACACTTAAGAGTGTTATGAAAGTTTGTACTCTGTAAAGTATTGCAAGTTTTGAAAAATAATTATTAAACATTTAAGTTGCATTTTTTAAGACTGAAAAACATATATCCTCTCAACATAAAGTTTGTAGGGAGAAAAATAATGTTCAATTACGATAGGTAAAAATGCCTTCATTAAGCAAAATACTTTACTCAGCTATTTAATTTGGTTGGCATTCGTTTGACATCAAAACCCTTGCCTTCAACAGAAAAACTGGGTGTAAGGTGATTTCGAAATTGTGAAGGCCTATTGAATATAGCAAATCATATATTTATGGAAACACTGGAACTTTATTTTACATACTCTAAAAGTGTAAAAGTTAATGAATTTTCTAGTCAGATTTTATTAATATAGTACATACAGGAGATAAATTACATAATAAGGTCTTAATATTATGCGAGCACCCTTGTAGGTTTATTTGCATTGTTTTCACTGATATACTCTTAGAGCTCTCTGATGTGCAGCTAGATCCTTGTAAGGACAATGAATATTATTATTTATTACTTATGAAATAATAATTGTACATAATGATTTATTTTACAAGCTTTACCATATCAGATTTTGTTTATTAGTTTTGTAGATTAGCTACATGGCACATGCCTTCTACCTTTTGTTTGTACAAATTTTAAAATCACACCTTTCCTGTACTATATAGAATTTAGTATTATTTATACATTATTTTACTGCTACAAGGTATATCAAATAAAAAATATTTAAAATAGTGAACTGCTTATTTATTTTCAATGTACATAATATTACATTAAAGTAAAGACAAAGTCTCACGGTTATCCTAATTCAGATTGTTCTCTCTTACTTCTATCTAAGCTCCAATTAAAATGACTCTCTTACTTCTATCTAAGCTCCAATTAAAATGAATAATGCAACATAAACCTTGGTTGGAGCTTTCTGCATGTTTACAGTCTTGGCAAGGTTTTCTCCCCTGATTTGTTTATCGCCAACTTGTAAACGAACTCCCTCTGTAAAGAAAGAGTATTTTTAGTACATCTTAACACCATTATCCAACAAGTTTAAACTCATATAAACATTAGCATAGAGTGACATAAGAAATTAAAACAGCCGAAATAATCCTCAGTGATTGTTTGGATTCTAGGCAGTGGGAGGAACGGGAAAAAATGAAGAAATTTAAATCCATTTGTTTCGACCACACTTTTTTAACGCGGTTTAGTGAAGGTCCCTACCAAATTTCATTAAGTTGTGCCAATAAATAAGCAATAAAAGTTAGACTTTTTAAAAAAATTTTTCAATTAAAATTACTTTAATTTGCATTAATTACATTGCAAAATCAATGTTTTTATGAAGAAAAATCTCAATAACTCCGTTATTTGTTGTCAGATCCTTACAAACTTGGCACCATTGGTTAGATGACCATTGGTTAGATAATTAAATTTGTCAACTTTTTTGTGTACTATAAAATATTTATAAAATTTACCGGTTTTGAGATATTTTAGTTTAAAATTTTAAAATGGCCGCCATTTTGAAAATACACATTAGAAAAAAATAAATTTTTTCTTGAAAATGGGTATTGCTATGATGAAGGTGCATGCCAAATATTAACTTAATACAATGATCCATTACGGAAATAAAAATTATTTTGTGTAAAAAACAAAATGGCGGCTATACGAGTAACTTTTGAGTTTTCAAAATTTTGAATATGATATTTTGACTTTTATATCCCAGGAATAATACCTGAAAAAATTGGTAGAGAGTTCAGGGACACCCTGTATATTTAGGCGACAAATTGAAAAATACTGATACAGCATGTAGGCTTTGCTATAGGCTTTCGTTTGAAAATCTCTATTTATGCTTGCAAGTTTTTTATCAGCCAAAAATAAATCTGTTTTCAATTATTGTTGTGATGCTGCTACTCACTTCATGTTCATTTTTACTACATAGCATTAAACTGATATCACAGCATTTATGCACAAGTGTGAAAGTACAAGGACTTAAACATAAGTGATCATTTTTCCTATTAAAGTTGTAACCTAGCAAAATATGGTAAATAGGTATTTAAAGTGCTACCCATCGATATTAATACCGCTAGGCCTATATTGATAACGCGTACCGTACCGATTTTGCACCGAGAACCGAGGTACGCAAAAATTGTACCATACCGAACCGTACCGACCTGAAACTTGCTGTACCGCAGACCCCTAGTTAACCCTCCCGCTGATGAATGTCGCTGCTGATACTAAAGCGCAGTCTGAAATGTCATCGTCACCCGCGATGATTATGTAAGCGTTAACTATAAAAGCAATATTTTGTGAAATATTGCTACAAATCATACGTATTTTATACCATCCAGTTGACGAAATTCTATTCTACAGAATGAAGCATAATTTTATCCTCTTTGCAAATCTTTTTCTTCTTCGAGGATTTGATTTCGTGTATGTCCCCAACTGGATGCTACGGTGCTTACCTATATTAGACTTGTGGGTTTGGTTATGTTGTGATTTAGTCATTTCAGAATTTGGTTAGCGTTTTTACTTTGATATTTCTTTTGAAATGGATTCTAATGATATTATAAATGCTATAGACGAAGAGATAAGTGACAGATAGTTAAAGTGACCTAGATGTTCCTGATTATTTTTCTGAAGATGACTAATGGCTAAAAAAATGCCATGTATATACAGTGTACATATAAGTGTAAATAGGGAAGCTTTTGAGATAACCCCATAAAGTACGGTATTTTTTTTTAATCACAAATAAATTTTGAACAAAATGGCTACCTAAGTTGGTTTCTTTCCAAATGAGTTTTTGTAATAAAACGCAAAGGCCAAAACTAAAAAAAATTTTTATTAAATTTGGGATTTTTGAAAGCCATTATTCTTCTCGTTATTATTTTTGTTTTGTTTTCTTGTTCTATCGACATTTACTGAACAAATTTATATGTAATAAGTAGAGATGTAACGGATAATTCTTTTGGCTGGACACCGGATACCAGATAACCGGCAAGGTTGTAGGCCGAAGCGCCGAATATCCGGCTCATATTGTAGTCTATAGTTTAAGGATGATTTACGGAAAGACAAGTATGAACTTGTCTCTTTGACCGTGAGAAAGTAGGTGTCACGAATTTTTCATTCGCAATCGGCCAGTCTGTGAGCTCTTCTGTATTTATTTTCTTTTTTTACATTGACGTTTTTTAAACTGTTTGTCTCGACCGAAAAGAAGACAAGTAGTGGTCAACCAATGCCAAACAATACCTAATCCTATTGAACATTGTGAAGATATATCTTTCATCTCCTTGCAGCAGTGTCTACAGTGAAAGGCTATTCTCAGATGCAGGACTTGTATACGAAGCAAAGCGCAACCGTTTGGTGCCAATACATGCTGAAAAACTTGTTTTTTATTCATAATGATTTGTCATTAGTTAAATATTATAACAAATTTGTTTAATGAGGCTCTATAAATAATAGAATTTTGTACTACAATTACAACTCAATGTCAATTAAAATATTTTAATATTAAAGGTGTTTTTGTTTTGTTTTTTTTTAATTTACAGAATTAAGTATCTGGTATCTGGCCAAATAGCAGCAAGTATCCGGCCAGATACCAGATACTTAAAAAGTAGCCTGATAGGACGGTTACCGGATAGTAACCGGATATCCGTAACATGTCTAGTAATAAGTGTACCTTTAAACATAATTTTTATTTTTTATAATTAAAAAAAAACTGCCCGATTGGGGTACCAAAAAACGTGTATCATTCATGACTGTCATACTCATTAGCAGAAGGGTTAAAGCTGCAATTGGTTGAAAAGTGCCCAGATCTGGCCATATCTGACGGTAGTATAATGTGGGCGGTAGTGTAATCTACTAACCCGAATGTTGAGCTGGTGGTTGAGGGTGAAAAGGCCGGAGTGGGGCTCTGTTGCTGTTGGGCTCCCCCAAACAAGCTGCCACCGCCACCACCGCCAAATGCAGGGGCCTGGTTTTGGGCCAAATTGCCGAAAGTCATTGTGTTCTGGTTGGCCAGATTCTCAAATGTAGATGACTGTTGCTGGGTACTGCCAAAACCTAGAGCATAATAAGATTGTTAGTGGTACATAGTCACAAATCAGCGATTAGCGATATTGATAAACATGCTTGAATTTTTACAGTGGGGGATAATAAACTTGTTGATTTATTCAGTAGTTTCAAACGATAAATTAAGAAGCAAGTTTATTGAACTGAATTAATGGTGATATAACAATCAGCAATACTGTTTATGTCTTTAACATATGTAGTACATGAGGAAAAATTAATTTTGAACTAGGGTTGCATTATAATATTCCATTACAAACATGGCTTTGTTTCCTTTTCATTTAAACCATTTAAAAGAGCTTAAAAACATCCAATCTAGTATTTTGAATTTTTTACTTTGCTTAAATGGTTATGGAGATAATCCAAAACTATGTTTTCCATGTTATTTTTATGGGAAATCAACTAAACCTTTTATCTTGCTTATTTATTGACATATTTGGGCAAAATTTGGTATGTACTTTATTTAGAAAGGGTTTAATTTATATTTGCTAACCAAACCCATAAGGCGGCAAACCTACCTACTCAACCCTATGAGGTTTATGGGGAAAATAATAAGAACACTCTAAATTGGTAAAATTTTGTATACAGGGTGAACAACTTAACTGTGCCACCATTGGCATATCCTAAACTATGTGATTTAGAGAAAACTTTAAAGGGGGAACATCACCTATTTATTCAAGGCAATAAAAAATATGAATTCCATTTTCTTCTAAATGGCCGCCATTTTCCAATATGGCGGCCAACTTTAAAATTTCGTATGGAACACCCTAAATTTAATGGTGTTTTTGGAATGTTCATGTAATTTTACAACATTTTTATTCTTCAAATTCAAATTCAAAATATCTTTATTCATTTGTAGTTTATATACATACGTGAATAGTGTTAAATAGTTATAAAAAATTACTTAGCCTAAATCTCAGAATTTAACAGAATAGTTCAAAATTATAACTCTTCAAAAGAATACATAGCTTTGTTGATGAGGTACTGCTTAAGTTTGATTTTGAATTTCTTACTTGAGACCTCGTCCGTAATATCATTTGGTATTTTATTGTAAAATTTTGAACCAGCGTATGTAGGTTTTTTCTTAAAAAGTTGTAAATTGTGGGCGCTTATGGCTAGGCTTCCCCGATTTCTGGTATTATGTTCATGATTGTTACCAACCAGTTCCATATCCTGAAATCTATTTTTTATAGATAAAACCGTATCAAAAACATACATTCCATAAACTGTCATTATTTGTTCCGATTTGAAATGATCCTTTACCGAAGTTCTGGGTTTTAAATTACAAATTATTCTTATTGCTTTTTTTTGCATTATCAAAATGGCATTTAAGTTATTGGTTGTTGTTGCACCATACAATGATATTCCGAAGGATATCACTGAATAGATGTAAGAAAAATAAATAACTTTCAGAGTTTCTTTATCACAATAATTTTTTAACCTAATTAATGCGTAGAGGCCAGAAGAAATTTTAGTTAGTAATTTTTCAACATGACGGTTCCATTTGAGTGTGCTTTCTATTTCTAATCCTAAAAATTTAATGCTGTCTTTGACTTCAATTTTTTTGTTGAGGATGGTAACATTAGGTAGTATTACATTTTTAACTGATCGAGTTTGAAAATTTACAATATTGGTTTTTTCTAGATTCAATAGTAAATTATTTGAATTAATGAAGCTATTTAAAATTTGTAGGTCAGAATTAATTTTAATTTCTAATTCATCGAGAGTTGAAGCTGTGATTTTCAAATGGCATTTTTGAATTTTCTTTGACAATTTTCTCTAAACCTAACGGTAAGCGGGCTATAGGTAATTAAGGTTCATTTTTAGTTCCATAAGAATAACATAGGGCAAACTTTATCTGCCCATATCTCCGAAACCATCCAGTAAAATAAAAAATACTCAAGAATAAAAATGTCTTAAACTGATGTTTTAATGTCATTTATTTCATAGTAACGTCAATTTTTTAACAAATTTTATTTTTTGGCCGCCATATTGGTAATAAGTTAATTTATGCGTAAATAATAATTTTTATGAGAGAAATGTTCTTGAAACGTCATTTTAAGACATTTTTATTCTTGAGTATTTTTTATTTTACTGATTGGTTTCGGAGATATGGGCAGATAAAGTTTGTCCCATGTTATTCTTATGGAACTAAAAATGAACTTTAGTTACCTATAGCTCCCTAACCCTTAGGTCTAGATAAAAAGGTTAAGGAATAAAAATGTCTTAAAATTACATGAACATTCCAAAAACACCATTAAATGTAGGGTGTTATATAAGAAATTTTAAAGTTAGCCGCCATATTGAAAAATGGCGGACATTTAGAAGAAAATGGAATTCATATTTTTTATTGCCTTGAAAAAATAGGTGATGTTCCCCCTTTAAAGTCTTCTCTAAATCACATAGTTTAGGATATGCCAATGGTGGCACAGAAGTTGTTCACCCTGTATACATTCACTAGGTAGAGTTTAACTTATATTTACCAACAAAACCCATATGTTGGCAAATCTACATACTCTCAACCCCATGGTTTTTATGGGGAAATGGAAAATATACCTAACATCCATTTGTTAATTCGCTGAGTAGGTCTGCAGCGACGGGGGTATTAATATTAAGGTAAAAAAGGCCAAAAACCCATTTTTACCCTTTTGAAACCCCATTAAACCCATTTTTACCCTTTTGAAACCCCATAAAACCCTGTTACCACTGTCCGATCATACTGGTTTGTGAACTCGATCAAGTAAATGATGCCTTATACCCCTGTACCAAATTTTATAAAAATAATAGGTTTCATTCAAAAGTTATTGTGTTCACAACACAAAGATATATACAGATATATATCAGGGAGCCCAGCGGTTTTCGACCGATAAAAAGTAGGAAAAGTAGGAATTTTTGGCCAAAAGTAGGACAAAAGTAGGACATTTTTTCTCGAAATTACGTCTATAACTTAGGTAAATATAACACGAATGACGCCATAAAAATGAGCTGCACTAGGGAAAATGATAATAAAAATTTTATCAAACTTAGTGACTAATGTTTTATTTTTACAAATTACCGTAAATAGGTATGACATGTATAACATAATAATATGTATATCTGATGGTAGTATAATGTGGGCACTTAGTATAAATATCATCATAGGCACATAGTATAAATATCATATTTCATATTATGAAATTTGCTGTTTAAATAATTTTATTATTTTAATACAAATCTCCAACCAATTAGGCCGGATAAAGCTTTAGCTGATTATAAACTTACATAAAAACTCATGTTGGGCAACGTTTCAAGTTCAATAACAAACTTAACTGAGTGTTGGTAATTTTTAACTAACTCAACATTTAAAGATATAAAATAATTTATTTATAAATAAATTATATCTTTCTGCCATTGCAGATTGCATACATACAAAGAATACCATACAATTTAATTATACAATGATTTCTTAGAATGATTATTGAATGTTTCACTGCTGTAAGCGCAATTTCATTTAATTTTGATTTTGAAAGTTTGAATTTTTGCCAAAATTCTGTAAAAAAATTTGGTATTGTTCCTCTTGAACCTATTAGTAAACCAACTACTTAAATTTCAATTTTGTATTCATTTTTGTAAAATCCAATTGTTGGGTGGTATATATTATGTTTTTCTAAATGTACCTCTTCAGGCATTTCTTCATTTCCTTCAAATCTTACTGTGGGATCAATTATGTAGGCTTTATTTTCTTTTCTATCTATAACAATTGAAGGGTGCAGGGGAAGAACGATCAAACTCACAAAATCTAAAGTTTTCAGGAGAGCGTTTTAAAAATTTAAAGAGTCGTATAAGTATGATAACATATATCCATAGTAATGTTAATGTGCTTAATATTTAATTTTACTGGTTGTCATTTTATGGTTGAAACAATAAAAATTTGTTTTTTTAACGGTGATTTTAACGGATTTTAAGGGACTTTAACTTTGATTTTTAACGGACTTTGTCCGTTCTTCCCATGAACGCAGTGGAGCTTGACCGATATTCCCCTGCATACTCTAAATGTTTTGTATTCTAGTGCGGAATCTGTTCGTTACTCACGTTTATAGGATGCACGTGGTTTTAAAACACGCTTAGACGAATCAAAATATACCGGTATCTCAATTTTTTGTATTTTTGGACTTGATCGTTCTTCCCCTGCACCCTTCAATTATGTCACTACGCCGAATCGAATTGTTGTCTGCAACGCCTGTAACTTCTTCATAAACTTCATAAGATTTAGATCTGAATTCATCGGCTATAATTGATCGTATTCTATTATGGCAAATGTTCCTGAGGAGACCCCCATATGGGCATTGTCCAAGGACATGCGGCAATGTTTCAGTGACATAATTCTCGGATATAGGACAATGCCTACACCGGTTGCCATCCTTAGACCGCCCCTGGAGGCCTCTTACTGGAGCTACATTTCCAACCATCTTCAAATATTCTTTGTATTCAGAATCCGAAAGGCCTTTAAGCTCATTCATGTTTTTGTTAATGGAGGTACATTGTCTAAACAGAATTACACCTTTCCCTTTTTGCTTCAAGGAGCACCATTTTTCAAATTCTAAATTTTGAAGTTTTTGCCGAATTATTTTAGGTTTAGGACAAGACGTTGGATCTATATCTTCTAACAATAGTTTTTTTATACAATCATTAATATCAATATCAAATTTTCTGTTCATAATATAGGGATCAGCTTCCTTTTTCAAAACTAATGAAATGTTAATTTGTTGGATGTATGCTTCCCAAGATGCTTTAATTAAACCTAATTCTTTAAAACTTTTTGGAGAATATAACATACTGTTTGGAATATCACTTGGTAATTCTAGTATCTCCTTTACTGCTGATGTTATAATTAACTCTATGTCATTTAGGAAATTTTGGTTCAATTTGTTCAGAGGAGCACACTGGAAAGGATATACGAGCGTTGGCCAGATGTAGTTATTAAGAACATACAATTTTTGCAATGACTTCAAATATGGTGATACAGCTACCCTTTCAATTTTTTCTTTCAGATTTTTAATTACTTTTTCCTTGTCAAACACAATTTCGTTATTAAAATTTACACCTAAATATCTGATTTTCTCACTATTGTCAATTGATTTAATTAAACTATCACTAACCACAAAGTTTTCTGATACTATACAACCTTTTTCGATTTTTATAACATTTGTCTTACTAATATTTAATGATAATCCAATATTTTGATATAGATTACTTGTCATGTCATATAAAGCTAAAACCGCTTCTTTACTTTTACCTATGAGGACAGTATCATCGGCGAAGCTTAGCACAGATAACGCTGGTAATGTTTCATTCAACTTATATCCATACATATCCGAAATATTTTGTTCTGTGAGCTCCTGCAGTATGTGGTTGATCAAGGCCGTAGCCAGCGGGGGGGGTCAGGGGGTCGAAACCCCCCCCCCGAAATTCTGACACAAAAAGCCCAAAAAAAAAATGTGAAAAATTTTTTCTTAAGACATTGTTTGAAAATTTAATGATGGTAAGAAATAAACTTAAAAACAAAGGAAATATAAAATTACTTATTTGTTTAATAAAAATGTTCAAGTCATAAGGAAAGTTGTAACTAGTCAGCTGTGCGGACCCCCATATCATAGGGATCGCGGGAGAGTGTGAACGACAACAAATGAGCGGGAATCCGACATAACATTTGCCTGTCAATCCACTCATCAGAACTTATTCGCGCCAATCGGGTGTGTACTGTGCAGTTTACAGTTATCCATAGTGACAGTTAGCCTCATAAAGCTTTGTGTAGTCTGTTAAATTGACTTATACAACGACGTAAATGCTCAGTAAGGTTGGTAAGACAAAACAAAAATAGTGAAAATCTGTTTTAATTATGCATGCTCCAGCATCGGCAGCTTTCGCCCTAACCTTTATTTGACTAGGTAAGACTGAGGAGGTTATATTCTTACTGAAGGGATCACCATTTTGTTGTTGATGGCGAAAAAGCTTGCCGGTATATCTTGTTGGGTTGGTAACACTGAAATACCGTTTTGTTTAACGCGGTAAGCCGTTCGAAATTTCTTTTGAAACTATGAATGACTAGACCTACATCAATTAATTATTAATATCGTCAGCTATAGCGAGAACACAACATAACATAACATTATGTTTATGTGCTCACTGATTATCTCACTCACGCAATAAAGGAATGTGATTTGATTTGTCACATTGTTGATGGTTTCGTTTAGGATATAAACCATATTTCATTGCAGTGCATCAAAAGAAGTCATTTTAGAGTTTTAATGTTTATTGCTTTATTAATAGCTTAAGACTCAGTTTCCCAGAATTAAAATAACTTATTTAGGCCATAGGATTTTATTTCCTGACATATTATTTGTCGCAACTTCTATGAAATCTGACAATTAATTTATTGACAACCTTGCAGTAAAAGGTGGACTCAAATTCTTTGTTCTGTTTTTATATGCAACTAACTCAAGCTGCTTTGATATTACGTAGGCCTACTCGTAGATTTACTGTACAAGTAAATGTGAGACTGATAAAGTTTAATAAAAGACTCGATTCACAATTCGTTTGACTCCCTTGGCTGACTCGTTCATTTCGGCAAGTAGTTCAATTTGGTACTCCGAGCATTCAGCTGGCACACTAGGTTAACATTGTGTGCTATCTCCAGTATTATAATATAACCTCCTTGGGCAAGACAACTGAATATTTTTTATTATCAATAAAAGCCGCCAAGCAAGTGATGAGCGGCTTAGCACTGATGTCTATTCACAGGAAAAGACAGAAACTCCGACAAAAGATAAGTTACTTTAGTTTTTAATTTTTATGAACCAAATTGATTATTATACAGTAGGCTATAAGGACTGAGTGAAATTATGTTTATAGCAATAACGATACTGTCATATTTATTGTGTTGAACATTAATACGTTTTAGTTAAGTTATCATTGTACGGTGTCTCTCGTTAGCAGAGACATTTTAAGTTAGCAAGTTTGAAGTAAAAAGAAGAATTTAGTACATTTAATGATTACTGCTTGTTTTCTGGGCAATTTAATAATAAATTAATATTATTTTTTGTAATTATGTAAGTACTATAAATATCTAATTGTTTTAACATTACATAATATTAAGAATTGTGATAAAATTAATGTTTGGAAGTTAAGTTACTTCCTGTAACCGCGGACCTCAAACCCCCCCCAAAATTTTTTTCTGGCTACGGCTTTGTGGTTGATAGAAAGGTTGTAAAGGGTAGGAGAGAGGGGGGCTCCTTGCAATACTCCTCTGTTAATTATTATAGGTTTTGTTTGACCTTTAGTTGTTTTTATCTGGGTTTGATTGTTGTTTTGTAGCGCTTTTATGTTTGCAGAAAGAGCGGTCGGAATATGCAAAGAGTCAAGTACTTCAAATAAATGATCATGACCTACATTGTCATACGCTTTCTCTATATCCAAAAACATGACACAGCAATCTTTTTTCTCTTGTTTTGCATTTTTTAAGACGGAATCTAGAATATTGGCATTCAAGTAAGTTCCGGGAACATTTGTAAATCCTTTCTGCGCTTTGTTAAAAGTGACATACTCCTTAAGTCTTTTGTTGAGTATTCTCTCATACACCCTTCTTATGGCTGAGCATATTGATATTGGTATCCAGTTATTTACTTTAGAAGAATCACCTCCTTTGTCAAGAAGAATAGTTCTTACTTTATGAAATAAACTGGGTATTTCATGATTTCTGTGGATTCTTGTAAATATTAGCGATAGAACTTTGGCTACTTTTTTAACTTTTAATGCTCTTATAAGAACCTTATCTGGTCCTGGAGCAGAATCTACTTTCATAGCTCTAATAGCATATGAAACTTCTTGTTCGCTGATTTCCATACTGTATGTTTCATTCAGTTCTCTAACAAAAGGCTCATTAACAGGTGTATATATTTGAAGTTTGCTAATATTGGGTTTGGAGAAGCGTTCTTTAAATTTCTCATGAAGTGTGGATAATTCTATATTACATTTCTGTGAACCTTTTTCCATAATTTTTCTGACAGCTCTCTTCCTCAAATTATAATATTCAAATTGGATAACATCATACGAGTATTTTTCTCGTCTTCTTTTGCGGTCATTTTTGGCTGATCTTTGTGGATTGGAACTACTTTTGTAAGATTTATTTTGTTTTGCCAATTTGTTTTTCTTGCGCATTTCATAATACTTTTGTGCTGGATGTTTCGGTCCAGGCAAATTATGAATTAACTTTGATAGAAAATTAGAGAATTTTGTTACATTTTCATTGAATTCTTTTAAATCCAAGTCTTGTGAGAAAATATCTAACCATTTGTTTAATTCATAATCTGATTGATTGGCTATCAAATTATCTCGTGGTGTTATGTTTTCTTCTTCACTCATTTGGCTTGGTATTGAATTGATGTCTTGATAAGAGTTATATTTGTCACAGACACTACCTATATGTACAATATGATGACTTCTTGAAACACGTATATTAAGAGCTTTTTTATTCTTAAAGATTCTGCCACAATGTTGGCAAACAATCGTAAAAGAAGAGTTTTGTCTGCTTGTTTAATTTAATACCGTATTCTTTTCTGTAGAGGAATTTCCGGTAGTATTTTCTTGTCTACTCCCACCACTATATACCAAGTTTGCGTTTTTTAATGTTTGGGTGTTTTCAATATTCTTATGTTGGTTGGGATAACTTGTATATGGACTCTTTAGCAAAACACCTCTGCTGTTGTCGCAATTTGAAAGGATATTTTGATACACAGACGAAACACAAAAGTTCTCAATAAATTTCTTCTCTTGTGTAATATCTGTATTGTTCATTAAGCAATGCGATATAATTTCAGAATTTCTTATCACATGTATACCACATTCAACATTCCCTTTCTGTTTCTTACATTTTATTTCACTTATTTCAAAGCCTGTCGTCCCGTATAAGAAACCACTAATTCTTCTAGCCAGTATTTTTGCATGATCATGATTCAAAGGGTGTAATGAGTCGAGGTGGTAACATTTTTGTTTTTCTATGTCAAAAAGTATTAATGACCAGTGGCAACCTTTTAAATGATTGAAATCCTTTGAATAACATTCAATTTCCCTACTATTTACTACAGTTAATATATATTTGAATTGTGTAAGTTTGAGTCTGATAAAAATTGATTCTATTAGTGATTCATCTGAAGCTATCTTGAGAATATGGCTTGTTGTTGGATCTATCAATATACAGCAACTTGGAACTGTTAGTTTGCAGTTCATCCAAGACCATATATGTACATCATCCAGCTCATACCAATTCTGACTACATCTATTATTTTTCTGAATACTCTGTATCGTTTCATTAGCAAAGAATTTACCATCTGGAGTTGAATATTTTGTACAATCAACAGTTATTTTGTCCATAAAATTGTTCATTTTCGGGTCATTATAATTTATATATGTGTCGTCTTTATGATTTGCGTTTATATGAGAATTCAGCCTTTTGAATTGCTTATTACAGAAAGGGCAAATTTTCTTATTAGAACTGAAAGTTCTTTCGTCCTCCTTGTGAATAAAACTTTGGTCAGGTCCAGGATTTGTTTCTACATCCCCACTCAGTATTATTATTATTGCTAGTAAGAACTGATTGCAGTTTAACTTAAAATGTGTACTCTGCCAAAGTTTTTTCCACAGGATTTTATTTTTTCTGTATGGTACAACCTCTAGAAGCGATATTTTTGTCATTCTATTATTCAGAATAATGCCCAGTATGCGTATCTTATTTTCATTTACATATAAAATGTATTGCTCATTTTTCCTTAAATTAATTTCAGAGTTCAATGTGATGATGATAGTCGAGATAGCTTGTAAAAAAATTATTACTTTCAGAGATACGTTACAAAATTTCTTTCTCATGGTTATGCTTAACGTATAATCTTCTTAATGCAAGTACAGTTATAAATAAAGGTTGTATTCTCAGCTGAATTAAAGTTTGTTTAGATTTGGTTAATAGAAATTATGTTTACATAACCAAAAAGTAGAATAAATGTTGAATTTTAGACTTAATATTTCAAATTCACTTTCAACTTCAAAACTTGAACATATTCTAAAGTAAAATAACATAATTTAAAATTCTTACCAATATTCAAACACTAATTCACTAACAAATTATAAAAAATCTATAAATTTTTTAGACAATTTTTTGGACCAGTTTTGTTTATATCAGATGTTTCAGTAAATGCATACATGTCACTTTTATATTTATTACTAAAGTGGACCAATTTGTTATATTTTCCAGATTTTTAATCTTTTCAGGTATAGAATTGATTGATTTGAAAGATTTTGTGACAACATAGAATTAAAATGTATCAAGACTGTAGGCCTACTAAAAATGTAACTTGTTCCAAGTCTCTCAAAGTTAAATGTAAACTCATGTCCTGATTAGTTCTCTTTTTGGGGCTATTTCCTGGTATATGGAATTAGTACATAATTTACTTTCAATTCAATAACATTCCCAACTCTCTTCACATTATGTACTTTACGACATCATTGGTACAAAACTATGAAAAGCAGGATATTCAGAAAAAAGCCAAACAGATTGTTCAAAGCAGAAATTAAATAAAAAATTTTCTAATTTAGCATCAAATTTGTTTTAATGCTGACCTCAAAATTACTAAGCAACAAATCAGCTGAAGCCCTGCATGGGGTATGGCCTCATTATTCTTTATAGCATTTATTTAAAGATTAATAAATAACAATATTCTTTGTGTTACATTTTATCAAAGACGACTACTAACTAGAGGTGTGCGTTATTTAACGTAATAGGATAAATAACACTATTACCAAACTGCAGCCTATTAATCGGTTATTAGGTTACACGGTTTACCCTATTAATTTTTTAATAGTTAATTTTTAGAGCAAAAACAATAATTATTAATTTTCTGCTAAAAGAATTAAAAATTTTAGCCTTTTCCATCTCGGAACGTTTCAAATCCAGCAGACTGGATATTAATTAAAATCCAGACCCATGTAGTTTGGTTTGGTCGCAGAGGAACAAATGTCACTATTTTGTGTGGTTTTCACGGAACGTAATCTGTATTCGTTTGTGGAGTAGGTAACCCAAGTCACCATAGAATAGTGGACACAGCGGAACAATATCAGTATTAGTTTAAAATGGCAATCACAAATGTAACTGTTTGTTGTGGTTTTCACGGAACGTAATCTGTATTCATTTGTGGAGAAGGTTACAATGGACACAGCGGAACGATATCAGTACTAGTGTGGAAAAGAAATGAAAAATTTAACTCTTTCGACTCTGCTTTATTGGAACGGAAACGGTATTCGTTTAGCTTCTACGGTACTGAAATCGCTGTTTAATAGTGGACGCTGCGGAACGCTAGCTGTATTAGTTTGGAATTGAAGGAATAGATGTAACTCTTTGGTTCAGCCACCGCTGAACGTTACCAGTCTTCGTTTAGCGACAACGTTATAAGATTCACCATCCACGGCGGAACGAATCAAAACGACCCCAAGCCGGGCGCGGCCGAGCGTTGGTTTATTGAACTCTAGGTTTTTTGTTTGTTTACTTTGATAGCACGCGTGACGGCGGGAGGGGAGGGGGTTGCGGGGGTGGGATGGAGAGGGTAGACAATAACAAATACATAGTGTCTTCCGGGGTCAGGATATGAATTATATTGACGATCCACCTGCCAGTATCAGTGCAAAGCTGTTCAAGTACGGTTGATAAATAATATTGTTGTGGTGTGGCTAAATCGTTCTAATAAATACATACAGTACCAGTGCCGGTATTTATTCTTGTTTCATTTTGTTTGATATAAAAACTTAATATTTTTTGACGCTATAATTGAGATGTGAATGAATAATGTAATAACGTTTTTGTTTGTTTAAAAATTAATTAAACAGTAAAAATGAATAAAAAGTCTAAAACAAGTTATTTATGGAATTACTTCTCAATTAAAGATCCACAAAAGAAAATCGCCGGGTGTGATATATGCGGCCAACTGCTAATTTTTAAAACAACAGTTTCTAAATTTATACCGTATTATAAGTCTATTCAATTTATTTATCAGCCCTATAAATAATAATCAATTTTTTACTGATTACTAGCCATAAATTATATTGTTTATGGGAATAATGTTTAAATTATGTAAATGAATTTATGAGGGAAAAAATTTTCTTGTACCTTCGATGAAAAAACCATTAACTAGCTTATTAAAACTATGCCTCGGCAGGATAAGCTACGGCTGGTAATAGGTTACAAAATTAATAGCTTTTTGTCACCTATTACTAAAGTTCTGTGTAACGTTGCAGCATATTACCAAAAAGTAGCTGGAATTTCCACCTCTACTACTAACTTAAATAAAAAAAAACCCCTAAAATATTAGTGATAATAACTTAGCAACAAATACTCTTATCTTCATAAGTAAAAATACCCCCGTCGCAGCAGACCTGCGTACTCAGCGAATTTCCAAAGAATTATTATTTCAACATTAAAGAACTTTTTGGCTATCTTATATAATTAATAATCTTTATTATTTTTATTTAATAATTTATATATTAATATTTATATTGCAATAAATGACTTTTTTAACAGTAATAAAAGTGGACATCCAAAGCTTCAATGCAAAAGGAATGAATTGTTTACAAATAAAAAAGCATAAACATTTCAAATTTGACAAATATGCAGAATACAGCTGATCAGCTAATTAGGAACAGATACCTTATTATCTTCATCTCTCTTGCTCCCATTATACACCTATTTTCCATGAGAATACCGTGGGATTTAGCATGTAGGTTTGCTGCCATGTGGGTTTTTATCAAATCTTAATTACTCACCACCTAGTGAAGGTTCATACAAATTTTTATTAAGATATGTTGATAAATAAGCGATATATAACTTTTTAAAGATTTACCCATAGGAATAACATGGGAAACTTGATTTGAATTTTCTCTATTACCAGTTAAGCTATTTTAAAGATTGAAAATACTAAATTGTTTGCTTTTTAAGCTCTTTTAAGTGGTTTGCGTTAAAGTTGATGAATTTTGAAAATTTAGGTCCAAAAATGCCAAAAACCCATTAAAAACCCCATAAAACCCCGTTCCCATAACCCGACAATGCTGGTTCGCGAACTCATGAAAATAGACCTGGTCTTACACCATCATACCAAATTTCATCAAAATCGGAGGTCCCCTTTAAAAGTTATCAGTACCACGGACACACATATATATATATATTGTGTTTTTCCACCTAAAGATAACTTAAATGTATTGTCTTTTAGCGAATTTCCCTATAGGGAATACGCTATTACCGTAGTAGCCAAGGTAAGACCTAAGCCCGGGACCACTTTACTTTTTCATTTTGATAGCTGATAAATATATATATCAAAATGAAAAAGTAAAGTGGTCCCGGGCTTAGGTCTTACCATGGCTACTACGGTAATAGCGTATTCCCTATAGGGAAATTCGCTAAAAGACAATACACTTAAGTTATCTTTAGGTGGAAAAACACAATAAAACCAACTGTGTTGTTATTTTTACACTTAAGAGTCTGCAGTACCTACGCCACTTCGGCATTTTGTCCCATAAGAACAATGTTAAATTTGAAACAGTACCAGGGGGACCGAGCTTAAGCTCGGTAAAATTATTGCTTTCGTTCTCACGCAAATCTCGTTCGCTCTGCTCACTCGCCAGGCCGAAGGGTGCTGCACTTTGGTATAGTTTTCCTTTAAATATATTTCACATTGGTTTTATCTACAGTTATCAGCTGATTTTTGTTCAATTTAAAAACCTCCATAAGGATAACATGGGAACTTTGAAGGGCTCTAGTGTGAAAACCAGATTTTTCCCAGCTATGGGACCAACGCCAATCGATTCCTGGTGGCCAAAACTCCCATAATCAACCAAAAAATAAAAAATCCTTGGAGCGAAAAAAAAGTTTGCCCCGTACAAACGGAGCTTGTTTTAGAGTATAAGATAACTGGAGTTTGTTTGGTCTAAAAATTACAAACTTGATGTAATTTTAAATCTTACCACAATGTCTTTCATTTGACGTTATTGAAAATTAATTTTAAAAATCATCCACTCGAATAAAGAAGAAAACATAATGTATATTATCACCATTTTAAAACCATGTTAAACCATTTTTAGGAGGTTTATTAAAAGAACTAAAACGTCACATAAACCGCCTTACCATTATTGTGAACATATTCAAGTTTCATGCGAATCCGATGCAAGATTATCGAGACACCTATAATAAACATTGTTCTTATGGGACTAAAAATCAAGATGGCGGAGGTACTGCAGACTCTTAATTTAGAATGCTAAGTTACTAACACACAGATCGTAACTAGCTTGTATTTCCACAAGAATAATATTATTCAAGCACTACTTATGATCAAATATTACATTGACATTTATGTATAGTACTAACTTATATTGTAAATAGATTTAAAAATTGAAGAAAATACTTTAAATCAACCAATTAGTTTTATCTATCGAATGAACGAATTCAACTAACGAAGAAGGTGCTTAAATTAAATTTGATGTGTATTTTGTTGTTTCATGTAAACAGATTGTAAATAAAATTTATGTGGAAATAAAAAATCTTTATAAATATTGAAAGGTTAAAAGCACAATAAATTTAATGTTAATATTTGTGGGTTATTTATTTAAAGAAATCTCTTTAATTAACAACGCTTTTAAAAATGTGTCAAGAAGAAAATTATGATAATGTTATGGATTGGCTAAAAAAAAATTGAAAAAAATAATAAAGAGGAGCCAAAAAGTAGGAAAGTATGACAAATTGTCTAAAAGTAGGACAGTTCCTACTTTCCTACTTTTTAGTAGGAAAAGTAGGACGACTGGGCTCCCTGATATATGTACCTATATACATATAAATGACTTTGAACGAAACGTTTTTTTGGCTTCTGGGGACCTCAAAATGAAAAAGTAACAAGTCCTGGGCTTACGTCTTAAGTTACCTTAAATACTACAGTAATAGTGTATTCCCTATAGGTAAATTCGTTAAAAATGACCCTGATTTGCATTTAGAATCAGAGCACCGTTATATTACAGTAATTTTATTGTAAAACCTTGACTCACCTGGAGCGGGAGCTGTGGGACTTCCAAACAGTTTGGGCGGACTCCCAAAAGCAGGCGAGCCCCCAAAAGTGGGGGCAGCACCAAAAGCAGGAGGAGCACCAAAAGATGGCTGTGGACTTGTGGATCCGAAAGCTGCCAACAAGTAACATTCCTTATAGCAGAAAGACACTACTTATGCATATAGGGCTATAGATTATATTGTTTCTGGCTTTCTAAGTAAGCTATACTAAAACATTTATCACAAAAATTTTAGTTTATTAACATGTCAAAAAATTTTGGCATTTCCAGAATGTTTTTATGAGCTCATTAATTAATAGTTTGATGTATTTATTTTATTAATATAGAGACAAATTGAAAGTCACCACTAAAAAATAAATAAACAATGCAGAAAATTTATCACCCAAGTATCTCATGTTTGAAATTTGAAACACAACCAAGCCCATAAAGTAATATTATAACCAACCCGGCTTGCTCTGAAAGGCTGGAGTGCCAAAGCCCGTCTGCCCAACCGACTGCCCTCCTGAACTGAATGAGCCTCCACCAAAGATGCTGCCAGAGCCTCCTGTGAACGAAAAACAAAAATGAGATAGATAGACACATGTCTGATTTTCATTTTTAATCATTCTTAAATGGCAAACTTTGAACAAAAAATAATTGAAGATTAGCGAAGGGACCACTTTATTCATTAAATATGACTTGTCACCTACCATCAAGGGAATTCATGTCTTGTATATATAGTTTAATTTGTGACTTTGTGAATAAAATAAATAAATAAAAAAAAGTCTTATATAACAAAGATTGTTTTTATTATTGTTGTTCATAAGTTCAATTTAATTTGAATAACCAACCTGAGGATGAACCAAATGGACTAGCAGGTTGAGATGACCCAAAACTACCTCCAAACATTGAGCCACCACTCGCACCAAATCCACCACTAGAAAACAATAAGTATAAATATTGTATTACAGCCAAAAATTCTCCCATTTTTCCGTTCTTCCTTTTTCTTTCAATGTTGTGCATAAATAAGCCTTATTAATTACTATTATGCTCATAAAAATATCACTTCAACAATTTAATGTAGGAAGTGGTTGAAAGCGGGAGCCACAATATTTTATGCAGTACAAGTCATAAGGACATACTAGTAGATCTGAACATTTTGGTTCAATCTAGTGTATAATTAGATTAAAAACCTAAACTGTATAACTAATAGCTGTAGATTACACTTGTTGCTCGAAATCGAGCAATTCAATTACCGGTATGATATGTCATTGCTAATAATGTTACGTTTAGTTCTATTCAATAATATTCTACCCATCCAATACTGTGATCAATTATGACCTAAAACTACCCCTTTTAACGCTATACATTATCAGTGATGTTTATAATGCTCAACTCTATACCAATGTCATTCTAATGGGCAAATTCCAAATTTAAACTATAGATAGCACCCGTATTTTATGTCCGATTCTCATAAGTTTTTGGCGGAAACAACAGCAAACCTAGCCCTATACAATGACACCAAAAATTTGAAATCGGTTAAAAATGATAGGAGTTCCAATTACAAAATCAAATAAAATAATAAAAAATTAGCACATAAAGTATGGATTTCATAACAGGAACATTTTTGTAGCCTAGAATTTTTGTTTTCATTCGAAAAAAGGGCTGACTGAAACTGAAACTAATAACTAAAACTGTGTACAATTTGGAAATATGTGTTATTTTTATATAGTATGTAAATTAAGTATGGAAACAAGTCTGTATTTTTTCTATTAAAATGCAGTATACAGGGTCGAAAAAAGTCTCCTTGTAGACCGCTCCCCCTTTGATGTCCAAGGTCTATAAGTACTTTAAGAAGTGGACTTTGTTACTCAAAATCCACTTCCTAAAGTACTTATAGACCTTGGACCTCAAAGGGGGAGCAGTCTACAAGGAGACAGAAGAAAATATCAAATGTAAGCGTAGGTCAATATGAACATCAAATTAAAGGTCTCTAGCAATGGAGAACAATGCCGCAAACCCGACTTTAAATGGAGGGCCGAGTAAAAAATGGCTGGCGATCAAACTTTGCATTAAAATCATATTGCTGAAAAGCCCTTTAAAATAATGTATCATATGACGTAGGCCAATGCAGTTTTCCTGATGACCTCTACTAGAGATGTCCCTTAAAGAAGTCTTGGAAAAAACTTTATTGGCCTATGTTATGTCATACATCATTTTAAAGGGCCTTGCATTCTAAGAAACTTGCCATAAACCTGACTTCAAAAGGTCAAGTGTATCGGGAGTTATAGCATTTTTAGTTTTCAGCAATATGATTTTAATGCAAAGTTTGATCGCCTGCCATTTTTCACTCGGTCTTCCTTTTAAAGTCGGGTTTGCGGTATTGTTCTCTATTCTTAGGGACCTTTAATTTGATGTACATATTAACCTATACATACACTTAAAATTTTTGTTATGACTCCTTGTGGACCATCCCTCTTAAAGGTCTAAGGACAATAAGTACTAAAAGGAAGTATCTTTTGTCACTCAAAATAAATTTGCAAAACTTTAGTTCTATTACTTAAATATTTTTAAAGATATTATATAGTTTCCAGACTCTTTTCCACCCTCTATAAAAAAAGTCTGTGCGTTTCACTTACTAACAAGAAACATGAATTTCAAGATAACATGAACGTCTCGACAATGAGGCACATTTTCTAGTTCCCAATTAACTCAATTTGATGAAACCTCTATTGCACGACTACTATTAAAATAAAAACTTCGATAGAAGGTACTTTCGCCAATAAACATAACTACCTAATCAACATCATTCGAAATGTCTGAACCTTTTTAACAGGACTTTCACCTCAGTAACATGATTTTTTTTCCAAATGAGCCTTTATTAAAATATTATAATACCAGTAGCATGCCATTTTGCGTTATGGCTAAATTTCTCATGCATAGTTCCTACGGTTTAGATGGATATTTTGAAGAGAACAATATGCACTTTATGCTCAGGTTTAAACAGAGAACCTCTTTAGAATTTGAAATGATTTCAATTTACTACAATGAGATATACTTGGTAGCAGTCAGTTGCATGCCTTTTGTCAAATAGACTCTAACCATTAAATATATAGTTTAAGAGATTTTGGGTTTACTGGTTGTTGAATTAAGTTTTTCCATAGAATTTCAACAATTAAACACATTATATTAAATAGAATGTATTATGCAGTACACTACATGATTTTACTTCTTTTTTTTATTTTTTGAGTTTTTATTTTATGGCTCCACTTGGACTTTACTTGAACCTCCTATGAAAAATGACTTCACTTGGCAACTGGGTCTAGAATTGATCCCCTCGGGGATAAAATTGGTGAGCTCAGAATTATGAAGTGAGCAGAATAAACTCAAGATAATTCAGCCAGTCAATTATTATAGTGTATTTACTATTGTGTGTGTATAAAGTAAAATGAAAATATTATTACCCTGACTGGCCACCAAAAAGTGATCCTCCAGACTGTCCAAAGGTTGGAGTTGAGCCAAAAGGTGAAGCAGCTGGTGTTCCAAATACGGATGGGGTGGTAGTTGGCTGACCAAAAGGAGAACTGGCAGTGGAGGTAGGGCTACAAATCTGCTGGCCAAAGAAGCTGGACGTATTGGTAGCTGAAGTACCAAAAAAAGACGTCTGCCCTCCCGTGCTCGGTGTGGAAAGGGAAAAACTAAACTCAGATTTAGCGTCTCCAGTATTAGTTGGCTGACCAAATACACTTTTATTTTCGGTTGTGGCTGGTTGTCCAAATATACTCTTGGATTCCGTGGAAGTTGACGAAGTACCAAAAATACTCTTTGTTTCTGAAGTAGTAGCAGGAGTTCCAAAAATACTTTTGGTTTCTGAAGTAGTAGCAGAAGTTCCAAAGATACTTTTGGTTTCTGAAGAAGTGGTAGGAGCACCAAAAAGACTTTTTGTTTCTGATGGAGTGGTTGTAGGAGTTCCAAAAATACTTTTTGTTTCTGAGGGAGTAGTAGTAGGAGTCCCCAAAAATATTCCTAGTTTCTGAAGAAGTGGTGGTTGTACCAAAAATACTCTTAGTTTCTGAAGACGTAGTGGTAGTTCCAAAAATGCTCTTATTTTCCGGAGAAGTTGGTGTAGTGCCAAAAATACTCTTAGTTTCAGGAGCAGTCGATGAAGACTGACCAAAAATACTTTTAGTGTCACCAGATGTCGTAGTAGTTGGAGTTTGCCCAAACACACTTGATGTCTCTCCAGTTTTTACTTCAAAACCTCCAAAGATGTTTGAATTAGTTGTTGGTGTTTGGGTCTGTTGTCCAAATGAAAAGGTTGGTTTAGTTTTATCATCTGATGATAAGGCTTTTGTAAGACTACTTAACCCAAATGTACTGCTCACAGTAGTAGTCGAACTAGTACTGGATAAGTTAAAGCTAAAAGCTGAGCTGGTTGTTGTAGTTGTTGTTGAAGCAAAACTAAATGATGAAGTGGCTTGTGCTGATGACACTACAGAGGTTGTCGGTGCAGAAGTAGTTGTCAGTGTTTTCAAACCAAAAGTAAATCCAGTGCTTGGTTGATTAGTTTCAACTGATTGTAATGCTGAACTTGAAAAACTAAATGAGGGAGCGGGTGCCGTTGCATTAGTTGTTATTCCTCCAAAGACACTTTGGGGTTTGTTGGAATCTGGTTCATTCTTCTGTTCAGTTGGTGTCTCTGGTTTTTGTTCTTGGGACTGATCTTCAGGTTTTGAAGCTTCATACATCACTGTAGGTTTTACAGGTGAAGAACCTCCAAAGATATTAGGAGATGATTTGGTTGGAGTAGTAAAAGAGCTAAGTCCGAACATTGATGGGGCTGTTGTTTTTGTCACTGATTGAGGAGTTTCCACTGCAGATTTATTTTCTGGGGATTCTACCTTGGTTATTGTTATACCTTTACTACTTGTCAGCTTCTCTAAAGTGGTTTTGGGATCATTTACACTCCTAGGGGGTGTGAGGCAGACTTCTATAACTGGAGAGTTAGATTCAGAAATTTCGGTTTGAGTGGTTTCCACCGGTTTTACTTGCATTACGGTGGAGTATAGTTGACACTTGTCGAAGAGGTTGCAACTCCACCAAAAATAGATTTTTGCCCCAAGGAAGGAATAGTTCCAAAATTGTTTTGTGAAAATAAACTTGTGGGTGTCGTACTTGAAAAACTAAATATATTTTTATGAGTGTTGTCAGATTTTTCTGCATCAGATGTGGCTGCAATTGAGGTTGGAGTACCTCCAAAAATCGACTTTGACTGTTCACTTTCAAATGAAAGCTTTTTAAAAGCCCCGCTGAACTGGGTTTTTATTTCATTCAGACTCACACTTCCAACTGCATCCTTCGATTCTTGTTTATTTTCCATGGTAAAACTAAATGCAGTACTTTTCTGGGGTGAGGCTCCAGTGTCCTTAAAAGGACTAGTTTTATTCTCGTTTGGAACTTTAAATATAAAAGGCTGATTAACAGCAGGTTTTGCAATTTCACCTGATGCTTGAGGTTTAGAAGGTGACTCCTTGGCAGGCTTCAATGGTTCTATTCCAGACACTAGAGATGTGAGGGAAGCTAAGGGATTGGTAGGTGCTGGAGTTGGAGAAGCAACTACATTTAGGCCAAAGCCACTTTCAGTTGTAGTGCCTTGCCTTTAACGGGTGTTGAGGCAAGAGATGAAGGTGACAGTGACTTAGGTGTGTCGGTTTTGCTAAAGCTAGAAGTAAAACTGGCAGGAGTTACAGTTGTAATGGCTGCTGTTGTGGTAAAAGTGAAAGTTTTACTAAATGTAACAAAGGGCTGAGACACAGAAGAACCAGGTTGAGGTAAAGTTGTAGTAGAACCAAAGGCAGATGATTGTGAAGAAAAGGGTGAAGACATCTGTGTGGCTCCAAGAGGAGAGAATGAGAATGCTTTTGTAGCAGTTGTAGATTGTGGTGCAAAAGAAACTGGCTCAGTAGCTACTGGCTGGTTAGACAATGGCTGAGAAGCTGTGGTTGGTTTCAAACCTTCTGGGGATTTGCAGGAGCTGCAGACCCAAGCAGTCGGTGTTTCCGTGGAGCTTTCCACAACCGCCTCCACACCAGTGAAGCCAGGAGCTTGTATATTTTGGTTAAGTATCGGAGCAGATTTCATAGAGGTACTTAAAGGTGATGTAATATGATGTGACTGATTTTTTATGCTAGGGTTACTGAAATTGGCAGCAGCTGAAGGAGAAGAGGTCATGGTGAGAGGGGATTTGATTTTGAAGTCTTCCACAGTTTTATTTGGTAGTTTTCCAAGAGTTGTGTTTCCATCATTGACCACACTGAATGATCTAGAGGACTCGGAGGTGATAGTGCTTGACGTCATTCTCGTGTTCTGCCGCTGCATGACAGATGTTGGTTTTGGTGGTGACGGTGACCATATCTTGTTCACGTTTAAATGTTTTATCTGACTGTCACTAAACAACTGTTGAAGCAACTTAGCTCTCTCTGAGGTCATTTCAGGTTTGGAACTGTTGGCAGAATTTGAAAGGGTAAAGTCAGCAACAGACTCTTGTAGTTCTTCTACTGTTGTATTCTTAGTAAACTTCTTTAAATTCAGAGAAAGAAAATCGTCAGCAATCTTGGAGACATCTGTTTCTCTGCAACAAAAGAGAAAGAAAATCAGGGCTATTATGACACTGGTTATAATTTTGCATTGAATCTATAATGAGGATGGAATTAAAGGGATGAAATTTCAGCACTACTTATACCATTCAGCAAGGGATTCAGCACTACTTGTTCAGCACACTTATACCATAGTGGCATATCGTATGGTAATAAAAGCCAAATCATCTTAATTTATAATCATTGAGATTGTAAAAAACATAAGTGTCAATTTGAAGGTAAATATGATACAACTTACAGATAACCTGAACAACGTTCAATTACACTATATGCAAATCAATACTTAGTTAAAAATAAATAAATTAGTATGGAATGGGCTTGTTTTTAAATAGTGAAAGATTCATTTACAATAATACACAGTATGTGCCAAAATAAACAGTACCGTATTGAAAGTGAATCAACTCATCTTCACCAAAATAGTACAAAACTTTCAAGAACAGTACAAGTGTTGACTCAAACTCAACAGAGATCATATTGAGCATGTTATTAATTGAGTTTAGCCCATGGTGCTTACTTTTGTATATGATGGTAAAACTAAGTAAATATAATTTTGGAATTTCTGCGAGTACTATCAACAACTGTCTAAGATTTCGAGAGTGATAAACTCTCATGTGTAAACCAAGCTTTAGTGAATAATAATATATGTATAATGTCATTTTAACCTATAAACATAAGAACTTGTAATATACTTTTCATAGCACTTTGTCAGTATAAAATGTGATCATCAGGGAAATATTTATCCTTACTAAACTATTATCTACATAATATTACAATTAAGTTACCAAAACTTTTCACAAAGGTAAGATTTTAAACTTTCCAAAACACTTCTAAATGATTCGTTATTTTGCAAACCAATAAACCAAAACAATTTCAATGAATGAAATTTGTAGAAAATATTTACAAAACAGATGGATTTATGTATTAAAAAAATAACATTCATCATATGTTGAAGGGACAAAATTATTCTCCCAGATAAAGTAAACACAAACAAGATTCAAGTGTACACACAAGAACCATTGAAAAGACGGTATAAACATTTCATTTAAATATACACAAATCTAATAAATTATGAAAATTATACAAATATATACGGATTATAGATGAAGATAAAATTAAGTTAACCCACTAATACGGTAAGGTAATTTTTAATTAACTAGTATGTAAATAGTACTTGTGAAGTGTAAACAGACTTCTATTAAGGTTAAGTTTACTGTTTTGGACTCTTTTTATTTATTTTTTTATAATTGTTTAATTTTCATTCACGTTAATGTTTTAATAGTTCTGTAGCACTGGAAGAAGTTAGTTTTTTATATACTTCTAGATTCAAATGTTAGCATAAAAAATTATAGTTAATATGTTGATAAATATATAAATTATGAACAAAGATTGAAGATCACAATGAAGAAAAGTATAAGTACTATACTGAAAGTAACTGTTCCCTTTGGTAGCTTCCTGGTGTCATTACCCCAATGGGGCAGGTTCAAACCTGGCTGGTAAAACATGAGCTTTATGAGATTTATTTTGATTTAAATGAAATACTTATATCCAGAATTGATCTGGCAAAACACTTACACTTAGTATTTAAAAAAAAGGAAAAAAAACAATTTTTGAATAAGCAAACTCACAAACAATCATCCCAAATAATCAGCTTCCATTCCATACAAAATAAATTATAGTTAAGCCTTTACCATCAGCTCTAATAGAGACAGGTGAACTTTCCAAGTTGTGATCAATCAGTGAGATTTGAGTTCATAAACCAAACACTAACCCGTGGCAGGGAGGACAAACCTAAGACTACTCATATAAACAGATCAAACCGCCAGCAGACTTTGACTAATAATAGCGAGGCAACAGATGGGTCAGGTTGCTTTGTTCTCTAAAAGGTTGCATTATTCGTTTAAAATATGCAATTACCATTGTTATTATTGTTAGATCTGATTGCTTAAATGTTATCTAACCATATATTTATGTTTAAATACAAATTTCATACGATTATCTCTTCATGATCAAAGGGTTAAAGTGACACCAATAAATTTTGTAAATAATTTTAATTTACCATGATAAAAGAAACTCCAAAAATATTTAGGGATTAGGTGGATTTTTTAATTCCTCAGAGAATCAAGATAAAAGAAAACTGGGGAAAAAGTCAGCAATTCAAAAATTCCATGAGAAGAAAAAATGTTTTGCTCCAACATCCATGAATAACTTGGTTTTGCTCTTTGTCACGTGGCCAGCTGAGCAATACAGAATTGGGGGCTCATCTTGCTGTCTATTCAAATGTTTAGAGGTCATGAATTACTTTTAATCCCATCACTTTTTTGACAATTTTTGTCTTTAAATATAGTTATTTGTCAATCACTAAAGTGCAGAAAGACTAATAAACAATAAGGAAACAATATTATGGATTTAATTAAAAAAGGTTGGTAATATTAACCTACCTCAAAGCTTAAACCTTACTTTTAATTGTGAATTTCAGATAAAGCAAACAAACTATGTCATTGTTTGAAAAAATCTTATCTATATGTTGCAAAGGACAGAAGAAACCCAAAGAAGTTAGAAGACCAACTGGTTGGGTTCCAAAAAATAAAACCAAGCCTGTTGAAGAGTCTGTAGACGATTATGATGATGATGATGATCAGCCCAACAAAAAGAAAAAAGCAAACAAAGAAGCTATAGTTTATCCTCTGACAATAACGTCTACCATAAGTGAACTCAAAAGAAGAAAGGTTGACGACCCTATCCAGGCTAGCTGGGCAAATAAGGATGCAGCAATTTACTCAGTTTTCGATACATCAGATGCAAGGTCTTCGCCGTACTGGGTTCGGTCAAACTTGCAATATGTAATAGTACTGCCAACAGAAAAGCATGGTCGGAAAAAAGTCTCACGCCCCTCACTGCGCCCACCACCACCTCCTCCACCAGCACCTTCACCAGAACCATCATCAGAACCGTCACCCACAACCTTCACCGCGGCCATCTCCACCACCATCACCATCACCACCAAAACCATCACTTGAAGAGGAGGAGGAAGTGAAATCCATGACAGAGGAGGAAATTCCAGACTTTTTAGAAAGTAAAGGGTCTTTTGACAGAATTAAATATGCTAAAAAGAATGGTGAAAAAAGTGATTCTGACAGTTCAAGTGAAAGTGAAGAATCTTTTGAACCTCGATCTAATGCCAAACCTGGCTCGCCTAAAGCTAAGAAATTTTGTTGCGTTAAAAAGCAGGATAGTGGGTAGAAGAGTAAACCACAAACTGTATTGTTTACTAAAAATCGCATATTACATAAATTCAACTAATTTAATAGCAACTTACACTGTAAATCTTAACTATAAACACAACATAACAAAATTACATATTTTTACTAAATGGAAATGGCTTATTATTGATCTTATAGTATTAACACTGATTTAAAACTCCTCAGGAGACGTTATGTATTTATTTTAACATTTCATAGACAAGTCTGATTATATCTGCATCTTCTATTTATTTATTATTTTTTTTTTAACACCTTTATTATTTGTTTAATTGAAATGACTGGTATATGAACAACTGCATGTAGGATCCATTTCGTTGACCAGTAGTGCATTCTTGTAGAAAACAATGGTTAGCTCTCTTCTTGTTAATTAATCACAAACTCAAAACTAACAGGTTCAATTAGCTCATTGATCTGATCGTTTGGCTAAGCGGTCTTAGGTGCTAGTCTTCCAGCCATGGGGTAGTGCCTGGGATTGACGGTGTTATTCTAGATGTAAATTTTTAAACACTACATAAACTCAGATACCACACAAACGAGAGTCACTTCAAAGATGTGAATATTTTTCCACCCTATGTACATTACCTATTGAATCTATTGATACAGTGCCCCATTGAGTAAGGTTTTTTTTTTTTTTTTTTTTTTTGCTTGTGTCTACGCCAGAGGCATATTGTTTGAGTGATTTTAAACCTTTAAAAAAAAGCAGTACAGCCAGTTATAATGCCTTTTTTCCTAATTTTCCTTCAATTTTCTTTTCAAGTAGATTTTATATGGCTTTGAGAGGACTAAGGCCCATTCCTACGTGGGCGACAGGTGCGACGCAAAGAGAGCGACAAAATTTCAAACCAATGTATAAGCATTGGAGCGTTCTTAGTGGGCGACAGGAGCAACAGCAATCTACAATGTATAACATTATGGCGACGCAAGTGTTCCGCTAACGTCGCTTCAGTCGCTCTCGTCGCATCCCATCCGTCGCCCACGTAGGAACGGGCCTTAATTGGGGAAAACTGCACATATTCTAAAAGGAATTTTTGTGTACATTCTAATAATGTCATAAAAAGTGCCAATAAGTTTAGTAAATGATGAGAAAAATAAGACTTTGTCGGGGAATGTCGAGTAATTTAAAAAAGGTGCAAAATAACTGTTTTTGGAAGGTGGAGCGAGATATAATTGCATAAATTGCGTCTTTTTGTTTCACTTTCCATGCATATTCACCCCTTAAAAAATTTGACAATGACTACCAAACACCCTGTATAACAATATAGCCTACCAAGTAAGATTTTCCTATGGCTTAATTTCATCATTACACTTAAGATTAATTCTTCAGTAAGACAGCAACAGTGAGTCCCTTCTAAGACATTTCCAGGTCAAAAATCATTATTTTCCAGGACAGCTGTGGTGTTGTAACTTAACTGGTGGTTGCTTAAGTTACAACCACCACTTAAGCTGTGGGGGTTGGATTTTATAACTTTATAAATATTGTCCTTTTGAAATATAAAAAGGTAAATGTTTCATAAATCATTTGCACCTAGCAAGATGTTTTTTCGATTTTTAAAAAACTTTTTAAAAGTACCTTCAATTTGGATGAAAGTTGTTATAAAGTTGTAGGTCTATTTTCATGAGTTTCAAAACAGCATAGATTAAAGGCTGTGGCTCGGTAAACTTATGAAATTATAAAACATTACTTTATTACTTCTCTGATGCCACATACACTTAAAGTGCTTGTCCCAACAAAGCGCCTTAGTTGCACTCAGTCGCCCCCACGATGAGCTCTTTGGCTTTGCTCACTCGCCAGGCCAAAGGTTGTTGCACTTGGTATAAGTTCGTTGAATCACAAGTTGAAAATGTAACACATTGGTTTATTTCTTTAGTTATCAGTTGAATTTTAGTACCTACACAAAATGTCGATAAGGATGACATGAGTACTACGAAAGGCTGAGGACAGAAATCAGATTTTCACCAGTCTTGTGACCAGTTCCAATCTATTCCTCAAGGCTAAAATCCTCAACAACAACAAAAAATTACTGGGATGGAAAAAAATCATGCCCGTACAGTGCTTGTGTTATAGACGGCATCAATAGAACGGACGGCACAAGTTCAAGCTAAAAAAAATTTAACACAAAACTAAATTACAAAAATGATCAGCTGGCTAATTATAATACTAGGCCTTAACCCGCCTGTTCTGTTGGTAGTGACTTGAATATAATACTAGCTTTTTCCCGCGGCTTCACCCGCGATACACGCTGTGAGGTTTAGCTAGTTCGCTACGCTCACTCACCGTCATGCATACCCGCCATCAAGTTTAGCTCTTTCGCTATGCTCACTCGCCGCAATTCTATAAATCCTCAAGTTGTCAATAATTTATATGAAATAGCTGTTTACAAAATTAATATTCCTTAATTAAACAATAAGTTCCAATACAAAAATGTGGCTTCCATGAGAATAACATGGTAACTTGGAAGACACATGGGGCGGAGTCCTATGGCAGAATATGGATAAAAAGTATCCTATGTTACTTCTAGTACCTCCCAGAATATGTGTACAAAGTTTCATTATGATTCGTTGAGTAGTTGTAGCGTTAAAGCGTAACGAACATCCACGCTTTCACATTTATAATATTAATAAGGATATATTTTGATAATTGTTTACTCAATCAAGTTTTATACCTTATGATAATTTTGTGTTACAGACAAATCAGCAGTCTGAACAACAGTAATGACGTTTGAGCGTTGCACTGGATTTATTTTATAAGAAGTAATGAGCACACTTGGTATATTAAGAAAAATACTGGGTAAAAACAAATCAAGTAACGAGAATGATTCTGAACTTAGTTCAAAACAGAAAAATTATTTCCAAATAACATTTAATAATCATGAAAATCCAGGAAATTCTTTTACATTTGATGCCAATAATCCACAACCTATCTATTTTGTGGGATCAAATCAAATAAACAACAGCCCATTTGAAGAGGAACCAGAAACACAGGTGATTATGGAACCAAAACGAAGGCGTGGCAAAAAACATAAGGCAAACAGTTCTGACAGTAAAGAAAGTTTTTTGAAGGCTAACCAAAGCAGCATAATACTGTCACAACCCCAGCGGTTTACATGGCAGAATAGAGATGCTTATATATATACAGTGGAGTCAAAATACAATGATGATGGGGAAAGGCCGGATTTGGAATTTGTAATTTACATTCCCATTGATACAGCAGTTAAGTGGCTCAACAGTACGGCAGAGAATACACCAACACCACATTACATTTCTGAGCATTCTCCTGATGACAAGAATGCAGAGAGAGCTGTCATAGAGGAACCTGAAGAAGATGAAGATGATGATGTGAGATATGGCACAGAAGAAGAAATTAATGCAAACAGAAGATATACGCTTGTCACCTGGAACAATAAGAAAAAGAGTGACTCTGTAGATTCAGATGAAGAAGACACAGAGGAGGAGGACAAAGATAAAGATAAGGGTCCAAAGCCAAGCAAACTTAAAGAAAAGAAGGTTAAAGTTCCCAAAAAGAAAGTAAAGAAAGCTGGAAAGGTAATAACTACATATGAAATAGAAGAAGATGAAATAAGTCTGGGTCGGCTTAGACCAGGACAAAAAGATAAACAACCTGTAAAAATTGTGGCAGCAGATGACCAATTTAAATGAATATAGCAAATAAAACTATATACTTTTTAATGTTCCGATTTTTTCTCACATATTATTATTAATACTAAACAAGAGGTATTACCAAAACTGTGTTGAAAGTTAATATAATTTTAAGGGGCGGAATTTAAAAAATTACAATTACCATTACTAACCGGCGATCATTGACCAGTTAGGCTATGTTGAAATGTCCTTAAAAAAATTCTCCAATGGAATAAAATAGGGGTCTACGGTAGAAGAATTTTCAAGTCAGTACGGTACATTTTTGTTTACCTAGGTTCTCGGTACAAAATCGGTACTGTACGGTAATCACTAAGTTTAAGTCCTTGTACTTCACACCTGTGCATGTTTGCTGTTGATATCAGTTTAATGCTAAGTAGTAAAAATGAACATGAAGTGAGTAGCAGCATCACAACAATAATTGAAAACATAGATCTATTTTTAGCTGATAAAAACTTACAAACATAAAGAGATTTTCAAGAGATTTTCTCATGCTGTATCAGTCTTTTTCAATTCATTACCTATTTAGGTACATATATTCCAACATTCCAAGAACAAACTAATTAAAAATAAATTCAAAACAGAACTCAAAACTATTTAATTAGTTGTTTGCTAGGCCTACGTAGCCGCAAAGATAAAGATAAGATGAAGATAAAGATAAAGAATACAGCAGTTAAGTGGCTCAACAGTACGACAGAGAATTGCTAGGCCTACGTAGCCGCAGTAGGCCTATTGTAGAAGCGGCAGATGTAGTTATTGGAGCGGTATCGTCAGTGTTAATATCACTCATGATTACAATCTTCATTTACAACTAAACTATTATGCTTCAAATTTGTTTAACTATTCACATCCTAAATTCATTCCATATAACTTCCAGAGCAACTATCATACAAAGACGTGATGAAGTAGGCCTGACTAGAGACAGAGCAAGCGTAATGAATGAAACAAAAACAATCCAACACAAAAAGCCGACAAGTACAACAATAAAATAAATGCCACTAGAGTACATCCGTACACAACATATAAACCTCCAAAAGAAACATATATAACAATGTAAAATGTGTTTTTATTTATATGTTAAATGTGTGTTTTTATTTCTTAAGCATTTTTAAAGCCAATTTGATGTTGTAAACAAATTAAAAATTTTAGAAAGTTTCTAGTTTTTTCTAATCTATATAATTAATGTAAACAAACAGCTTTAAGATGGTCTTACTCTTTGTACAAAGCGATTGTATACCACTTATTGCTGAATGCTGAATGCAACTCAGGTAGACCGTACATTAGGTTAGGACAAATCTGTTCAATCGGCAGTTGACAATCACTGAATATTATAAACTGCTGCACAACTTTATAACCCGTTGTTATAGTTTTTCAGGTTGAAATAATAAAACGTCTTCCAGCACTACTCGATATATTTACACTTATACTGTAATTGTTTACAAGACGGTAAATATAGTCTCGGATTGGGCCTGATGATGACCGGTGTGACTGGTCGAAATCGATCGCCATTATAAGATCTTTTATATATATTTACCGTCTTGTAAACAATTACAGTATAAGTGTAAATATATCGAGTAGTGTTGGAAGATGTTTTATTATTTCAACCTGAATATCAGTACCAGCACGTATAATGCTAATCAAGAAGTTATATAGTTTTTGACGTAATTAAAACTGGTCTATCAAACTAAAGTAACTACTCTTTGATCGTAGTTGTTTGTTTAGGTTTTTTATCATGTGAACCGAGTAAATAATATTGACAAACGGCATCAATACGCATTCTAATCTTTCGTTCAGTTCTAGTTAAACAACTGTCCTTACTGACTCGAGCATTCCTGGTGGCGGGTAATAACATCACTCATGTTTGTTGTAGTTAGTTGTTACTGAATGAAGGCTAATGTAATGTTATTCTATGGGTTTTCTGGGAAAAATTAAAATAACACCATAATTTGATAAAATTTGATATGTACATTCACTAGGTAGGGCGTAAGTTATATTTACCAACAAAACCCATATGGCAGCAAACCTACATACTCTCACCCCCATTTTTATGGGGAAATAGAAAATATACTAAAAATTCCATTGGAAATTCGCTAAGCACGCAGGTTTGCTGCAATGGGGGTATTAATATTTCTTCTAATTTCAATTTGTTATTGTTTCTTTTTCCCTTTTTTATTTGGGGTGACCTTATTTATATAATATAATTTTCTTTCTTTTACAATTTTACTACTTGTTTAATACTTTTATTTTACTACTTTTTTAATATATACTTTTTATTTACATAATTTTTTTCATTCTTCATACCACACGTTTAAGCTTTTATCAACAAGCCTCTTGTAAAGTTTGACACAGTAAGTTTTTTTCATTATATGTATGTTAGTGATTTTATTTACATTTATTTAACTACAAGAAAAATTTCATTTTTTCCGGATCTCATTTGATATCGCAAATATTAAAATAAGATCATGTTAATCTTTTCAACAAAAAATGTTCCATTCGACGGATTCGACTAACCAGTAGACTATGTATTGTTCAAGACTTTAAGGTAAACGTGGACGGGACCCTAAATTTCGATAAAATTTTCGGGAGCAAAACTGCCCCGACCATTGGGGGGATTTTATTTTTTGGGACAGGAATTGCCGAACAAAGAATGTTTACATCCAACAGAGATAGATCTCACTAACGAGGAAAACATGGCACAAATTCTGTGGATGCTGAGCTGATCTATTGTCCGACGTCGACGTCAAGTAGAGGCTCGCGTCTATTTATTCAAGAGGGTGGGATTGTGGCTCCTAGTACCTATTATAAAACCAATTGGATTTTCTAAACCAATTGCCATGCAAAAAAACTATGGCTATTATAACTTAATATAATTTAAATTTCATTAAACAAGGTTGTTAAAATAAAAATATGTTTATTGAAGGTGTAAGGTGTCAGATTTTGAGGGGGGTAAATAACGTGTGTAATGTAAACAAATGCTCAAGACTCACCCAGAATAAATAACATAGTACAAAATGGAACACAAGCTAGGCTGGGCTATAGGCTAGGTTAGGCCTACGTCGTGCCTCAGCCCGACCCTAGGACCGGCATAATAGCATTTTATTAAACATCACCTATTTCACTATAATTGATCACTATTATTGTTGACATCAAGTAGCCTTCATTAAATACACTTCAATACTTTTATTTCAACCATAATCTACGTAAATAACTGCCAACAACCGAACTAACTTCAAAGACCAAAACATAAACATAACCTTAAAGAGCATTTGTTGAGACCCGGCAGACGTTAGTGACGTTAGGGACTTTTCTTCTTCTTCACGTCAGCTGGTGAACCCGCAGTTTTTTCGTCAAACGCCGGAAGTTGAATTCGAAGATATTTTAACCAGCTGATTCCTCCGACCTCGTGTGGAAAGTGGAAAGCTTATTCTTCTACCGACTACGAAACGAGTAGCACGATGAGCTCCGTACACGTTATTTCGCCTTCTCCTTGGTACAATCTATCCGGTTAGAATATTAGTTTTCGTTTTTATTTCTTATCCATGTTCATTATAATCAGTTTTTCTAAATTACCAGACCAATAATACTATATTGTTTCGTTTTCTCCGTATTTTATTTTAATTAAATTCTCGCCGGCTAACCTGTTACGGTTTGTCCGGAACGACCATTCACCGAATTTAAATTTATATTTTCATCACGATTCTCAGTTTAACTTAATTTATTCGTTTTAGTTTCTAACACGCAACAGGCGTTATACGTATTTTCTTCATCTATCGCTTATTAATTTTCATCTTTGGACAGATACGAATGGCTTCGTCCTGCTTCGTCTGGCGACTGCCTAGTGTAACTCAAGTATATTCTTATATTAGGGTGAGGCCTACGGAATTATTTACCCGCGAACTTTAATTAATTAATTCGACCTTTTGAATCTTTAGTTTACGTCAATTCCAAAATCTTTTTCCAGGGCAAGGATGAACACACCCAACACCTCGAGTTTATCGTTATTTTAGTTTCGGTTGAGTTCTGAGCCCTGTGCGTTTACTTTGTTTTCTAAATTCTGATTGGCATCGTTCAAAATTATTTTTCTAAATCAGCAATTAATTTAATCGACCCCTGGAATTATTTTTAGCTCCGTTTGAGTATTTTAACAACGAAACGAACATTTTTTGTTTGTTATAAAAATATGTTTATTAGATATTGAAGTTTATAATTGAATGAACATGGTTTTTTGGTTGTTTTTTCATCATATACTCCTTGCTTATTGTTTCTGATGTGGCAAAAAAATATAACATAATAACAATAAGAGTATTTAGGCCAGATTGTTTATATTTTCACAGTTAAATTTTAATCATAATATATTAGTAAAAACCTGCCTGTCTAAGTAAAAAAATTCTTGGGGTTATAAATGACATTGGTTTTATCAACAATTTCATTAATGAGTATTTCTAATTTAAATTTGTTTAATTATGTTTTATATTGTTTCTTTATAAAATTTTTACTTTTGTTCTTCATGCCTTAAGTTTAAGGTTTTCATTCAAAAAAAGTTTTGTACAAGGTATATTCGGAAAGTAAGTTCTGTTTTTAAATAAAAAAAAGAACAAGTACAGATACAGCAAAAAAATTTATTGCATTAAAATATACAACTCTTACATTATTTTTCGACATAACTCCCGTGATTTTCCAGGCATTTGTCATAGCGTGGCACAAGTTTTTGTATACCCTCTTCGTAGAATTTTGCTGCCTGTGTAGTCAACCATGATGTAACACGTTCTTTCAGCTCTTCGTCGCTGTTTAACCGCTGACCGCCAAGGAAAGACTTCAATCAATAAAGATGTTTATTGCGAAACGCTCAAGAAACTGCGCCGCGCAATACAGAACAAGCGCCGAGGAATGCTGACAAAAGGCGTGGTTTTCAATCACGATAATGCTCGACCACACACTGCCAATGTGACAAAATCACTCCTTCAGGGCTTTGGCTGGGACATGTTTGACCATCCGCCGTACAGCCCCGACCTCGCTCCTAGCGACTTTCATTTGTTTCTCCATCTGAAGTCTTTAATTGGCGGTCAGCGGTTAAACAGCGACGAAGAGCTGAAAGAACGTGTTACATCATGGTTGACTACACAGGCGGCAAAATTCTACGAAGAGGGTATACAAAAACTTGTGCCACGCTATGACAAATGCCTGGAAAATCACGGGAGTTATGTCGAAAAATAATGTAAGAGTTGTATATTTGAATGCAATAAATTTTTTTGCTGTATCTGTACTTGTTCTTTGTTCTACACAGCTCAACTAAGCACAATACAAGTCAGTCAACCCTCCAAATCTAACCAAAATTCCATTGGCAGAATATTAAACCATGAAAACCTCAACAATCTCAAGGAAATCCTTGAAAACAAGAACTGGGATAAGGTTACAAGTGCCCGATGTACCGACCAGGCCTATGATAGCTTTTTATATACTATCAAAGCAGCAATGGATATAGCGTGACCCATAAAGAAAATTAGATCAAAGAAACATAAACCGATAACTTTGCAGATAAAAGAGCACTGGACCTGAAATCTGAATTTCTAGCACATCTTGAAACATACAACATGACTGGTGATGAAAAAGATAAAAGCGCCATGGTAAAAGTGAAAAAAGAGTATGATCTGCGGCTTAAAATGCTGAGGTGCAAAGAGTCAGCAGATTACATCCAAAGAGCTGATAATAAATCTAAAGCAGTCTGGCAAGTCATAAACAATGAGAAAGGCAACAAAACATCAGTAAATTCACTTCCAATATTCACAATAGATGGAAACACAGTCAGTGATCCAGATAAAATCGCCCATTTTTTCAATGAGTTTTTTACAAACATAGCCCAACAAACTCTAAATAAAAACCCCCCAAGGACTGAAAAACCACAAGCTTTGCCCCCCACAACCAGTGACCTCGATTACCTACCTCCTACTGATGAAAATGAAATTAGGAACATAATAAACAGCTTGAAGCCTAAAACATCAGCCGGTGTGGATGAAATATCAGCAAAAATCTTAAAACACTGCAGTGGTGCCCTAATAAAACCTCTTGTCTCAATCATAAACCTATCGTTAATGCAAGGGCATTTCCCGACAAATCTAAAAACATCAAAAGTCTATCCTAAACATAAAAACAACTCCAAATCTGGATCAAAAACTACAGGCCCATATCACTAGTTCCAACATTTTCAAAAGTAATAGAAAAAGTGGTACTTAAAAGGCTGATAAACCATTGCAAGCAACAAAATAACCTCACTGAGAAACAACATGGCTTCACTAAAGGAAAATCAACAACCACGGCAATCATTGAGCTTGTTGAATTTGCAATAGACAACTTAGAAAAAAAGAACTTCGTTACAGCCATAATGCTTGACTTCAGTAAAGCATTTGATTGCCTAGGTCATGACTTGATTCTCCATAAACTCGAAAAAGTAGGTATAAAAGGACAGGCAAACGCTTGGTTTAAAAGCTATTTAGAGGGACGACAACAAATAGTAGAAATAAAACACAGCCTTAAAGGAACCACCCAGAGTGCAACTTCAAAACCATTGCCAGTATGCAGAGGAGTGCCACAAGGATCAGTTCTAGGCCCAGTGCTTTTCATCCTCCTTTCCAATGACATGCCTCAACACCTGGAAGCCTACTGCTCACCTCTGATGTATGCTGACGACACAACTCTGCTACTTTCAGCCAAGACCCCAGAAGACCTGGCTGTGGACTCATTTATTGCACTTAATATGCAATTCTGTCATAACAACGACCTAGCGGTGAACACAAGCAAAACAAAGCAGCTGACATTTGGTAATAAACAGGACGTCACGAAACACTACCTGATGTGGAGGTCGAAGACTACACAAAATTCCTTGGTGTAACTATTGACACTCAAATATCATGGAACCATCACATTGACACTTTATCCAGAAAACTCAACACCAGTCTTTATGTCCTGAAAAGAATTAAACACTCCAGCAATGAAGAAACAACGAAGACCGCGTACCATGCTCTATTTGAGTCCCACTTGACATATGGCCTCGCAGCCTGGGGAGGAACTACAGCCGGAAATCTGCAACGTATTCTCCTCCTTCAGAAAAGGGCCATCCGCATTATCAAGGGTCTTGACTGGAGGGAAAGCTGCAGGCAGATTTTTGCTGAACTAAACATCCTGACTGTTGTCGCATTGTACATCAGAGAGGTGATCGTCTATGTGGATGGGAAACCCCTTCTAAAAGGAACAGACATCCACTGCCATAACACCAGGCATGCCACCAGGTACCAGCTACCACTCCACCACAGCGCATTGTTTGAGAGGAAGCCGTCATACACCGGCAGAAAACTCCACAATCTGCTCCCAGAGGACGTGAGAAGACAAACGGAGAAGAAACTGAAGACAGCACTCACCAACTGGCTGTCAAAGAATCCATTCTACTCCCTGGACGAATTTCTGCAATGGAGGGATACGCTTCCACTTACGCATCGATGAAGATCATTAAATTGTAAACATTTTACACTATTACAAATCTTTATGCTTTGTAAATAAAGAGATTTTGATTGATTGATTTTGATTGATTGAGTATGTACTGTTCTTCAATACTTCACATTAATATTTATAAAAATGTTCTTGTTTGTTAGTAAAAATTGATTTTTATAAACAACAAACCAAAAAAGTATTCCCGTCCATCCCTAGTTACTAGACCATAAACTAAAAACCCAACAACCGACGCTAGTAAAAAAATGAGATGATAAATTCAGCAATTGACCCAGCACTAATAATTAATAGATAGACCTATAGGCTAACAGGTTTTTTATCTAAATACTGGTTTTATATACAATAGAATCTCTTTTAGGATTTACTTACCTGACATTTATCACAATATTTTTCAGTTTAAAAGGTAGGTATTATTTTCTATACTACGCAGTTCTGCAGTAGAACGCTAAATACGCAGTTCTGCGTAGGTATGTTTTCTATAGTACGCAGTTCTGCGTAGTATAGAAAACATTTGAGACCAAAGTGACTAAAGTACAGCACTCACTTGTTTTCCGCTTCCATGTTATCGACCATCCTAGAGACATTGAGCAGTCCCAGCACTCTCTTGCGGTCACGGAGCTTTGCCTTAGCTTCTAACTGGCTGATGAGGGCCTTCTGCTTTGACATAACGTTATTTTGCATTACCATTGCTTGGTAAATGGCCTCCAATGATGGAATGTGTAACACCTCTCTGGCAAACAAAATTTCTCAATTAATAAGTTGTTGAATAAAACATTTTAAAATATTACCGTGTTTTCCAAATATACAGGCTTAAACATGATATCTAAGATGATAAAATTGAATTTATACTAATTTATTATGCACCGACCATGAGTACTTTAAGTTTATGTTAATATCTACTAAATGAAATTTATGTATGCCAATAAGTTATAAATTATAATTTAAAATAGTTCAAATTTTAATTTTTAAACCTTTTTAAATTATCAAGTGAGTTTTCATTCAAATAGGTATAAGGTGTTTTCTTCTATATTAAAAAAATATATTTTATTTTGTCTTTAATTCTTCTTAAAATTGATTTGCAATATGAAGGTTTTTTTAAAGTATTTTGTAATGTTCATATGGCTGTAGGCCAATTCATCCGATGTTTGGGGTGTTTTCTAAATAGTACACTTCATCTGAACGCCGCCGGTCGGCGGTTAAGATAACGGGGATGTGTCGCAATGGGTTTGTTAAATAACTGTATACATTGTAAAATTAATTTAAATTGCATTGTAATTGTGTATTTGTATTCTAATATAATTTAAAAAATCCTTGCTCTGGCTGAGTGAGATGTGTTGCTAATCAAACCGTGTTTAACTCAGGAATATTGGAGAAGAGTGATGAATATTGTAGATCGCTAATAAATCTCGTCTATGCCAACTCGATAAATACAAAGAGGTGTAAGTAATACACTTAAAAAAAACTTGTCTAAAATAATATATTTTTAATTAGGCCCTACCTTGATTAAAACATTTTGCGGAACACTTCATTGTTTGGTAACGTTTACAAATCCATTTAACTTTACCACACTTTTTGTTGTTGTAAACTTAAACCCAGCATCGACCATCAGGGCATTTTTGCCCCTTTAGCTTAAAATTAGTATAATGGTAGCCAATCGCACTGCCTGACACCTTGGAATGAATTACTGTTTTGGAATTCACAACGGGTAGTTTTAAACCCCTATCCCCCTCCCTTTCTTAAGTTGGGAATTCTTGGGAATTTTTAGAACTCCCCATTTCTAGGGATGCAGATGATCACAATCTTCAAATATCCCTGGCACTTAAAAATAATAATAGCTTGTTCAAAGGTTCTTTTAAATAACAAAGTATTATAAAACATTAAATTTCAAAACACATTGAAATGCAGAAATTGTATTAGATTTCTGGAAAATATTAGTAATGTAATTAAAATAAATTGTATACAGTTCCCGATATAAACAGTTATTTAAATTGAATTCGTTACACAGGGCTGCTAGGAATATCATTATGAATTTTATAAAAAAAAAACATCATGCGCGGGTGCAAAGTTGTTATTAAAACTACCTGTGGAACTGAGAGACATAGATTGCATGAAATTGTTTAAGGAGAAACTAAAACATTACTTAATTAGTAATCCTTTATATAAATTTGAGGAACTTTAAATACTCTATAGTTAATGTATAATGAAACTGTTTATAGCTGTTTTATGACTATTTTTAGACTAGCATAATGACGCCATTATATGTATACCACTGTATACTATGTGAATAAAGATATATGAATCTGAATCTGAATCTGAACATATTTTTTAACAAAGCACCCTTAGTTTTTTGTATGTTTTTTTTTTCTAAGATGGTTTTATTTGGTTTGTCTAACCAAATAAACCTTCTTAAAAAAATACAAAATAAGGGTGCTTTGTTAAAAAAATATGTTCATGAAAACAGTTATTTAATAATCCCATTGCGACACATCCCTCTAAGCTACGGTGAATATTCTACCGCGATGGTTAAACGCCGACCGCCGCCATCGGATGAAGTGTACTATTTTGGCAGCTCCATTTGGAGGGTACTAATAACCTTTTTTGCTCAACCTGACCATCGGATGAAGTGTACTATTTTCAAAACATGTCCCAAACATTGGATGAAGTGGCGTACAGGTGTTCATACATGATACTTACCTCATTAAATTATAAATGTATGAGAATTAATTTGTTTTCATTTCCATGCATAAATAATGTTTTATAATAGTAGTCTAACTGTGACACATTTGATTAAATTTAAAATATTCCAATGAATTAGTATGTGCAGTTACAAATTTTCATTAAATCTAGACATTGTTCCCTAATACCGTTAGAGCCAATCACCACAGCAGAACACATTTTGTCCTTCTGCGACAGAGCACAATATAGGTAACAACATTCATCAAGCTTGGACTAAGCAAATAATCATACATTATCGAAATTTTGCAAGTGATCATCCATAAAGTAATAGGCAAGAACAACACATTTCTTCCTTTATCTCAGCTTGTGTGCATGAGGATATCTCCTGTAAATGATCAGAAAAACATTATAATTTACAGTGAACCTCAGGGCTATGCCTTACAGGATTTGGAAGTTTCAATGTTAAGAATCATCTTCATCCCTGTAAAAACACAGAAAACGCCTAGCCATGCCCCCCTATTTCGGACGGTGTTTTTGAATATTTATCGTTAAAAAATGTTTTCTTGTACATAAAGGTTAAATCTAGGGCCCCCATACCTGATATATCAGAAAAGATAATTGTTTTAGTATAAAAGAATCTTAAAAGTAAGTATAATTGACTTATTTTCCTACATCACTAAAATTTTCACAGTTTCAAAGTTTAAAGGTATGAGCGCTCTAATGTAGGCTAACTATTCAACAAAGCGGTTACCAAGTTTCAAGAAAAATGTTTAAAAAACAGCACCAGAAACAGGGAAATAAAATACTATGTTTTCCCCAAAAGTTGTATTGTTAACATAGCCAACTGTGCTACAAGCCCTACAGCGAAGATAACTCTTAATCTTATGGAATTACGGTGATAGACTACATCCTTATAGTTTGACAGTTCTTAAATGCTAGTAAAATATGGAGAAAAAATGTTTCAGTTATAAAATATTTTTTAACTAATTTGGTCCAGATCACAGAAATTTTTTTTTAATGACGAATACAACATTGTATAAAAATTATGCTAAAAATAAAGATTAAAGTACTTTTTATTACTCTCCCAAAACAACCCTTTCTAATGCGGTGGATCTCTCTCTGCCGTAGCCATTCTTTCTGTTGTGATCAATCTTTCTAATTTGATCATTCTTTTTACCAGGGCAGAGCTTCCTCGTGCACCTAACTTCTTACTGCAATCGACATCTGACACATTATTAATCATCATACTCATGATCATTTTAATAATGGATCATTTTAATGTGGCCGATCTTCCTGACACGGCCATTCTTTCTAACACGAACAATTTTTCTACTGTGGCCGAGCTTTCTGACGCGGCTGATCATTGTGACTTGGCAGTTAATTTTACACCGATTGCGGTCTTTCGGCAACAATATCGCAAGGTCGCTTGTTGTTCTGCTTTGGGGGGGGGGGGGGGGGGGGGGCAAATATATAAAATATGACACTAATTGAAATGTTAATTTAAATTGATCAAATTTTTTTGGTTATAGACAAAATATAGTACGGAAAGTGAAGTAGTTGCACAAAAAAGATCAATGTGAGTCTATTTCCATGTAATGTATCTTGACTAGATAAATATACAGCCAAACTTTTTTGTGAGTACCTGTTCTCCTTGTTTGAATCTTGGAAGGCGCCCCAGCGCTCGATAATCTCCTGGTTCAGTTTGTTCAGCTGGCACTCGATGAACTGAATGTTTGCACGGATGTCAGCCATCCTGCGTGCTTGTATCGGGTCCAGACCCTGAGTCGTCTGGATGCTCATGTAGCTGTAATGGACAGAGGCACAATATTGTATTGTTACTCACTTACGTTTGTGAATGTAATCAAAAAGAATGTGTAGAGTAAAGGAGTTTATAATTCAAGGATCGTGTTTCTTTATTATTTATTTGATAAAGGATAACTGACCATTGGAAGTAAACATTCAGCGTTTGCAACTCTTAGTTTTAAATTTCATAAATTTATATCCGATGATTGTGACTAACATTTTACTATAAATTTCCCGACTTAGCTTTTAATTTTAAGAGGTGAATTACTCCAAATTACTGTTAAAGGCTTAAAGTGACTTGAAACTTCGCATTTTGTAATCAAAGCATTGTAAATATTTTTGTAATGCAGCTAGTTTTGACCCTTCTTATGTAGAGCTATCAATCAGTACTAGGATTGTGAAATTAAGTATTTTATTAAATATTGTAATAATTATCATAATATATTTTTAATGTTTAATAATTATATTATATAATTTTTTTGCATAACCTAAGTTTAGAGTAAGTCTATATATCAGTAGGCCTACAGAAAGTCAGCAGTTGGTAAATGGGTAGAGTCTACGAACTTGTCAAACTTACTTTGAAACACGGCCTTGCTAGGTTAGATGCCTGCAAGGCTAGTTCTAGTTCATTGGAGAGGGAGGATTTTTTAGCTCATGGAGAGTACAGTTAATGAGCGGTGGAGGTGGATTGAGCCACCCGTGTGTTTTACCCTGTGGCCAGTTACTGGGGTAGGGGATTTGTCTTAGGGTTCTCCATTGGGGTTAGAGTCTGAGTCTTATATCTCAAAATTTCAATTTGAGGGGTTTGAATTGAAAAATTAAAATCCATAAATTAACAATAGTCTTTTCTTGATTATAAGGATTTTTTTATTTAAATAAGTTGCGAATTCTTTTATGCTAGCTGCAGCAACGGAGTAAAGAGAGCAAGTATTTAACATTAAAGAACTTGATTAATTAACTTTTGTGTGATCAATGAACCAGTCAAGTCATTGAGCTAAGCCCCCACTTTCTTTAGACAGCAAATTTCAGTGATCAGCGCGCTCCCATATAAAACTATTTCCTGATGATGGACGATTAGGGTAGTTTTAACAACTGAATCAAAGTTGATCTAGTGGGACTCACTCAGGATTGTTCTGCAGCCGCATTCGCGTCTTCATGCTCTCCACATAGGAGAAGGCCTGCAGCACAAAGCTCCGTAGCAGGTCCACCTCGGCCGCCTGCGCCTCTGTCGTCTCACGCAGTTCGGCCATGAACGCCACCATCGCCTCCGTGTCTGCCGTCAGTAGCTCCACCGCATTTTCGCTCAGCACCTGAACAAGCACAACATTAACATCCCGCAGCTCGGCCATGAACGCCGCCATCGCCTTCGTGTACGCTGTGATCTGCACAATCATTTGAGCACCCTTGCTCAGCACCTTAATACTCACACCATCAACTTCTATTAATGTGTACTTCTCAATTCCATTACTATTATTGAGAAAAATCTTAAAGAAAAAAATGAAATGTTTTATTATTCCATGTCTAATTTTTATTTTTTATTACTAGCTATTACCATGCATTTTGTTAAGATAATTATTTTTAGCTTCAATTCAGTAAAAAAATAATGTTATGTATTTATAAAAAATAAGGATTGTTGTAATATTTTTGAGTTCATTATTGAAAACTACAATAATAACATTAATTCACCAATACAGTATAGGTTGAACCATGGGTCGGACAACTTTGATTAAATTTTTAATCAATTTGTGAAAATCAGACAAAAAAATGAGCTATAATTTGTTTTTGTACGACAATTAGATAAAAACCCGAATATATTGTATTAGGGAACTGATAAGGTCGTAAATCAGATAAGAGATCGCCGGCCGGATGTCAAACAATAGAGCTCTTATCGGCAGATGTTCTGCGAGTGAGCAGTGTGAGTGTGTGTGTGTATGTGAGAGAGTGAGCTTGTGTGCGTGGGCGCGTGAGTCTCCAGCAGTGAAGGTCATTTACCTCGCTCCTTTTCAGTCGTAGACCCTGACCAATAGGAGGTTGTTTACAATTTAAAAAGTTGGTCAACATTTTAATTTCTTTGTGGACTAAGCTCACACCGCTCAATAATTTACGAAATTATCTTGTTACTCTTCTGTCTGCTGGAATTACAATTCCTTACTACTAATGTCAACACAGCTCTTTATTTTGTCTAAACTTATTCTAATCAGTTTTAAATAATTGTTTTGATGCAATTAAATGTCAAATTATGATTGATTATTAGTTTTAAAGTTTTCCAAATGTTTTAAAAATGTACCGTACAAATGAATATTATTTAAATAAGTAGCTATGTTGACTCACTACCCCGAACAATCTGTGCCATCTGTGCAGTCTCCACGCCACGGCCATAATCGCGATGTGATGTTCAGGTTGCCGATAGGTTAAGAACGGGTTTAAATTAAACAAATTAAAAAGAGATGGAAAAATGAATTCATTAAAACATTGCTGTTTTCTTGACTTTATTTTTCAAATATCAGTAACAAAATTGGCGATTTGCCGATTTCGCCAATGTCAACTACTCAACTCGTTTGGTCGAGTATTTTAAACTACTCGACTCGATACCGAGTAGTGCTAACTACTCTAGTAATTACTCGTTAGTCGAGTACTCGCCCACCCCTACTTAAAAACAATATTCATAAATAATCTTCCAAACAATATCAAAAAAGAAAAATCATTAACTATATCTAAAAGTAAATTGAAGAGACTTTTAATAAGCATGGCCTTACACAACTTTGGGGATTATTTTAAATAACCATTTTGATCACCCGTTGAGTTTATTGTTTGCTTCAAGTATCTCATAAAAATTTATGAGTAGTGTGGCCTTGTATATTTTAGAAATAGAATGTTTCAGTTATAAAATAATACTATATCTTTGTTGTAGTATTAGTGACGCCATTGTAAATAATATGTGCAGTTCTGAATAAAGATATTTTAATTTGAATTTGAAAACTGTAAAAGGCAGTCCTTCCTAGTGTTCGATAGGCCATATTAGATAGTTATTACTCAGTGCAAAAAGAGAGTAAAAAATTTAGTGAATTTGTGGATGAGAGGGAGAGAGGCAAACCCCATAAGTGCACGGCATTAGGATGGGTTTGTAGAATTTGTGTCACTTTTTTCTCAGTGCAGAACATCAAAAGCAATTGTGGTTGAAGAGTAAATAGTTTTTTTTTTTTTTTTAATTTTATTTTACTTTTTTTATTTTATTTTATTTACATGCATTCTTTACAGGTTTAACACCCAATTACAAAGATGCAGTTCTTCTTGTAAATGTCCATTTTGATGGCGATGACACTGAAGTATATGTATCCCACAGCTTAACATTAAATATATACAGGGTGTCCAGCTTCCACCTTTACAAACTTTTCCAGGTTATTAAGCATGCAAAAACAAACAGAAAAATCATATAAACATATGTCCGGAAATGCTTCGTTAAGCCGCTAGCCGCCATTTTGTTTTTTACACTTAAGAATTTTTATTTCCGTATCGGGTTGTTGTATGGAGTTCATATTTGGCATGTACCTTAATCACACCAATAATCATTTTTAGAAAAAATATTATTTTTTTCCGATCTATATTTTCAAAATGGCGGCCATTTTAAGTTTTTAAACTCAAATATCTCAAAAACCGTAAATTTTATAAAAATTTTACTAGACACAAAAAAGTTGACAAATTAAATTATCTAAACAGTGATACCAAGTTTGTAAGGATCCGGCAACAAATAACGGAGTTATGGTGGTTTTCCTGTAGAAAAACACTGATTTTGCACTATGATTAATGCCAATTTAGGTTATTTTAAGAGAAAAATCTCAATAACTCCTTTATTTGTTGTCGGATCCTTACAAACTTGGTATCAATGTTTAGATCATTTAATTTGTCAACTTTTTTGTGTCTAGTAAAATTTTTGTAAAATTTACGGTTTTTGAGATATTTAAGTTTAAAAATTTTAAATGGCCGCCATTTTGAAAATATTCATCGGAAAAAAATAATATTTTTTCTAAAATGATCATTGGTGTGATTAAGGTACATGCCAAATATGAACTCCATACAACAACCCGTTACGGAAATAAAAATTCTTAAGTGTAAAAAACAAAATGGCGGCTAGCGGCTTAACAAAGCATTTCCGGACATATGTTTATATGATTTTTCTGTTTGTTTTTGCATGCTTAATAACCTGGAAAAGTTTGTAAAGGTGGGAGCTGGACACCCTGTATACGATAAAAAACAACTAACTTATAAACTATAACTTATAACTCATAACAAATTCCATTGTAAGCTACAGAAAAATTAAAAACATATTAAGCAGGCAATTTGGCACTTATTAATAGTTTGGCTGAATAAATAAAGTACCATTGAACCACAAGAACAAACATTAAATGGACAAGCCACTGATGCACTTTCTCTTAAAAATTCCAAGTGTATCATTAAATATGTCCAAGTCCGTGACAGACAACAGGAGGTTATACGACCTCATCATCGGGAAAAGCGGAGAGGATCTGTGGGCAAATGTCCTAATCTGAGGCACAGCGAAAAGAAACTTGCACCTGGAATTGAAATTTGGGACACGAATAGGCAAAGCTGCCAGAAGGTCAGGATCGTCCACATAGCCCCGAAACAGCCTATAGAGAAACACCAGTTACAAGACTTTTCTCCTCAGACCAAGACTCGTCAGCCCAAACACACCCAATAGAACATCATATGGAACTCAATATGTATATAAGTTAAAAGATTTTAAAAACAAATACCTTAAAAATCGTTTTTGTACTTTTTCAATTGCTTCTTCATAGGTAATTTGAACTGTGTTCCATATGATGGCCGCGCACTCCAGCCTAGCTCTGACCAGGGATGTATACAAAATTAGGCCTAACAAAGTTTTTACATCTTTAAAATGTCTTCCTGTTCTCATGATAAACCCCATAATTTTGTTAGCCCGTGATATGCAATGCTCAATATGATAATTAAATGTCAAAGATGAGTCAATGTAAACACCCAAATCCTTAAACTCTCCTTTAAACTCTGGATAATTTGCTTCCACCAAGAAAATAATCCTGTTTAAAGACATTATTTATAGATCTTGTAAATGTCATTACATGGCATTTAGAAACATTAAAATTAATTTTGTTAATTTTACACCACAAATCTACATTATCTAGATCAGACTGCAATTTTATGACATCATCCTGGTTTGATATGTACATGAAAAGTTCCAAATCGTCTGCAAATAGTAGTGCCTTGGCTGAAACTATAGACTTAAATAAATCATTAATTGCAATTGTAAATAAACACAGCCCAAGGTTTGAGCCTTGAGGCACCCCAGATTGGACTGTAAAAGAAGAGGAAGACATATTTTCATAGTAAACATACTGTTTTCTATTAATGATATAGCACTTTAAAAAAGATAGCAAGCGAATCGATAAACCATAATAATGCAATTTATTTGGTGAAACTTGGTGATCAACTTTATCAAAGGCCTTGGCCAAATCCAGGAATAAAGCATCAGGCCAGGGCTTCATTTAAATTATCATCAGGGCCAGGCAGGAAACCCCCTCCATGACGGCCCCACCACTCGCCACCTCCGCCGTTGGTTCTACACTGTATTTATTGTATACTGAACAAAAATATTCCCCAAATACATTAGCAATTGCTGTACTATTATTATATGTACAATCATTGTGACTCATAACCAGACAAAAATTATATTCCTTCCTTTTACTGTTGACAAATTTCCGAAACACTTTAATGTCTTCATTAATTGAACATTCTATTGAATTTGAATAGTTATCATGAGCGTCTTTTATTTCATTTTTGACAAGGGACCTAAAATGTTTGAACCTTTCAAAATATTCTATCTTCTCACTCTACTTTTATTTTTTGTAATTTTTTTTAATTAAAAATAATATTATGAGTAAACCAAACAGGATATTTAGAACGACGATTATTATTTAAAGGGCAACTTCTTTTAATGATTGAATAAATTTTATTGTAAAAAAACTTGACTGCCATTTCTATGTTTTTAAATGTGTGCGAATTGGACCAATCAACGTTTGCGAAGTCTTTATAAATCTGCAAGAAGTTCGCTCGGCGAAAACAAAAGCCGGTTGCGTCCAGTGACCTTGAGCGATTAGATAATGGAGCCGTCAATGTGAACCTCGCTGCCAGAGCCGGATGATAAGGATCCTCAACAACTAGTGGACTGTCATAGTGTGTCACCTCAACATCATCATGAATCATAGGTTGAATATATGTGGGGTACTCACATTAACATTGAGGCTGAGTACCCTCTGACTCAGCTGGTTAATCTCCTTGTTGCAAAAGTTGATTTCATCGCGGATCGTGTCTTGTATCAGGGCCTCGTTCATCTTACGCAACTGTTCAGTCTCTTCCGTCACTTCATCTGAAATGTGAACCATTAGGAAAATCCACTATTAAAAAGAAAAATTAGGAAGAACCAGTTGTTGAATTAAATATCAAGTAACACTAGTTACACAATTCAAAAAACAATTATAGTTAATCATAGTTGAAGTAAAAGTTAATAACTAACTATGGTAGCATTGCACCACAGTTTTATGGTAGAAAATTAATCCAATATATGGTATAATTTTATTTTTAGATTAATCTAAATAATATCTTTAAAGTATACTACATTAAATGTATAATAAATTTATAAAAAAAAAATTGAATATACTGTATCATAAAAGAAATACTAGGTAGTTGTTGGCCATCAATACTCGACACATACTGGACAGAGTGCTCCATTCGTTATAAGTGGAGTAAATCCATGGGGGCCTACTGATAATAAAAAACTGATGTAAGTGATTGCTAATATTCGAAATAAAACTCAAAAGCCACATTTTTTTACTTGAGAATCAAGTTGACTGTGAAAATTACTGCTCACACACCCCTACATAAACTTACGTTCAGGGGTTGGCACAGCAGCGAGCGGTTGGACAGGGAATGATGCTGCAGGAATCTCTAATGCAGCTGGTGCCTGAGCCGGAGTCTATAACACACCACACTTGATATTTTATATACTCGTTTTAATACAGTTCATAATCTTAGATACTGTTCATAATCTTCTTTCATAAAATAATGTTGGCCGTGCTATAAGGTTATCATACAACATAGGCTCCAATTTTTTATGTTCACTTCTACAATATTACAACGCCTAACGCCTGTGCAAGTTGTGACAAGTACTTTGGACAGTAGCCTTCATTTTCATGCACTGTTTCCTAGATGCAGTCTTCCCACACGATTACCCACCTATTCTACCCACCTTCCCTATAGTCTACCCACCTATTCATAAACTTGAAAGATTTTTTGGTTAGAACAGTGTATTGGCTAATATATGGATATAGTTCTCTAACATAATGATGACAGTTGCAGTTTACTTTACAGTAAGCAGTGTTAAGTAAGTGGGTTTATTCAATCAATGTACCACGTGAGTAGACTGCCCACACCAGAAGATTAGTCGCACAGCTTTATTCCATGTTCAGTGCACATGTAGAAGTAAATTCACGATTTAGCATGATTTAAAAAAATTTTATTTCCTTATCCACACTGTGTTAAATATTCAATAAACTAGTACTTAAAAAAAAGCTACATTAACCTGATATTAAAATTTGTACTAACAATAAAATTTTTTCTTCCTAATTGTGTTTTTTTTTTCTCAAGAATGTATTGTTTTATAATATGTACTACGGTATCTTATTTGTGCACATTAATTGTTTCTTTTGTGTTATTTCTTGTGAAAATGGAGAATGAACATGAACATTCAACAAAACCTGACTGAAAATCTTAATGTTTTGGTTTTGTTTTACTTGTGTATTTTATTTTTGGGAAAACTAAATCTCTTCTATTATAATTTGTATTGATACATTTTAGAGTAAATTGTGAAAAATTTTTTTTTTTTTTTATTTTATTTATTTACAATTGTCTGGCACACCTGTACATGAATGCAGGTGCAAAGGCATAAGATCATCGAATCATTTAATGAGATGGGATTATAGTGTAATTAAAGAACCTGACTGGAGCATGAGGAACATAGCAGAGTTGATGTTTATGGCGGATAAAAGGGATCCGCTGTCTCGACCATCAGTAGACATACATCCTACTAACCAAAATGTAATTGGAAATGAACTGAAACAGTTAAGAGATAAGGCGCAAAAGGTGGTTGGCTTTTAAGAGGTGAATAGGATACCCTCCCCCCAGGACCAGCTGTTTTGGAGCCGTCAGTCATGGTTAGGCGTTCGGCCCGCATGCGGGAAAAGTTAAGTCGTGACAAGCCCTGAGGAAGTAGGACGTTTCCCGAGAAACGTCGGCTGCAACTTCGGGACAAAAATCAGTGTTACCGTATTGTTTTTGTATTGTTTATTATGTTTTATTCAACGATTTGACGAGTCCCAGAAGGTCATAAGGTGAGTGAAGCCCACAAAAGATAATATAAAATCAAAGACATAAGACTTGTCGTATAAAAGTTACAACATCAAATAACTTACATAAAATTTAAAAAAAATCAAAAGTAAGAATATATTTCAGCTTGATTAATGATTTTTTTAACTGCTCGTAATATTACTTACAGAAGTAGCTGCAGGAGTTGTTGACTTAGGAACGACTGGCACCGAGGACTGTACAAATGCTCCTGCTGTAATAAAATTGTTATTTAGTACTTTATTTGCATTTGGGCTTTTTTATTTATCGCTACATAAATAAGGCTACTAATCAGCTAGATTTCATACTCCAACAAATAAGTACTAAGTGGATAAAAAATGTAAAAAAAAATTAATAAATGAGCTTAAAAATGTATAAATATGCCTAATTTATACTATTCACATTTCTGAAATAATGTGACATAATGGGAGCAAAAAATATCAAAGTGTATTTAAGGTTTGTGAAAGTACTTGAAGTTGAAAAAAGTAGGAGTCTTTTCATTTTTTCAGTTATCAGAGCTGACTAAAAGAATGTGACTTGTAAAACAATGTTTTATCACTATTTGACAACAAAACACAAAACAGAAGATGCGGGAACAAATAGCACTTTAAATATTCTGTGTACATTAAATAATAAGGTTTTATTTTAAAAGGTAATGAAATAATCTAATGCCCGATGAAATCAGATTTAAATCTAACTGTTTAAGAACATCTATAACTCGGTAATATTTACCGAAAAGCCATATTACATATTTCCTACCTAAGAAATGCATTTAATTTGCTCCTCCTGATATCCGACTTTTTGGCTGTTCCGACTATGGCTCGGTCATGTCATGGCCGGGTATGGGAGGTTCTACTGTATGTGACAAATTTATTTTTTATAATATACCTATATACATTTGTGATGTAATAGCTCATTTTACATTAATACACTTGAAAAAACACTGAGGTAAAAATAAATATTTATCATTTGGACTAATTACTCAGATCAATTGTGTATTTAATAAGATAGAAAAGGACAGAATAACATCTACCAATACAAAGGATAATCACGGAAATACACATTCAAAGTAAATCAACTGTGTACCTGGGTTGGCAAACGATGGTGCAAAACTGACGGGCTGTGCAGCAAAGGCAGTGGGGGCAGTGTTAGTTGCAGACACAATAGCAGCTGAAGAGAAAGCCGAAGTCGGAGTGGTGGAGGCTGCGAAAGCTGGAGGCACGGACGCTGTCGGTGCTGTCATCCACGAACTGGTGGACTTAATCTCTGATCTGTTGGTTGATAATACACAGTTTTATAAAATGTAAGATACATTTTAGGCACTTAATAAGTTTTAGGGAAATGGTTGAAAACTGGTAAAATTTAACATGCCGATCATGTGTTTTAGTGTTCTCTATAATTAAGTCAATAAAGAGATGTTTCTAATTGTCAACCAAAATGGAAAATATAAGCTTTATGAGCCAAAATACAAGGTAAGGCAGACCACCCGTACACAATAACTACCAACTAAACAGAATGAGGCAATCCTTTGTAACAACCTAAACCTCCAAGAATTTTTTTTAATCGCTCACACACCTGTTTTTTTTCTTGTTTAAATACCAACTCTTACTCCCGATGCTGCAGTTTACCTCATTCTCAAAAAATTATCTTGTGCCCTAAATAATGTTGTCCAAAAATGTCCCTTTGCTGAAGGGTTTTTGATTTGAAATTGTTTTACAGGCACCTGATGGTTAACTGGTGATGTTTGGCTGGAACGGTTGGTAACAAAGCAAGAATATAACAAGCGTATTGCCCCTTCCTCCCCCTCTAACAACAGCAACAACTAATATAGTGATACTGACGAGTATGTATGGCTCAACATTTCTCCACAGCCACGGCAGACAATGTAGTTGATGATCACTTGCTTTCTACTGTTTGTAACCATTTATTTTTTTATTTATTTTATGGTATTTTATGGAGGCACGGACAGCGTCCGTGCCTCCAGCTTTCGCAGCCTCCACCACTCCGACTTCGGCTTTCTCTTCAGCTGCTATTGTGTCTGCAACTAACACTGCCCCCACTGCCTTTGCTGCACAGCCCGTCAGTTTTGCACCATCCTTTGCCAACCCAGGTACACAGTTGATTTACTTTGAATGTGTATTTCCGTGATTATCCTTTGTATTGGTAGATGTTATTCTGTCAATTTCAAGAGAAATAAAAAGTTAACACGTTGGCTACCAAACGTCACACATATGTGACGTAATGTTAAAAAAATTCCTTAAATATAGACCAGCGTCACATATATGTGTCACTCAAGGTGTTTCCAGTGTACTGACGACACATATATGGGACGCTCAGGTCAAATCCAGTGTACCGACGACACTTATATGGGACGCAGTCAAGGTGCAGTTAAATGACTCGCCAAGCCCATTTGGTCCACTGAATCGATCTATAACCTGTTTATTGGTCTATAGGAATGTGTGACACACGTGTGTCGCTTGGTCTCTGGGTAAGACCTCAATTTTTATTTTTTTCAGATTTTATAAGTTAACCATCTTGTCTGCTCACATGATGCCATTAGTGTTTGTTTACTACACATTCCACATGGTGTTTTTATTGTGTGACACATTGTTCTGTATATTTTAATATTTTTTAGTGTAGTAAAACTATTTTTCATTTATTTTCCAGCCATCAAACTCATGACACATGTGAGACAGTCGGTCTATAGCTAACAAACATAATACAAAAAATTACTATAGACCTACGTCACACATATGTGTCGCAATAGAAATGCTAAAATAGTACTGAAATAAATTTTTTCACACTTTTATGAGCAAATATATATATATTATACATCAAATTAAATAAAAATAGTGAAAAAAAAATTTTTGGTCTCTGGGTTAGTATTTGTCACAATGACTCGGTCTTTGGTGAGAGTATCGAGTACTAGGATCGGTCTGCTGAGCACTCCCAGCGACCCGACTTTCCGACCGTCGGTAGCCAACGTGTCAAATTTTATCACAACGGACAACATTCCTGATCACCCTGTAGATATCTTATCAGCTGGATAAGGAAACAATGCTGCAGCTCCAGCTGGCCCGACCCAAGGGTTTTACTAGACTTCATTGTTGAATCACAGCGTTACGGCAGACTGTACTTCGCTCTAACCTTCCCCTCACCCCTTGCCCTCTGCCTACTTAGGAGTTACTCCTGTGTAGTGTAAGTTTTGCTGCTGAAGACTCCATGTCCCTTGCCAACGCTCAGCTACCTCCTTGCTCCTAGTGTCACGGCTGGATAGCCACTGAGTCCCCGAGCGCTCTCATACCCTAATATAGGCAATACGCGCGCGCCTAGCGGCGTGAGACGGAAACGTTCCTTACTTTCTGAATAGCCCTCGTACCTGTCTACCTACCACTGTTGTCTTTGGCCTGCAGCTACTCTGGTTAAATCTGCCTACCGGAACGAGTGGACCTAACTGTACCTGGATGCTGCACCTGGTCCTGGCCTACCTCATATCGTCTACTGTCAAGGAGCCTGGGTCATCGTACCGATAAGTGGAAAGCTTTTCTAAACTTTATGAAATTACCTTCGTCTTTTTCTTTATACTAGTACCAGAATTTTGCAGTCTGGCCAAATTTGATCAAAAGTAAGCTGAATGTGAACTTTTCTCGACTGTGGACTAATTAGTGGATTAACATACCTTCAGGACTTGTGCAGGACGAACTTCGACTCAACTAATGGACAAAACTTTATCAGCAATTGTGTAAATATTTATAAGCAAATTCCAATTGCATTACCAGTATTTATATTTTCCTATAATTGTGTGAATACTTTCTTGTATAATTATTGTAAGTTGATTTATATTGTGTATCGTACTTCTTTGTTTATGTTTAACCCTTTCAGAGTCCGTCCGGCCAAGGTATTGTTGTAAACTGGTATCTTTATTGTGTAGTAGGGTTAAGTGATTGATCTCTTTATTGAGCACTAAACATTTTGTGTCACCTTAAGGGGTGGAACTTGCTAAAAATTTTTTTTTGATCCAGATAGAATAAATATTTGATGAAACTCAGTTCCAATTCTGTTTGATCGATCAGTTCGATACAGTTGATAAAATAAATTATAATCTTGGTATTTTATTATTTTTAATTTATAATCCAGTTAAATCCTCTTGGTAGTTATTTAATAAACTTAAATTCAATTGAATAACGTACCTGGAATTTCATTGACATATTTAAGAGTTCAGTAGGTAGGGGTGGGCGAGTACTCGAGTTTCGAGTAGTGGCTCGGGTAATTAGTCCTACTCGAACTCGAGTGGAGTAGTTGCAAATACTCAAGAATCGAGTCGAGTAGTCGTCGTCGTCACTCCCGGCGGCGCGCCTGCAGCCGTGACAATAGTTGTTTACGTCTGGCGGCCGGCGATCTCGCTAACGAGCACAAAAACACGGCCGGCCGCCGAGACGATCTATTGTTCAGCTTATCTATCGACGCCCGGCAGTAATTTATTCAAGAGGGGCACTTTTGGCTCCTAGTAGCAAATGCTACTTTCTGAACCAACTGTCGTAGAAAACTAAGGGATGGCTCGTTTAATTAGTCTAATTCTTACAAATTAAACAAAACGTCAACCAAAGTTGTGTGACTTTCCAAAAGGAAAGTGGCAAAGTGTTGTCAAATAAATCAATCTTTAATTGAATTACTGTTTTATAATGTTAAAAGTATCTTATTATAATTTAATATAATTTTTAAACAAAAAACTTCAAATCCCATTAAATATATATTTTTTTCATTAAACATTACAAATACATTTATTAGATTTTGAGGTTCATAACTTAAAACCTTCATTGTTTTTTATTGATTTTTTCATCATACACTCCTTTTTTAATATAGCAAAAAATAGCTAAATGAATACATAGAAATAAAAATAAAAATAATTAGGTCTAATAGTGTATATTTTCAAAGTTCAATTTTTATGATAATCTCTAAGTAAGAACCTGTCTCAGTTAAATCAATAAGTAAAAAAAGAACATTTATTGGGGTTATAAATGGCGTTGGTTTGTTGAACCACTTCATTCCTTAGTGTTAATATTTATTATAATTAATTTCAATTTCTTGTTTTTTTGTTATTTTTTAACTGAGCAGGCCTTAGGCCTATTTATGTAATACAGTTTTGTTTTCTTTACAATTTTTCCATTTGTTTTAATCTATATTTTGATGTACATAATTTTTCTGTTAATTCTTTGTACAAAACGTTTAATATTAATTCAACAAAACTTTTATAAAATTTTAATGGGCATTTTTATATGTATATTGTTTAGTGATTTTATTTTAATTTTTTTGGTTACAAGAAAATTTGTACTGTATCCTTATCTTATTGTATACTGCAAATATAAAAATTAGATATTTAAAATCTTTTCAACTAAAGGAGGTTCATTGTAACTTATACAAAAACAAGTAGAACAGTTTGGAAACAGAACCAGTTGATATTTAACATTCATTTTTCTTTATACGACACTCAGTTAAAGTCAAAACGAATATTTCCTGATAGCGTCGAGGAGAGCAATCCCGTCCCGAAATTGGACGGGAAATAAAAATTCCCGTCCCGAACTAAAAATCAATTCCCGTCCATCCCTAATTTTGTTGTTGATGAAATTTTTTACTTAGGCCTAATTCTCAGAAATTGATTTGTACTACACATTGTAAGAGGAAAACTGTAAATAAATATACTTACTTTTTTATCAACTTTTATCTAAGTAGTTCTTATTGTCGTAAACTAAATTGATGTTATCTTTCAGTGTTCTCATGCATAAAGATGAATTTAATAATACTTTTACTTTTTAATATTATTTTTAAAAACTCATTTTAAACTTTTTCACACTACTACTCGACTCGACTCGATACCCGAGTAGTTGATGCAATACTCGACTCGACTCGACTCGAATCGTAAAACCACTACTCGCCCACCCCTATCAGTAGGTAACAATTTTATGATAGGGAAATTAATTATTTTCAATTCACCAATTTCGCTATAGTTCATTAATTCTAGATAGACATCAATATTTATTTTGGTCTCATATTGGTTGACATTCAACTTCAAAAATCTCACCTCAACATCATTCGGGTTTGGGTCTTTCCTCGTTTTAACCCAACCTACCTAACTCATTGCAAAACAAGGTGGCGCCTTTCCAACTGTGTCTATAGAAGATTGGTAGAGTGACTTTAGATTTTGATTTTCCTCACCCCTTCGCTGAGCAAACTGGGACCGCTACACGTTGTTCTCTGATATTAATGTCTTAACTAGCTATTATTTGACAGAGTGGTAACTTATCGTAAAATTATTAGTATTTTTATATTTTTATACATAAAAATTAATGCTTTATCATAAGTTTAATACTTTTATTTATTTATTTTCCACGGAAGTGCGCCCCCTGGGAGCTTATACCCCCAGGCCCAAACCTGGTATTGTTTGGGAATCCAATTGTATCTGTGTGACTTCATATTTTGGTGTAAACCTGAAAAAGAAAGCATTCTAAAACTACACAATATCATCCAAAGTGAGCCCAAAAAATCAATAATTTTTGTCAGAAAACAACTGATTTAATAGGCCTACATATGTATGCAGTTTACTCACTGTGTGGCTGAGAGTGCAGGGACAGACCACGCAGCCTGTGCCGAGGTGGGGGGCTGCTGCCACTGTCCGGCGGGGGGCAGGGTCACAGGCTTGGGGGCCGTGGTGGTGGCGGGGGCACTGGCCGGCAGAGCAAATGACATTGGGGCTGTAGATGTCAAGAAAGCCGGCGGGGCAGCTGCTGCTACTAACTGCGACTTCTGTGGTGACTGCTGTTTCTGCGGCTATATATAATATATCTTAGGGATGTGTGGATTCTCGATACCGATTCTCCATACCACCGATTGTTAGGCATTGGTAAAGGTATTGAGAATTGATCACCTAAAGTCAATACCGATACCATTCAGTGAAAATCACAATTTTTTGTTTTGTGTTTTGTAAATTTGGAATGGGTCAGTTGTTATACAATTGTAATATGACACGATAGATGGAATGCGGAAAACCTGCCGATAAGAGATCTATTGTTTGGCATCCGGCCACAAAGGATCGCTTATCTGATTTATGTCCTTATGAGTTCCCTAGTTCATATTTGTTTTCTGATATATTTGTTGTAAAAAAAATTGTAGCTCATTTTTCTGTCTGATTTTCACAAATTGAATAAAACTTTAATTAAAGTTGTGCAAAACAAACATCTTGCAATACGATTCTGCTGATAAATGTTGAGATACAATAGAATTGGATTAAAATGAATAAACGCTTTAGAAAGTTGTATTTCAAAAATATAAAAAAAATTACATAACATACTTTTTCTTAACTAGTTATCTTACACAAAAAAAATTAATTTGAAACTGGTAATAAATAGAGAAAATAGTTCAGAGATCTTATCAGCCTATGTGCTCTTTGCCCCCGTATGGATAGCTAAAATTTTCTAGTGTACAATAAGATGAACTACAGCTACAGCTGCAGCGATTCCAGATGGAACATTAAGGTAGGCTACGTGAGATAAATAGATTTCACTCAATATAATCAGTCCAGGAAATTCAAATCCTCATTTTACCAGCCTCTCACTATGCCTATTTTATCAGTAAAAGTATTATTTTTATTTACAAAAAAAATCATAATATCAAATTTTCTACATTTATAAATTCTCGTAGTATTATTTTGCCATTCCTTTGAATTTGATAACCACCCACCTCTTGCACAGGAATTGACTGTGGGCACACGAACAGGTGAAGCCCAGAGGTGTCGGGGAGGGGGGTGGGGGGAGCGCAAACACTGGCGCTGCCTGGCTGCAAGTTGACACACCAGTAGAGTGTCAACAGCCCCTCGTGTGACAGCAGCAGCAGCAATGGCATCGGAGGCAACTGCTGATTCTCACCTATAACCAAACAACTGTTTCATGAGAATCAAAATTGAGTCTATGTTAACATTCAACTCAAGTAATTTTCTATTTAATGTTATACTCAATAAAGATAGCAAAAATGTTGTCGCTTTCCAAGCATATGGACTTATCTCATTTCGGTGATTTTTCAGGAGAGCATAAAAACATAAACTAGGCCTACACCTACATTTTGTTTCAGAGGTCCTAAACGAATGAACTTAGAAACTTTATTTTTAGGCTAGTAATGCATTATATCCTAAACTTTATAGTGCAAACCAAGAGATTTGAAAATGTATATATAATTTGAAAATTATATATATATATATATATATATATATATATATATATATATATATATACAAGATACGACAGTTAACCACATTATGCCAAGGTTACACTAGGCAAGGTTAAAATTATAGTTCGGACAAATGGTCTATCACTAAGTATCATATCACTAAGTAAATGCTGGGACGCCTATCATAGATTGCTAACTCAGTACAATCTTGCAGTCAGGAGAGCCAAGAGGCTCTCTTGGAGAAGCTTCTGCAGCGATCTTGAAGGTGTCTGCGAGACATCAAGGATATACAAGATAATATCGAAGGATAAGTCACCTTGTCTTGGCTCCATCGAGGGGCCTGATGGGATCATGGTCCATAATCCCAGGGACGTGCTTGAGATATTGGTTGCCAAGATGGCGGATAGTCATGAGTCTGTGTGTGGTAGTTGCCAAGTTCCAATCAAAAGTACTGATAAATTTCTGCAATGTGAAGACTTTTGTAAAGTAAAGTTTCATTTGAAGTGTGTCAGTGTTTTGGTGAAAGAATATGACATGATAAAGAAACTAGGTAGTAAAGTGAAGTGGTTTTGTGGATCTTGCCCCAATAGGCACAAGCTTGACGAGCCAGAGAATGGTGAAGTAATATCTGAAAATCGGACATTAAACAAATTGTTGGACGTTGTTAAGAGCCTGGTTACAGAAAACATGACTATTGCAAGCAAACTTAATCTTGTAATTAATGACTATAATGAAATCAAATCCAAGTTAAATCAACATAACCTAAGTTGTTCCCAAACAAATGAATCATCCGTTACAAACATCGTTAGTAATGTATCGATTCATTCGGTTAATGCGGAAGTCGACATATCGAAGCAGGACCAGTCGAATGCCAACCCGATGAATTATGCTGATATTCTGAGTAAAAAGACGACATCAGCTGTTATGTCTGCGCCCTCAGGACTAAATACTAAAGAACAGTCATCAGATTATACTGTTGTTAAATCAAAGAAACAATTGAAACGCGAGAAAAAAGGTGAGGACGAACAACTGAAGCAAAGTGGTGGTGGCAACACTGTTCGCAACAGCAAGCGATTCATCACTGGAAATCGGTCTGCATCTACACCTTGTAAACATAACCTTGTGACTGTTGGAAGGCAAGTGTTTCTTTTCGTCTCCAGATTAAGTCCTGGTACTACAAGTAATGTGACTGACTATCTAAAGGGACATTTTGAAAATGAGGATTTCACAGTCGATAAACTGAATGCTAGGTACCCCGATAAATACTCATCCTTCAAAGTAGGACTGTCTTCATCATTGTTAAGAGATGTTTACAAACCAGACTTTTGGCCCAGAGATGTCTTCGTTTCTAGGTTTGTTATTAAACGACCAAGTCAAGATCTTCATGACAAGAACCCGGCTTTGAGTGGAACTACAACCGAAACAAGACCTACAGAGGTGAATCCAGATGAATCGGTTTTTTTAGGATTTCCCAGCCCGGCCAAGGAACAGGCCTAGTGGCTTGCCCAATACAACCTAGGTCTACCCACACTGATCATAAGGTGGATATTAGTAGTAATGTTACCAAGACTATTAAATCTAATTTTCTTTTCCTCAATATTCAAGGTCTTCACTCCAAGGAAAACTTATTATCAGTTTATGGACTAAATAATCAGTATAGCCTACTGTGTTTTAGCGAGCATTGGCTAAGAGAAGATGAGTCTGACTATGTACATATTGAAGGCTACAAGCTCATAACATCTTATTCTAGGAAACAATCCATTCGTGGTGGAGTTGGCATATGGGCATCTACTGCTTTGCGTTGTGAATCGTTGAATATCGGCTGGCTTACTGCCGAGAAGGACTTTGAGTGTGTGGCGGTCCTCGTTATTGAGCCTAAGATTGTTCTTGTTTGCTTGTACCATTCTCCTGCGGGAAATTCTGATGTGTTTCTTAGCCACCTTGAAAATCTGTTATTATATTTGACTCGCCTCAACCTACCTATTGTTTTTGGAGGTGATGTTAACGCCAAGTTTGACGTTACCAAGGATCAGGCAAGTGTAAGGAGTTTGCTGTGTTTGTTGAAGCAGTTTAACTGTTACCATGTAAATGAAAACCCAACTCGTAACAATGCATGTCTGGACAATATTTTTACCGATATTACTTCTGATTCATTTAAATGTGAAGTTGTGTACCCTGATGTTGCTGATCACGATGGTCTACGTTTCGAAATTGAACATACCACATTGTATGATGAGGAAAACATCCAACCGGAAATGGTTTGGATAAGAGATATATCCGAGCCCAGCATAAATTTGCTCAAGGTTAGGTTACAGTGTGTGGATTGGTGTGCTATGTTGAATGATGAGTCACTGAATGCGGAAGGGAAGTTCAATCTTTTTTTCAATCAGTTAAAAGAACTTTATGATCAGTGCTGTCCTATGAAGCTAGTGAAGAAGAAAAAGGGCAAAAATAAGAAACCTATTATTTCTTGGGACACACCTGAACTCCATAAATTGAAGAACACTGTGATGTCCTACCGCACTGTTTATATTGCGACCAAAACAGAACAAGCCTATCATGCTTACAAGTGCTGCAGAAATCTTTACAAATCTAAGATAAATGAAGCTAAGCTTGATGCAAACAAGAAATATATTGAAAATTCGCATAACAAATGCCAAGCTGCATGGGCCACAATTAAGAAGACATCAGCCCTAAAGGAGAAGGAGTCAACCTTGGAGGTGTCAGCGCAGACTGCCTGCGACTACTTTGTGGAGGCCGTCAGCCGTGCCAAGAACAGCATACCCCAGCCTTTGGTGTCAGCCGATACTCTTCTCCAGCGTGCTCCTAGGCCTGATCTCAGTTTCCAGTGGGATATGGTGTCATGTGAGAGTGTCCGAAGCTTGGTTGCAAATATGAAATCGTCAAAAAGCAAAGATGTGTATGGTTTTTCTAATTTTGTGATAAAGAAGATCATTGATGTAATATTGATACCTCTTGTTTTCTGCCTCAACATATGTTTGACCGAAGGAATTTTTCCAAGTTCACAAAAGGTTTCTCGAGTCATTCCTGTCTTTAAAAAGGGTGAAAAGTCCAAAATTGAGAATTATCGGCCGATCTCTCTGATCCCAACCATTGGCAAAATATTTGAGTCGGCCATCAAGTCGCAGGTATGTTGTTTTCTAGAATCACTTGAAATTTTTTCCAAATCTCAGTTTGGTTTTCGTAGTGATAGGTCTACCACGGATGCCATGGGCTCTCTTCTGACCCAGATTTTTAATTCTTTTGAAAATAGACAACTTGCTCAGATCACTGCGTGTGATCTGAGCAAGGCTTTCGATTGTATAGATCACGATATCTTGCTGTTGAAACTTGAGCACTTTGGCATCCGTGGTACACCTCATGCGTTTTTTGAGTCATACCTGTCTGATCGCGTGCAGTTTGTTGATGCAGGAGGTAAGAGGTCGGAGAATGTACTATTGAAATCAGGCGTTCCCCAGGGCTCTGTTCTGGGGCCCCTGCTCTTTCTAATAGGTGTAAATGACCTGCCGTATAGTATATTAAATACAATTACAGTTATGTTTGCTGACGACACCTCTTTCTTCAATGCTCATTCTGATTATAATGAATTAAAATGTATCTCACAACAGGCTGTGAATGAAGCTAGTCTATGGTTTAGTGCCAATGGTTTAGTCTTAAATCAAGATAAAACTCAGACTTTGATTTGCATGCCTAGAAACAAACAATTAGGCGTAGATTTAGAACAGCATGATGTAAAGATATTAGGGTTAGTTATGGATAAGAATTTGTCATGGCATGCGCATGTGGAATCTGTATGCAATAAGCTTGCACGAGTAATTTATTTACTAAGCAAACTAGTCAAGGTAGTACCTGAAACTTATATTTTATCTGCTTATCACGCATTTTTTCATTCAGTTCTAAGTTATGGATTGATCCTTTGGGGTAACAGTAGTCATGTTAAAAGTGTGCTTCTGCTTCAAAAGAAAGCTATAAGAATTGTTTCAAAATCCTCTTTTTATGAGCATTGTAGGCCTCTGTTTATCAGGACTAAGGTTCTGGCAGTCATTAACATGTACATCTTTCAATGTTTATTGCATGTAAAGAAAAATTACAGTAATCTTCAACTTAGAATGGATGTCCATTCTTACAACACACGAAAACAGTCGTCCATTGATGTGCCATATAGTAGATTAAGTGCATGTACCAGAAGTTACCATATTTTAAGTTTAAATTTATTTAACTTGCTGCATGTTGACACCCAGTCTTTACCGTATAAAGATTTTAGAATTAGGATTCATGACTGGCTAACTTTAAATCCCTTCTATAATATTAGTGAGTTTTTTGAATCTGGTGCTATATAAGTGATACCGCTTTGCATAACTGAAGATCTGTGATAAGTATTTAAGTTAATTTAATTGTATATTTTTCTAGTCATTTTACGCATGTGCCGCTTCTATTTATTATTATCAGCATTGCCTATTTATTACCTGCATGTATTAGCCTATATTTATTATCTGCATGTAGCCTATTTTTGTGCATGTACGGTAAGCTAATTAACTGTGTAGTCCTACTAGACACAGGAATGTTTTAAGCTTGTTTATATTAAGTGCTTTTAATACACCGACTGACAATGTCTATTGCAATATTGTGTTTGCTTAATGACAATAAACGATGATTATTTGATTAGATCATGGCAAGCACACATTTCCCGGGGAGTATAATCACTCAGCCGACTGATGAGGTGAGTGGGGGTGCACGGCGGGCCAACTTCACTCGTTGGAGGGTGGCGGGCCGCATTGAAACTCACAGCCGGATTCGCTGGGCAGTCAATTCCCTCAGCCCCTTCAAGTCAACGGGACCTGACCAGGTGAGGCCCGTTTGACTTCAGAAGGGAATAGAGATCCTTCTTCCAGTTCTGACGGCATTGTTCAGGGCAAGCTTGGCCCTCGGACACATTCCAGAAGCCTGGAGCAGCTCTCGGATAGTCTTCATTCCAAAACCTGGTAAGGCTAGGTACATGGATCCGAAGTCGTTCTGCCCAATTTCATTGTCTTCCTTTCTCCTGAAGACTCTGGAGAAGCTGGTGTCAAGGTATGTTGGGGATACCGCTCTTAAGGCCAACCCTCTCCATGAACACCAACACGCCTATTTACCAGGGAGATCATGCGAGTCTGCTCTGCATCAGCTGGTAAGTAGGATCGAAAAGTCGATAGTAGGGATGGACGAGTCTCGAAATTACGAGAAATTTTCGAGAATTTTTTAATCTCGTTTACCGAGACGAGATTTTATTTTGATCGAGATTTTTTCGAGACGAGAAATAAGTTGTGAATAACAATAAAAACGGGTATAAATAATCTAAGAATTGCTAGGCCTATTTTACTAGCAATTTAATACTTAAAAATAAATTAATTTGAAGCAATGTGAAGTGTTTTATTTTTCCTATCCTCCTCACAACACTACAAACTTTTGCCATCATAAACTACGGTTGGACTTCCAAGACTTGGACTGGACTGGAGACGGCAGACGGCTTGCTGCATCTATCTACACGGACTGTTAGTGGTAGTGAGTCAACATAGCTACTGATTTATAAAATAATTAATTTGTTTGGTAAATCTTTAGAACATTGGGAAAACTTTATAAACAATAAACAATCATAATTGGACATTTAATTGCTTCAAGACAATTATTTAAAACTGATTCAAATAATTTTTGACAAATTTAAGAGCTGTTTTGACATTAGCAGTAAGAATAGTAGTGACAATCATGAATGACAAGATGGCCAATCAGTTTTTAATAATGGCTAACCTCAAATATCCCACGTAATACAATTTAATTTCCTTTCACACTCTTTGCAGAGTTCAGCTATTTTAAGCCAAAAAATTGCTTAAAATCGGCTGATGGTTGATTTTATTCCAAGGTTTGGATACTAAGAAAACTGAATAGGCCTATTAACAATAATTGTTGATCAGCAATAAATAGGTTGTGTTGAATACATAGAAAATCAATGGTCTTACCAGAACCATACAGGCTTCATGGCTGTCCACTAAAGCTAGCCTTTGTTCAGTTAGCAAATTAAAAACCTTACCACTAGCAGACGGAACATCGGAACATCGAGGGAATTATGTGAATTCCAAAATAGTGAAAGTTATGTATACAGGACTTGAATAGTTTGGAGAAATGACAATGAATAGCAAACAAAATGAGAACTGAAGATTTTCTTATGGACAAAGACAAAAAAGAAGAGAGTTGAAAATTTAAATTTAAATCCACCAATTACAAGCGATTTCTTGTTAGCCTCCCGGCCTCTAGGCTTGTGACTCAAAGTTAGTAGGCCTATGCCTATTTCAAAAACTGTGAGTGAGGAAAAGCTCTTATTTGTAAACATTTTAAAGTAAGTTAATAGTGAAAAGTGAGAAACATGACAGTGAAAAGTGAACAAAGTAACTGTAACAGAGGATTCTCTTACGTTTTATTAAAAGGTCAGTAGGCCTAGGGTTTATGGTTATATCTTCTCAATCTTTTTATTGGGTACATTCCTTTATAGGCCTAGACCTTTTATCAAGAAAGCAACTTTTTTAACTTCAGTTTATTAACATAATCAGCAATTTACAAAGTAATATTTGTTCCTTCACATAAATCAAGATTTAACAATGTAACAAAATCAGACAAAATGTTGTAAAATCCCGAACATACATTTCTCGTAATGTACGAGAAGGAAAATCTCGTCTCGATCTCGTCTCGAAATTTTATGAGAATTAAAAATTCTCGTCTCGTCTCGTCTCGAACTAAAAATCCAATCTCGTCCATCCCTAGTCGATAGAGTGCAAGGAGGTTGCACTTGGGGCCTTCCTTGACATTCAAGGCGCCTTCGATAAAACTGAGACTCAGGCTGTCACTAACGCAGTCATAGCTTATAGTTTTCACGAGATAACAAGGGGATGGATTGAAGCCCTCTTGAGAAAAAGGAACGTAATACTATCACTTCATAACGAGGAGATAGTGGTAAGAACGACTCGAGGCTGTCCCCAGGGTGGGGTCCTGTCCCCTCTTCTCTAGAACCTCGTGGTAGACGAACTCATCAGAACTCTCAATGGCAGTGGCGTGTACGCACAGGGATATGCTGATGACATAGTGGTTCTGGTGTCAGGTAAGTTCAACGACACAGTTGGGGATCTCATGAATGGGGCCCTGAGGTCTGTTGGACGTTGGTGTGAAGAGGTAGGTCTCTCAATCAATCCCTCAAAGATTGTGATGGTTCCTTTCACAAGGAGGAGGAACCTCAGAGGGATCGGCCCCTTAGTACTGCAAGGAACAAATGTAGAATTGCAGAAACAGGTGAAGTATCTGGGGGTCACTCTGGACCAGACGCTTCATTGGGGACCACAACTCCAAAAGGTAATAGACCGAGGTAAGTGGTCACTCATTACATGCAGGCGATTGGTGGGGGGTTAAGGCCAAAGCTCATGCACTGGCTTTATGTCTCTGTAGTCCGACCTGCCATCACCTATGGCTCGCTTGTGTGGTGCCCTAAGATGGACTCGGGATCGGCGGTGAGGGGACTGGCGGGAGTTCAAAGACTCGCCTGTCTTCTCATCACAGGAGCCCTGAGTTCCAGTCTAGGGGCTTCCCTAGACTGTCTTCTCAACTTGCTGCCGATCGATCTTTTCGTCAAGACCACGGCAAGGAAAGCTGCTCATCAACTCAAATGTGAAAATCTTTGTAAGTCTTTCAGAGTCCTCTTTCCAGCAAGAGAGGACTGGCTATCCGGAGGAAACCCTCTTCAACCCGCGGACCTGGAATGGTTCACTGACGAGTCCAAGGTAAGAGGAGGAACAGGAGCCGGAGTACACGGGGTGCAAGCGGGGGTAGGTATTAATCTCCCTATGGGGGTGCACCCAACGGTGTTCCAGGCGGGGGTTGTCGCAATAATGGAGTGCGCCAGATTGAACCTGGTGCAAGGCATCAGGGACAGGAGCATCTCCATTTTTTCAGATAGCCAGGCAGCTCTAAGGGCTCTGGACTCTTATGAGTTCAGGTCAAAGATCGTCTGGGACTGCTTCACCATGGTATCTGCGTTGGGCAGATGCAACAGCGTGACGCTTTGTTGGGTCCCCGGTCACACGGGGATCCCCGGGAATGAGGCTGCGGACGCCTTGGCCAACGTAGCTTCGTCCTCAGCATTCACTGGCCCAGAGCCGTTCTGTGCTGTCTCTCGTAAGTATTCGTGTCAAGTGGTCACGTCATGGGCAAGGGAGGAGCATCGTAAGGTCTGGTCTAGACAACCACAACTGAGGGTAAGTAAGCTAACGCTTCACTCTCCATCTCAGAAAATTGCCTCTAATATTCTGCAGCTAGAAAGGAGGCAAATAAGGCAAGTAACAGGGCTCGTAACAGGACATTGTTCTTTGTGGAAGCACCTGAAGCGCATGGGTCTCTACAATGGGGACCCGGTATGTAGGAAGTGTGGACAGTCAGAAGAGACTGCAGATCACTTGCTGTTCGACTGCATGGAGCTGGAGGAGGCTAGAGAGAGGGCCCTCGGAGGATTGCGGAGGGGCTCTTTCCTTCCTCAAGAGGAGCTAGTCTGCAGGTTGCAGAAGTTCATCGGGTTTCTAGACTTGGATGAACTCTGAAACACATACGGGGAGCGCAAAAAGCCCTTGCGGCTGATGCGCCTTGGGATTAGGTCCGCCCCATCGAATGAATGAATGAATGAATGAATGGTCATATCTTGAGATACGACACCTTTCCTGACTGGATCGTAACAGGCAAAAACAGTCGTACAGTAGAACCTCGATAGTTTGACACTGTGGAGTGTCTAAGAGTCGAAATGACGACCTATAGGGATTATATGGGAAATTTTAACATAGGTAGTATAATCATGAGTTTAATTTAGGAAGAAACACTGAACTTGAATGAAACAATAACTTTATTAAACTTAAACATAATCAACATTCAAGTCATTCGCCACTTGGTAAACATTTTCATCTATGTCAGTCTCCAACATCTGGACACTATCTGTAGTTACTGACATATCAAGTTGTCACGGATAGTGTCGAACTATAAGGAGAGTCGAACTATTGAGGTTCTACTGTATCATTAATTTATACGACCATTTGTCTGATTTAAACTTACAATTTGTTGAGATACAACTCATAGGACATAGACTGTATCTTCTAAACTAGGAGGGATAGAGATACGACCATTCGAGTGATGTGTCGAGGCGGTCTGGAAGATTCAGAAACCGTCGTAGCCTAAAAACCGATTTGTTGAGATACTTAACCATATGCCTGGAAGGCGATGATATGTTACTTTGAAGCACATATTTGTCTGGCACCAGAAGTGATAGTGTAATTAGGTCTTGCAAGGGATTTCATGAGGCTCTACTCGGTATCAGAGTCCCTTCCTCCCAGTTTTTCTTTTAACCCTGCACTTACAGATGAATCTCTTTAAAAGTCTATGTAATCTTCAGGCGTTATCAGTTTGTCTCTTTAGAGAAGTTAATGTTTTGACAAAGCATACAGTTTCATAATAAAGCATGATAAGCATAATAAGCATAATAAGCATTTAGTACAATGAATGTCATTTCTTAAATTCAGTTCATTGAATTTAGAACTTTGATTATTTTATTAAAGTTCCTAGCATTTTCGTACACTATTTTTAGGTTTAAATTATGTGTTTATTCAATTGTTTTATCATATTCATCATTCAGTTTGCATCAATTTTATTTAACTTTGTGGGCAATCCAAACATTGTGATGAACTAAATTCTTATAGCGAACAAATAGGCATATTAGCATTGACAAGGTTTGCCTCACCCCAGGGCAGGTTGTGCTGCGGGCTGGTGTCCATCGCCATGCCGACTGGATGGGTCTCCTGATGTGACGGTGACAGCGGCAGCTCCGCGCGTGCCGCATCCTCCATCTGCCACTGCTGCCACGGCTCCTCGCCCACGCGGCCCAGCACCCCCACCTCCATGCTGTTGGCGGACGCTACCAGCAACACGTTCCTGTCGTCACACAACACGCTGCGTTAGTGGTCCGTTACAGAACACAGCGGAGATGAGGAATGAAAAACTAAAAAAGGGCTGCCTGAATGAAACAGACAACACTTACATGAAATTGAAGCTCTTAAATGGGTCATTTTTAAATTTCAAAAATGTGTGACTGACTGGTGAATTTGAAATCTCGTCGTTTTTGCCAACCTTATCTATAGGGATTGTGTGGTTTCCCTTTTCACCTTCCTTACTTAATTAAAAAAGAAATGTACTCATTTAGGTCAAATTTGTTTGTCAATCGCTATGAAGGGTGACAAAATTACTGGTTCAGTGGTATCATAGTGTAACGCCCGAGTGGTGTAAGGATCGAAACTCAAGAACAACAACGGTTGGGAGCAAAATTAGTTCTTATTTATTAGACGACAAGAATTTAACACTTCAACTCAAAAGAATGTTTCTACAATATTTCCGAAACACTGATACAGTCGATCTACAAGGGATTTTGAATTTAATCGAAATTTTGAGATTTTACATAATTAAAACTGCACGGGCGGAACGGGGACGGGTGACCGCGCGTAGTTACATTCGGGCTCGGACTGCCGCTTCCGACGCTGACGACGCCGCTCAGCGCCTCCTCAACCAATCATAGCGCTCCGCACCCGGGGACCTCGGTCGAGGCTACGTGCTGACTCCAGCATTGTTACACCGTGCGAGACTAGAAATGTACGGTTCCAGCTTCATAACTTTGCTAATAATTATAATGCAATAATTTGATTTCGGTCTTTGGCGCTCGGGAGGCATTAATTGAGGATTGACGATGTCTCCTGGTGTTATGGAGTGTCTGGTGGCCTATTTACGGGCCACTGCTGCTCACGCTGATCCTAATTATTGATTAATTGATTACCAATAAATAAAAAAAAATTTCCCGATGGGAAATGACCTCTGACCAAATTTGGCAGTTAGATAGTAGCTTTAACTAAGCGGGGTGTTACACTCCCCCGACCTTTAGACCATGCTGTCCTCAGCATGAACATGTCGTCCTCATCCCTTGCTGGTTCGTGTGATGGGATCATGGGATCCCAGATGGTGTGGTGCCCAATGGGGAGGGGCCGCTGTTGTGCCTCCGCCAGACCGGAATCAAATCGTGGGGACAAAATTGTGGACGCGCGCCACCGGATCGCTTTCCTTACAAGGGGTTTGTACAACAAAAGATTTTATTTTATTTTTGCAACGATCAAAGCAAAGGAACAAAAAAAAACTGTTTCTAAATTGGAGGCCGGTTTACGTTTTGTAGCTCGTCCCGCCTTCCGTTCGTGCAGATTTTCCCTCAAATTTACAGACATAAGAAAATTGAGCACGAGGCTCGTCCATAAAAAAAAATAAACTCAACAACATTAACTACATCAGAAGTAATTTTTAAACATTCATTAAAATAAATCACATATAATTACGTCCCAATTATTAATACTTAATTAAACACACAAAGAAAACACAAAACAATAACCTAAGCATAAGACCCTAGCATCACATCTCTAAACATTCCAAATTACAGACGACGATCTCTTATCGCTAAAGATTACACTGCCCGTATACAAACAACGGAGGACGACTCCACGTGAGTCACACACGCACGGACAGACACAGCTGTCGCGGACAGACACAACTGTCATCACACGAGATAAAGGAATGATGACTGCTGAAACACACCCGTGCTTACTGCTAGGCCACGGCCCACGCAGGGGCGCGAGACTACACACCTATGACATAACCACAGTTTTCTTGTAGTATTTATGTAATTGTTTTAGTATAGTATTAGTATATTTGTTTATTTTTATTAGTAATGTCATTCATTAGTACTTCGACAAGGAAGCGCGACGCAGTCGCGCAGTGGAAAGAAACAAAAGAAAAACGCATCCCGGAGGACGCAACATGAACCGACTCAGCTTCTTAGCTTGTTGAACAGAACGCCTGTCAGTAGGAGCAACACGAGAGGCAAGAAGAAAAAATCCATTCCCACGCGCTCCCGCCTCGCCACCAGCTGCAAGGGGGCTGGTGCCAAAATCCAGTCGTTCCCCCTCGCAGCCGGGGGGCTGGGGCTCAATCCAGTGGCTCCCCCCTTCCCTCCGCTCCACCACCGCGAAGGGCTCGTGGCGGTCTTCTCCAAACAAGACTCTAGTTACCGCCCCCGCAGGGTCAATGTACGTTAACTCACCGACTCGAATTTCGCAATTTGCACAAATATTTTTTTTCTCTTTTTTTTTTGGGATTTGACAAAAAAAATAGTCTATCGTGGCGCGGAATATAATAATTTTTACCAGGACCTTGGGCGAGGCGAGGCGTTACAATTTATCACTTATTTCTAACGTGGCGTGTTTCAGCAACCATCGAACATACAACCTATCCCTTTAATTAGAACCAGAAAAGCATAACAAAACAAATTGACAACTAACAATCGTTACAACTTTCGGGTCTCGTCACCAAACATTATTTACACACGGTATTACTTCTACACATTTCAAATTTTTTTTGTTTCATTTTTTTTTCTTTCTACAAATATACCACGTAATGACTCAACTACCAGGCACGGGCCACTATATATTAGTTTGATTGCTGTGTTTTTTTTTTTTTTCCATCTTCTCTTTTTTTGTTTTCCACTCCTCCCCGTTCGAGGTGATTTAACCAATAGAAAAAAAAGAATAAATTGATCATAGGGTCGGAGGTTGTGTGTTAATTTTGAACGCTACTCATTCGATCTGGTGAAGCCGCACGAATTTTCACTCGGGGCCGCCGGAGGTCAGTCACCCCTACACGGAAAAAGGCTGGTGCCTGGAGTTATCTACCCCGCAATCGCACTAGCAGCGACATAACACATAACACATGACACACTTTTCTTACTATATTATTACACTTCATAACACGATACCCTCATGACAACCGTACTCCGCTTACGAGTACCTTACATTACTCCTTATTACAATATTACAATATACAACATCCTTCTGTGGCTGAGGCACCCCCTACGCTCAAATACTAACCCTACATTATCCCTATTTGCTCCGAGATTGAAACGTTAAGACAGAAAAAAATTAAAGATTAAAACATGGATAGCCCGCGCTCACCCGAGACAACGGAGACCGTGGGGGTCCGTTGTCTGGGGGTCGTTTGGGAGCCGTTACACTGTAAATGCGGTGGCCAAATTTCGCGTTCACAACGCATTTCATCTTGTGTTCATCATCTGTAACATAGCAAAATAGCCAAAGGCTAGTGACACTGCAAGTGTCGTATGACTTAAAACTAATCACAACCATTGTACGACCACCGCTTGGTATTAATTGGAGCTGCGTTGAATCCGACTCACCTACCTCTGGTTGCAAGGTAGGCCCTCCGTTCACTACCTTCTACCTCGTTCCCATGGTACCTCAGCCTATCTAAATGACAACAACAACAAAAGAAAAAAAACTGACTCGCTTAACCTGATAAGCGTAGGGGCCTGACGGTGGGGAACACGTAGTCTTGCTGCCGGGTTGCAAAGCCGCCAGCAAGGCTTTGCCCTACTTACACCTTTTTTTTTTTTTTTTTGAAAAGGAAAGGGGTTTTCCCTCGGCACCCGCGGTCCGGTGGCCGGCCTTTCCGCGAGCAACGGGGGCCCTTCCTCCCAGTTTCCGCTCGCTGGGTCATATTACTGATTAAAACAAAAGTAAAAAAAAACATATATTCCATCACCATCAGCCCCCTAACCTACCGTTCCAATAGCTCAAAGAGAGAAAAAAAAAATTACATTACACGATGAATATTACCTTATACCTATACAAACTGAATCAGGGCGCCCTCTAAATTCTTAAACACCAAACATAAACCCTTTTAAAACTACGTAGTCGTTGCTCCTGGGTCGAGCAGTCCATCGCGTGGCCACGGCTTACTCCTCGGTACGATCGCGACCGGCGCACTTCCGTGTTGTCCATCCGTTTCGACCGAACCGACGCGCACGCAAAAACGTGAGTCCGGATAACCGCGGCTTCCATCGCAGGATCTAGCCGGTGGTTTTACTGGTAATTGAGGTCCTCATGGTCACCTCCGGGGCTGCAGTCCCCTCGTCAAATCCAGAAGTTTGGGTAGCTACCCCAGTCTCCAAGTCAGTCTCCGGCCCCGTCTCCTCCTGATCCCATAGGTCAGCAAACGTCGGCGGCGCTCTGGTCAAGGTCGCTGTCCCCCTCTCTCGTCTGCATGCCAGGGAACGCCTGAGCCAGGCGGCAACCGCGTTCCAGTTCCTGCAACAAACATACAGCAGTATGGGGCCTACAACAACGCTCACTACGAGTACTACTCCTGACACACTTCTCAGCACAGTGTCTCTGTAATCATGGTGGGACCGCAAACGCACGAGCGCACTCTCCAACGGGTATTCTCGAACGCCAACGGTGCCCAGCTCATCGTCCAGCCCTCTCAACACTTCCAGGGCGACATCCACGTCAATCAACGTAGTCTCTTCCGGGGAGAACATGGATCGTAAGTCGGGAATTACGAGCTTACTACTGTGCATCGCACGGGTGCTGCTGCCGTGTACGCGGGCAGGCAGCCGGAACTCATCGCTTTACACATCGCACTTATACACCTCGGAAATGGCCCCTTCGCCTACGAGCACTTTTGTGGTCACATTTACACGTCCCGCACCTTCATAACAGTTCAGAGTTACCTTGTAGGGCTCTGAAGCACTATATATCCAGTGGTTGGGGGTTTTCAAAAACACGGGGGAATGCAGGCCGGTTATTATCCTTCTTTCACATCGTGGGGACGATTTTCCGATAAATAAGTCCGATACACAACTCGGCCGTTTGGCCACACTTTTGATGATTTCCTCCAGCGGGCACACCGAGAGTGGGCCGCTGAGACATTCACGATCGAATTTAGAACTTGTGTAGAGAGTGTAATATAGCCGATCTTTACTCACGAGCAATTTTTGGGTCTCTACTTCCCACTGGGTCCATCTTCGCAACGTTTCGTTGTACACCGGGTAGCCGTAAGGCTCGTATACTTGGAATAACCTGTCATCTCGTTTCAAAGGAAGCCGAAGAACAACCTTAAGGGTTTGTTCGGAGACATAGCTGTGGGCTGTTACTATCGAATAGTATTCGTGAATGTTTTCAAGGTCCAAATTCGAATGTAATTTATACGGAGGGGGTACGACTCTCTCTACTTCTCGCAAAATCGTAAGGAATTCTGTCGGGGAGAGTAAGTCGCTGCTCACATGACCTTCGCCTAATTTCTCGATTGCCCTGTGAAATTGGGTTATCTTGCGCATGGCTTCGGACACTGTGCTTTTTGTTTCTGAGATTGCAGAACTTAATTTTAGGTAGCTAAGCAAATCTTTAATTTGATGTTGAACTGTCTGGTCCTTTTTGAAAAGTCTACTTATGGTAGAATGCATCACAGAATGGTAAGTCTTTATTGAGGTTATTACATTATTGAGAGTTTTTGAATGGTTGACAATTTCAGATTGCAAGTTGTTTATAATAGTTACTTGATTTTGACTATTGTGTACTATGGCGGCCTCGCTATTAATCATTTCTAAATCTGAACTGTCCATAGTTCCAAAAAGGTATTTCAAAACATGACCCCCTGCATCCACAAGGCCTCGCTTGGCCCGCCATTTGGGGAGTAGTGTTAACAATTCATCTATTTGTGCTGTATATTCCTGAACATTTTGTTGTAAAATTGTGAATTCGTAACGGAAACCGTTTTCTAGCTGCGGCAATTGCGAGTGTATACTTACGTTATCGTTTATTAGCTGAGTGTAAAACTCGTCCAGATACAATTTTACCTTTACCATTAGCCCGTCAAGGTCCCTGCTCTGCACCCGCATGTCGGTGATGTTGTACTCCAATGCCACCCTCCAATGGCTGTCGGTGAGCAGGACCTCTTGCCCCCCTTCGAAGATGATGCCCTGTCGGAAGCAGTGGACTGTCCCGAATGTTATCAAAAAGAATCCTATAACAGATTTTCCACCAGGTTAACACGGCTCGTGTTGTCAGATTAACGTTTATCCCGGCCTCTCATTTCCCCATGCTTCCTTGGTTCTCTTCCCCTACCCCTCGTCTACACGGCGTAATCTGCCAGGTACGCGGGTTTCCTACGTGCTCTTTTCGCCCCGCCTAGGCCGATCGTCGGCGCTACTGCGGGTGGCTGCTCCTCGTCGTGATTCCCGCCTTCCGGACCTACATCCTCCGCCTCGGACTCCACACTCGAGTCCTCCTGCGGCTGAGGGGGCACTGGGGCGCGCCTCAGGTAGGGTTTTACGCGGTTAACGTGCACCGTCACTTCTCGCCTACGGATTTTCAACACTACGTTCAGTGGGGACAAGACCCTAATGATTTTATAGGGTCCCTTCCACAGCTTAGCGAGCTTCTTTACCCTGTGACGTCCCAAACTCGGCACGTGCAGCCAGACAAACTGACCCTCTTTGTACTCTACCTCTTTCGCCTTACGGTTGTAACTCTTCTCGTTTCTCCCGCGGGCTGCAGCTTTCCGCTGAGCCGCCACTTTGAAGGTCTCCTTCAGTTTGCCTCTAAGGGCCTCTACGTGGTCGTTATACAAATCGCTGTCCTCGGTTATAGTCAGATCTGCCTCGAGAGGTGTCTCCATCTTCCGTCCAAAGACCATCTCAAAGGGTGAGAACCCCGTAGACTCATGGCTCTGCGAGTTGTAGGCCATAGTGACGTACGGAAGGTACTCATCCCAATCGGTTTGGTGCCGATTTACGAAATGACTCAGCATTCGCGCTATGGTCGCGTGCACCCTCTCGAGACGCCCATTCGACTGGGGGTGGAAACCAGTAGTCTGGACTTTGCGCACGTGCAAGAATCGGCAGAGCTGACTGATGAGTTCGGAGGTGAAGTTCGCTCCTTGGTCCGTTATCAGTGCCTTAGGGACACCAAACTTGGTGATCACGCGTTGCACCAGCGCTCTGGCGACGCTCTCTGCCGTCTGGTCGGGCAGTGGAATGAACTCACAATACCTTGAAAAGTGATCCATGACACTCAGGATGTACACGTTACGGGATTCGCTGATTGGCAGCGGCCCAACTAAGTCAGCTGCGACTACCTCGAAAGGCTCACGGGGCTCGTTAAAGATTTCCCCTAGAGGCGCTTTGGACTTTCCGCAGTTGGTCCGCTGGCTACAGCTACGGCACGTCTTGACGTACTCCAGTACGTCCTTGTCCATGTTTCTCCACCAGAACTTGGCCTTGATGCGTTCCAGCGTCTTGGACGCACCAGCGTGGCCAGCCGTAGGTAGGTCGTGATGGAGGCGCATCACTTCCTGCGTAAGGCTTAGAGGTACAACGATACAATTGCTACCGCGGAAAACTCGGTATAAAATCTTCTCCGGACTCATCCTGAAGCTCTTACCTTGCTGGAGGTCCCTACATTGCGGATCTCTCTTCTGATGTTCGCGGATCGTCGCCAAGTCCATCACCGGAAGCTCGTCCTTGCGTACCGCATTGCACACTGCTCTGCTGAGCCCGTCGGCGTTGGTATGCTTCTTACCGGGTTTATGCTCTACTGTGTACGTAAATTCAGAGAGCCTCAGAGCCCACCTCATCAGCCGGCTGCTTGGGTCCTTCAGGGAGAGCATCCATCGCAGGGCGCTGTGGTCCGTTATAACCTTAAAGGGCCTCCCAATCAAGTAACACCGGAAGTATTTAGTACTCCATACCAGGCTGAGTAACTCGAGCTCGGTCGTCGAGTAGTTCTTTTCAGCTGGAAAAAGGGTCCTAGAGCAGTAGGCTACTGGGTGTTCTTGGCCGTCGATCTCATGTGATAGTACGGCACCCAAAGCGAACGTGCTAGCGTCCGTGGCCAAGATGAAGGGCTTATTGAAGTCTGGATACACCAAGACGGGCGCCGAGATCAATTTTTCCTTGAGCTGATCAAAGGCGGTCTGACACGCTGGCGTCCACTCGAACTCGTGACCTTGTTTGGTTAGTCCGAATAGTGGCTGCCCAATCGTAGCGTACCCATCAATAAATCAGCGGTAGTAACCACTCAGCCCGAGAAACGAGCGTACTTCCGTGACGGTCTTTGGCACGGGGAAGTCGCGCACGGCTTTAACTTTGTCTGGGTCCGGTTCCACCCTCTACTGGTTATAACGTGACCTAGATAGCTTACCCTATCGACCACGAAGTGGCACTTACTCAGCTGCACCGTTAGGTTCACGCCCTGCAATTTGGAAAAAACCTCTCTTATGGCCTCCAGGTGAGAGGGCCAATCCTTCGAGAACAGGATTATATCATCGAGGTACACGAGACACTTTTCACCCTTCAATCCCATTAGCACCGAATCCATTAGTCTTTGGAAGGTGGCTGGGGCAGTACTTAGCCCGAAGGGCATACGCTGGTACTCATAGTGCCCACCCGGAACATTGAAAGCAGTTTTCGGCTGACTTTCCTCGTCTACCTGGATTTGATGATAGCCCGACCTTAGATCCAAGGTCGTGAACATTTTACATCCCCCAAGGGAGTCCAAGGTCTCCGTGATGTTAGGGAGAGGGTAGACGTCTGGGGTGGTCACGGCGTTAAGAGCCCTATAGTCGACACAAAACCGTAGTTTTGGGGTGCCGTCAGGCGACTTTTTAGGCACCAGGACCACTGGACTCGCCCAGGCACTCTGGCTTGGGACGATGATCCCCTGATCCAGCTGATCTTGGATCAGTTTGTCGAGGGCCGCCTTTTGGTGGTGTGGTACGCGGTAGGCCTTCTTGTAAATGGGCGGTGTCTCGCCTGTACGGATCACGTGCTTTACTGCCGAGGTGCAGCCGAGCGGTTGCTGGTCATTGTGAGCCAGCGCGGCCCTATACTCCAATAGGACAGCTTTCACTTCGTCTCTCTTCTCAGGCGCCAGATGCGACAACTTAGCGTCTAGACACGACTCGAGCTCACCCTCGTCAGCGATTTCGACCCTACCCACGGTTATACTCGGAAGGCTGTAATCTTCCAGGACCTTCTCCTTTAAAATGTTAGCTAACTTCAATTTACCGCGCTCGTTGAGGTGCAAGCCGTGCTTAGTGTACATGTGCCTCTTAAATTCGTTCGGGACTTCAAGAAAATCTACACGCCCGCCGGTTCGCTTCTCGAGATTGGCTACTATTGTCTTCAGAAGGCGGTTCGCGTCGGCCAGTTCAGCCTTCAGCGAGACATCGTGGCGGGGAAGTATCGAGAGCACGACTAGCCTTGCTGACCAGGTTTCTGGCCAGGCATGGAAGGCCTGCTGAAGAGTCAGCGGGTAAGGCGCGAATTTGTCTGTGACGTCATTCGTCCCTCCTATCAAGACTACCGTGTCTCTACTCGACAACGTCGGTACCACGGTTCGCCCGAGGGCGGCCATGTTCTTCATCTTCCCGTTCGGTAAGAAGATCACCGACACGTCTATGTCCCGCGGCAGTCGTTCGGATATTATCTCCTGCAGACCACGTCCGTGACTATCCGCCAAGATGACAACTTTCCGTCTCGCCTGCTCTTCTTCCGGCTCGCAGTAGGGAACGTCTAGTACGCCGATCTTTATGTTCTTTTCGAGGGACACTTCCTCCTCGCTCACGTTAGCGATCCTAACCCAGCAGCGCTGGTCGCGTACTCTAGTCAGAGTGCGAGCCAGAAAGACGCCCTTCTGCGGGATTTCTACGGGTTCGGCTACGACGTCCTTGCCCTCCAGCGTCTCAGCGGCTGCTACAAACCTGCTTAATTTCACTTCGATGTTCTTCTCGCAACGCGGCGGTAATACGACCTTCGTGTGGTTGTATACAAAGGAGTTCCCGGGGGCGGCGCTCTTCTTGCTAGACTCTCGGTGGTTCGAGTGCTCAGGGGCCGGTTCCGTAACAGGACCGGGCTCCGCCACCTCGCGCCTCGGGTCGGGTACACTTTCGCCCTTCAAGAGACGGTTCAGCCAAATTTCCTTGCCGAAGAGTCTGAGCACGCCCCTTTTTATGTCTATGGACCCCGTGCCCTCCTGCAGGATGTCACAGCCTATGACGGCTAAGTACCCTCGGGGCAAGTTGCCCACGATATACTCACCGGGCACGCTGATCCCTGGCTTTAATTCTAAAGCCACCCGTTGTTTACCGTAGACTTTCAACTCCCGTCCGGACATGCCGCGCAAAGTGACGTCCGGTTTAGCCATAGGGGCAGACGACGCATTCCGCTTGATCAAGGACACTTGCGCGCCTGTGTCCACCAATACTTTGCCCTCGGCGGACTCAATCCGTCCGATGGCGACGAGTTCCTGCGTTAAATTCCTAACCTCTGGGACTATCCTGACATTTTTCTTCACCATCCGTAGTTGCCTTCCGGTCGCCGGTGGTACCCTTGTTTTCACGGGCATTCTTACGATCGGGGTCCAGCGGCGGCGACTCCACTGGACCCTTCCCCGTTTCCCGCCGGCCTACTTGCGTGGTTCGGCCGCACGCGGCAAAAACGTTGTATGTGGCCTGCCTTGTTGCAGCGCCAGCAGACCACCTCCGTTGCTGGGCTGGGGCTGGCCCTTGGCGTGGTACATTCCCTAGAGAAATGTCCTTTCGAATGACATCTGTAACACGTGATGTCGGGGTCTCTCGCAGCTTGAAACACTTTCCTCTCCGGGGGATCGCGAGTGCCACCGCCCCCTTGTTTACGGTGCACAGGGGCGCACGCCAGGTCAGGCTCCATTACGTCGGGTTCCCTGCGAGTGCCGCGCGAAGCGTCCGATCGGTAGCGGCCCGCTTCCGCCTTCCGACCCAGCTGTCGGAGCTGTTCGATTGAGGTCACGTCGAACAAAGCCAGACGATCTTGTAATTGAGGGCTCAGATTATGGTATATCTGCTTTAGTCTCGTCTCTTCGGGAACATTTGTCGCTAGTCGACCATAGAGACCTTCCATCGCGGCAATGTAAAGGTCAATAGGCTCCGACGGCCCTTGAACTCGGTTGAAAATTTCCCTCGTCAGCAGAATGTCGTGGTCAGGCGGTTTAAATACTACCTCAAGGTCTTTACATAGCTGATCCCACGTCTGGATCCGGCCTAGTGTGGATCGATACCACACGAGGGCTGGTCCCTCAAACAAGTCCACAGCGGACTCATAGAGCTCGGCAGGGGTTACGCCCCTAGCCCGACGAAGCTCTTCCACGCGCTGGAGAAACGCGCCCACACTTTGCGATTGGCCATCGAACTTAAGTCCCCATTTATACACCGGTACTGCTCGTGTGCGATTTTTCTGTTCGGTTGCCGGAGTGGAGGGCCAACTCGGTTGAGTCGCGAGAGGTGCGGCCACCGGAGAGGCCGGTGCTACAGGTCCGGCCGCCGCGCTTGGCGCTGCCACTTGCGCGGGCGGTGGAACGTGTGCACGCTGGTCGGCACTGGTGGTAGGGGGGGTGACAGTTGGTCCCGGAGGAGCGTTCCTGCCTCCCGCCTGTTCTCTTTTCCTTAAGTCGAATTGATCTAACAAAATTTTAAAATCCCCCAACAATTTCTCCCGACGCTGTGTGTGGTCCTCCTCGTCAACATCGACCGGAATCCGCTCAACCCTAGTGTAGTAATGAAACAGTCGCGCGTAGATTCTTTGCGACTCGGGGTCGTTGTGGTCCCCGTCGTACTCACTCGACAATGTGGACAGGGCGGCGAATTTTGCCTCACACTCCGTCAATTCATCTTCCACTACTAGCGCGGAAACAGCGTTAGCGTCTATGGGGGTGTTTGCTTTGAAGCACCTACTTAACCGTCGTCGCAATTCATCAGCAGTACCATCGGTACTCTGTCCCCGAATTTGGAGTTCGTACTGGTTTTCCGACTTCTTCAAATAATGCGAGTTCATGTTGAGAAACGAAATTAAATTGTACAACGGAACCGAAAATTGCATGCAGCGGAACAACAATATAATTCAAAAGTTATCGCCAGGTTAGCTGTAGTGTACGTGTGCGATTCCCACTTGATTTGTGCATATAGCCACGGTACAGAGGAAACACTGCTTCAATAAGCTTAATCAAAAAAAATCAAAAGATTCAAATTAAATTTTTTTTTTTTTTTTTTACCAAGAAAAAGTTTTAATTTATTTTAAACAAGTCAATTTCCAAATAATTACAATTTCTGTTTCCTCTTAAACATCATGGATATAGCCCTTTCAATTACCGGTACCTAGGAATCGCATCAAGTCCACAAGGTTAATCTCATGCAATTTTAAAAGTAGGTTAGTGTAGTTAGGCCCAATAATAATAATTATAATTATTAAATAAATTCCTATTCATATAAATAATCCTAAATTAATATTTATTAAAATATAATTTAAATTAAATAATTAATGAAGACACTCTTTATTAGTGATAAATTAAATACTGAACGAGGTCAATCACCTCCACTAATCGATTCACAAGTCCGACTACCAATTCCGCCTGCCCGAGAACAATTCTCTTCAATGAGTTGGTTCCAAGTCAATCAAGGATTCGAATCAAAGAACTGAATCCCCCGACAAGCACCGCGAATTACCCCAATTACCCGGTTCAGGGAATTTCTCCCCGCGATTTTCCCTGCTTCCCCCTCGAATTTTCACACTAAGTTTCTGAGTTTCACAAACGGCAATAAGTTTTCAAACTAGCATCAATCTAATTTACAATGATGTGTGAGTCGAGATACTACTTCAACAATCGGTGATAATCCCCAAAATTTATTATTTCTACCCGTCTGGCCCGTCCCCTTTGTTCTCCTCACCGGGCGTCAGTCCGCCATCTTGTCTGTCAATGTGACCTACAATTAATCACAAGTGAGCAAGAAGCAATGGCGAACTGCCGATGGTGGGGGAACCGACGCTCAACCTCGTGGCGTCCAAAATGGCGAACAGCTTATGCTCTAATTATTTTAATTACTTCAAAATTCTGTAGAAAATCGAAAATTAATTATTTTTTGATGGGAGTTTCACCAAAATGCGTTAATCAAGATTCCCTAGCGATTTAGCGGTGAACCCCTTGCAGATCCCTAAAATTTTAAACATTGACCTAATTGATACAAAATGCAACTACTGTAGTCCACTTACCAAAATTCATCTTTCGTCGTCTTGGTGGGTCCGCGTTTTCAATCTTCGGGGTGGTTTTTGCGCTCTCCACCCCACACCCGCGACACCACTTGTAACCCCCGAGTGGTGTAAGGATCGAAACTCAAGAACAACAACGGTTGGGAGCAAAATTAGTTCTTATTTATTAGACGACAAGAATTTAACACTTCAACTCAAAAGAATGTTTCTACAATATTTCCGAAACACTGATACAGTCGATCTACAAGGGATTTTGAATTTAATCGAAATTTTGAGATTTTACATAATTAAAACTGCACGGGCGGAACGGGGACGGGCGACCGCGCGTAGTTACATTCGGGCTCGGACTGCCGCTTCCGACGCTGACGACGCCGCTCAGCGCCTCCTCAACCAATCATAGCGCTCCGCACCCGGGGACCTCGGTCGAGGCTACGTGCTGACTCCAGCATTGTTACACCGTGCGAGACTAGAAATGTACGGTTCCAGCTTCATAACTTTGCTAATAATTATAATGCAATAATTTGATTTCGGTCTTTGGCGCTCGGGAGGCATTAATTGAGGATTGACGATGTCTCCTGGTGTTATGGAGTGTCTGGTGGCCTATTTACGGGCCACTGCTGCTCACGCTGATCCTAATTATTGATTAATTGATTACCAATAAATAAAAAAAAATTTCCCGATGGGAAATGACCTCTGACCAAATTTGGCAGTTAGATAGTAGCTTTAACTAAGCGGGGTGTTACAATGGTAATAGAGCTTTTTATAAGTTAACACAGTGGTACCGTACTCAAGTAATGAACTCATGATGAAATCTTGTCTTCCTTTACTATAAACCTTGTATTATTTGGGTGGTTAAAGAGCATTCGGGAACATAAAAACCGAGATGGTAGTGTTGGTTGCAATATTGACATATACTGGTCTTAGTTAGTTTCTAGTGTTTGTACATTATTTAATATTACAAACACCTAACTATATTATGGTTCAAAAAAGCTGTAGGTACACTATAATTTTTACAGACCTATGGGAATGTTATGTCAGTCTCAGGTGTAACAGTTACATTGAACCATGCGAGCCTATTTCTGTAGTGTTAGGTTGTTGAAAAACACAGAAAGTGGGATTAAAAATAAATGAGGAAAAACAAAGGTAATGAAGATAAATAGAAGACCTGATAATCTTAAAGTTATCTGAAGACTTAGAAATCTTAAAGTTTAAGTTTACAAGAACAAACTCTTTTAACACGTTCGCGGCGGCATGGGAGCGGTCGCTCCCACGCGGAACCCTAATGCCATCCTGATGGGTGCGATCGCTCCCAAGCTGCACTGCTTTACAATATGATTTATTTTTAAGCCAGGATCTGAGCTAGAAATCTGAAGCTTTGCACAGCACTGCTCAATAGTACAATGTATTTCGGGACCACGTGGGTTTTTACTGGGCAGTGCTGCTGCTACGGTGGGTTTTACAATTTTTACATTCAGGATGGTGATGAGGTTCGAGCAAAAACCTCGCCGCCGCGAACGTGTTAAATATCTTGGAGTCACAATAACAAGTGAAAACAAACAAGATACAAAATTCAATGTAGACTGACAGCAGCCTAACGATGCTATTAGAGCCTGTCAAAATTTTTTTGTACCTGCTTATGCATCTGCTTAAAAGCTTAGACATAACTACTACACGCTAACATTTAGCAAACAAATTAAAAAAAGTACCGAAAGTATTTTTAAACTTTTATCAATTAAGTCTTATCTTAAATCTTAAACTTTTACAGTTTAAACTTTACGAACACCTTTTAATTTTCATCTTAAACTTATTGTGTCTTGTGAATTGAAAATTTACTATGCATCGGGATTTGATTTTTGGTATTTTGATAATTGATACATTGAATTAAATCGAAAAGAAATTTTGATGTATTCTTGATGCATTGCACACCCCTAATCTAACTGCTTCACACACCCCTAGAAAGTAAATTTAACCTTCACATTTTAAATTAATATTCATCCTGCAAATAAAGGTAAATAATTAATACAAACCATGCTTGCTGGTGTATGAAGTAAAACTGATTCATCCTGTTTTCACCATTGCTGTAGGTAATGTCGTCATAGTTGATGTAGCTGATTGTTGGAGGATTTTTGGGCGTGTTAACAATCACCAGACTGGGCCGCTGCTGCCCTTGCGGACTGTACACAGCTGCGTACTGGAAGTTACTTAGCCAATGAACACTCACTAGACTCCAATCACCTGCAAAAAATGTAGCCTAAGTCATCCTGTACATCCTATTAAATAATGTACAAATAAATATCTATGACTGAAAAACAGTCCTGAGTTGCAGTTAGGTGGTCTCAGTGCTATTCATTAGGGGAAAATTTTGAGAAAGTGATGTAAGCAATAACTCAAAATATCTTCAAACATGTACTTTATATCTGTCATGTTGTTGTTTTTTTAACAAAGAAGTCATATTTACCTGAGGAGTGCGCCTGATGAAAAACCAAATCTATTAAAAGCAATGTTTGCTATTTTTTTTTTTTTTTTTTTTTTTTTTTTTTTTTTTTTTATCAATTACAGTATGGTACACTGGTACACTCTCATTAATTCATAATTATGAAACAAATAGCAAATGAACCAGATATTATGGAATGTGTATTATCCATGCTGATATTCTTAAGTTTTTCAACAGCAAAATTAATTTTCGAGCTTCACCACTCCTGGTACACGAATGTCCAGTTTCTCATCTTCATAAGGCAAATCCATGAATAGTTCCCAACAAGGGTTGTAACTGGCAATTAATATAATTAATGCACCTTTCCATACCATGTAAAACTTTGTGTAAATTTGTTGTAACTTTGTTTGTAAACTTTGTGTAAAACTTTGTACCGTGTAAAACCCTAACAAAGTGACAAAAATAATAATAATTTTGGTGGAATAAAATTATTATTATCGTTATTTATGAAGTCTCAGTAAAAAAACTGTATCCTTTCTAATGACCCAAAAAGTTACGTGAGAGTGAAATAATGAAAACTGTACCCATAGAACTCAATTATATTCATTAATAATTTAACAATACTTAGAAGAATAAATATTACCTTGAGGTGGAGGAATGGACTTGACAATCTTCAATTCTGGTTTAAATTGATTTAAAGAACCATTTCTAGAGCCAATTACAATTTGTTTTCCTTTTGGACTCCAACAGAGACACCTTGAAAGAAAAATGAGATAAGCAATCGATCAAAAAACACCAAAAGACCCTTTCAAACCTAGCTTAGTAGCACAACTGATACAAATCAAGCCTATTTTTGACCAAAATTAGAGCCTCAACATGAAACCAACGTTGAAAATATTGACAAATAAACATAAAACCATTATTACCTTAGCAATACCAGTCTTGTGTGGGCAAATTGCTTGAGTTCTCAATCCATTGACCTTTTTTTAAATTTTTACCCTGATTAGTATCATATAAAATGCTCGGTGTGCAAGCTGAACCTTCAAATGTTTACAACCCAAACTGATGGACCGGTGTCGGTCATAGTGGCATATTCCACCCCAATTGCTTTTGTCCTATTCCTAAAAATACCAAATTTATCTGGATTCTCAGAGTTCTGAGATTTGAGATAGCTTTGAGGGCACTCAAGCTTTTATTGTTCTAAAACTAAAACCTATTACTTAAATTAATTGTGTTGTACAGGGAAACCCAACCAATTAAAATTTCTAACACACAAATATTTTTTGACTTAAAAAATAAAGAGCTGAAATAGTTGGTATTATTTAACTACCTGATAGCCTTGACACAGTTAAATCTCTACTTTAAACTCTACTTTAAATTTGGAGATGAAGGACTGCTCTTTTTGAGCTTGAACATCGACTAAAGGAGTAGTTTAAAACATATTTAAATTATCCTGATTGCATACGTATAAGATCATTAACAACTTATGAGGGTTGGCACTACTGGTGCTATGTAGGCAAGACGTCAGTTAAGTCGGCTCCCGGTTTTTATTTTAAAAGTTGGATAAAATAGAAGCTGTGCGGGTGTAGAACGGATTAATTAAGTTCTTTAGTGCATGATATATAATAACAAAGTACGTAAACCACAAGCTTACCATCAGAAACGGACTTATCGATAGATAACCGAACGTAGCCGCAGCGTGGTTAGTCACGTCGTCACGTGTGCCGAGCGAGCCGGGCGTCTAGGTTATCCGCGCGTCTGTACTGGTGCGGTTTAGTGAACTGTGTGTCTATTAGGATAAGTGAATGCCTAAGACGAAAATCGACCAGTTTTTCACACCGACGCAAGCCATCAAGCGCCATAAGCCAGGATCATCTCCGGAATCCGGTGAGGATAACGATACATCAGTTGTAGAAATGGGCGGCAAAAGTGCAGGTAACCTTGTTGAGTTTAGGCGAGAGCTCATGGTAGATATAGGAAGATTATTCGAAGAAAAATTATTGCATTTGGAAGGAAAGATCTCAAACCTTGCCACTAAAGATGATTTAGCTGAGTTAACAGCAAAAGTCTCAGCATTGGAACAGGAAAACCGAGAGCTCAGAGAGCAAGTACAGTCGCTGAAAACCAATGAAAACCAGGTTATAAACAAACTTGTCGATTTAGAGAGTTGCTCTCAACGCAACAATTTAATATTTAAAGGACTTAAAGGAGCAGAGAACACCACGGATTGTAAACAATTAGTGGAGAAGTTTTGTAAGGACTACCTCGGGAGTGATGATAAGCTATGGATAAACCGGGCACACAAGCTAGGTAACGATTAAAGGACTATTATAGCTCATATTCCAGAGGACTGGTGCATAGAGTACATTTTGCGGCATGCAAAGGACCTTAAAAACACGGGTATTGTGGTGCATCGTGATTTTCCTCGTGAGATTCGGGAAAAACGTACTTGTTTATCGGCAGTCAGGCGGGAAATCGAACGAGTTGCTGGTGGGCGTAAAATGCCGCTAATTTTTTATCACCTTTTGGTAAATGGAGTGAGACTGACATGGGAAAATGGACTCCTACGAGCCGGGCAGGAGGACAGTGCGGCTAAGCTAAAAGCTATGTTCAGGCAAGATTTTACGGCCTTCTTGAGTGGAGTCAGTCGAGGTGACGGCAGAGGAGGATGGAGAACAACTTATGCAGTAATAGAGAAGACACCACTGATGGCCATCGAGAGCAACATCCCACCACCATCAGCACAGCCCAAGGACACCACACAGTCGCAAGGTGGCGAGGACGCGCTGGGCAACGCTGCACGAGAAGGATGCTGAGGGAACGACGCCAATCCTTCGACGATGGATAGTGAGGACGACAGACGGACAAGATCAACGGATGAGAGATACGGCTTCACGGACCACTTAGAAGTTTTATTTTATAAAGTATGTGGTTTAAAAAATAAATTAAATAATAGCGATTTCTTTGAATTATTAAATAGTAATGATATTATTGTGCTAGCTGAAACGTTTGTTTGTGAAAAAATATGAATGTAGCTAAGGATTCATTGTTTAGTTTTAATTTAGAATTTCAATTTGCTACTAGAACGGCTAGGTTGGGGAGAAACATGGGCGGTATGATCTTCGGAATTAACAAAAATTCCAGATGGGCTCAGAACATATCAATTATTGAGGATGGGGATTTAGTTTTAATAGAAGTTAGAAGTAAATGCATGTCTGAAGTTTTGTATATATTGCCTGTTTATATCAATTGTAATAACTGGGACCAAGATTTTGAAAAGTTGAATTTATTTATGCAACAGACTAGTAAAGACAGTTTGTTACTATTGGGGGACATAAATGGCCAAACAGGCTCTGAGCAAAGCTTTCCTGATTTGTTATTAGAAAATTTAAATTGTAACGTAACGGGTAGTAGGGAATCGAAAGATATTGTCTTAAATTCAAAGGGTAGGAAAATAATTAACGTTTTAGATGATAAAGGATTAGTAATATTGAATGGCAGGTGTAGGGGTGATTGTCCCGGGGAATTTACTTTTGTAGGACCACTGGGATCCTCTGTCATTGACCTGGCTGCTGTAAACATAAATTTTTTAAAATATGTAAATAGTTTCAAGGTGTTAAGTCAACCCGGGAAGGATCATTTGCTGATTAAATTGGCGTTAAAAATGAATTAATGGAGTGAGGGAGGAATGTCCAAAGAATGCGATAAGAGAGATAAGCTGATACCGCTGCTACCTAAGCTAAGGTGGAGCGATAAGAATGTGGCGGTATATCAAAGGCGGGTTAAGGCGATATTACCGGAGTGCTTGCGAACAGTTGACAATCAAGACCTAGTTGATGAGATAACGAATTGTATATACAAAGCAGCGGATCAAAACTCAAATCAAAATAATTATGTTTTTAAAAATAAACAGCCTTGGTTTGACCGAGAATGCTCAAAAAGTAGAGATAAAGTGTTTAATTTACTTAAACTATTTCGTAAGACTAACTCAACCGAAGTTCGGTTGAATGACACTGAGGCGCAGAAAAATTATAAAGCCTGTGTATAGCTAAAAGATAGCTTTATTACAATAAAACCATAAATGACATGAGTAACGTTTCAGATTCAAAATTAATGTGGAAGGCAATTAATTCATTTAAAAATTAAAAAGAGCAAAGAGTAGGTAATATAAAACGGAGGAGTGGGTGGAGCATTTTAAAACCCTGCTGAACCCTCCTTTAACTGCGGAAAATATTTATTATGCAGAACCTCACATCGAAGATGATTTGCTTGACAGTCAATTTTCATTCACGGAGTTAAAACACGTTTTAGGGAAATTGCAGAGTAATAAGGCGCCTGGTATTGACAGAATCCCATATGAATTTTATAAGAATGCACCAGAAGAACTATTGAATATGCTTTTAGTTTTATTTAATAAAATATTACTTACTGGTAAGGTACCGTTAAGTTTTAAAAAGTCAATTGTATTCCCTCTGCATAAGAAAGGCGATTGTGACGTTGTTCAAAATTATAGAGGACTATCTTTTATAGATAGTATCAGTAAAATATTTAGTAGTTTGGTTAATTTGAGGTTGAGAAACTGGACAGAGGAGAGACGTATAATATCGGAATATCAAGCAGGGTTCAGAAAAGGTTATTCCACAGTGGACAACATTTTTAATTTAAATTGTATTGTAAATCTGAATTTAGCATTGGGAAAAGGAAGGCTATTTTGTTTTTTTGTAGATTTTAAAGCTGCTTTCGACACTATAGATAGGAAGGCGTTAATTTTTAAATTATCTTGTCTAGGGGTTTCCACTCAAATGACAAATGTAATAAGGGACTTGTATAACGGTACTTCCGCAGCTGTATGGACGCGAGAGGGCGTCACGAGTATGTTTGACACCACCATAGGCTTAAGGCAAGGTTGCCCCCTCTCTCCTACCCTGTTCACACTTTTTATTAACGATCTTCCAGAGGTGCTGGAAGGGGGTTGTAAAGTTGGTGCTGCACGGGTCAATGTTTTGATGTATGCCGACGATGTTGTTTTAATGTCCCCCACAGCAAGTGGCCTGCAATTAATGATAAGGAATCTAGAATCGTACTGTGAGCTTTGGAATTTAACTGTTAACTTAGATAAATCAAAAATAGTAGTTTTTCGAAAGGGGGGAAAATTTAAGTGTAACGAAATGTGGTGGTTTAAGGGGAAGAAAATTGATGTAGTAAACGAGTATAAATATTTAGGAATTACTTTCACCTCTACGTTAAATTGGTCCACTCATTTTACGGAAAAAGCGAGAACAGCTAAGTTGGCTTTAATACACTTTGGAGCTCCTTAATAGATAATAAACATGCGCCATTGAATGCTAAATTTTCCAGTTATTTCTCAATTACAAGATCAATAATTTGTTATGGGGCACAAGTTTGGGGGTATTTAGAAAGTGACAAGGTCGAATCGGTTCAGAGATTATTTTTAAAAAGATTTTTTCATCTACCTTTCAACACCCCAAATTATATATTATGTCTGGAAACTGGTTTAGATAAATTGCATTTTTTCACTCGATATTTTAATTTAGAATACACTGTAAGAATTTTTCAGTTGCCTGCACAAAGGCTGGCGAGAATAATAGCAGAGGAAATGGTTGTGAAAAGAGTCGGTTGGGCTAGAGATTGGGATTTATTGGCCAGGAACCTTAACTTGCAACTGGAGTGGAGAGAGGGGGTGAGGGGGAGGGTGGACGCTCAGGCACTGCACGGACGGTTGGCAGTACTGTTGGAGGAGGCACGTGCTGGCTGGAGGAGAGAGAGCGAGGGTCGCGCACTGACGTCACTCTACCACCAACAATACCTCGAGCTGCAGATTTATCTAGGCGATAAGAGCGTGTTCAATGCAGATAAAAACGACATTTCCACTATCTCTTAGGCAATTAAGGCAAGGGCCGAATTATTAAATTTAAATTACAAACCTTGGATCATTGATAAAAATTATAACTGCTCATTGTGTAATTTGCAACAATTTGAGACGGTTAGGCACTTCGTGGCCGTATGTCCAATGTTAAGCATTATCCGGCGATATTATTTTGGAAAAAATACACTCAGCGATATGGAATATATAGAGTACCTAAACGGGAAGGATTGGCGAGTATTTAGTAAATATATGAGGGATGCTTGGCGTTACCGTTGGGATTTAATAAGTGAATTTAACTTTTGAGCAGAATTTTTCTTAGTACGTATATATCTCAAAATTTTTATTCCTTTTGAAAATATACACCAGTACTGTATTATAACTTAAGACAAAACGGCAAAATTGTCTGTAAAAAAAAATTAAATAATTAAGTCAGCCGACCTTTTTTTTGCTAAGATTGTGCTTACGATTTTTATACAAAATTATGTAAAGTATTTTACTTAGTGGTAAAATATTCGTATAATTTATAGGGTTCATCATGTTTTGTTTGATTGTCATGAGAAAAAAAATAAATATATACTTTTAAAATTGAATATTGAGTAGCCTATTTTGTTTTGTTTTGTTTTTAAAAATTAATTTTGTTTATCTGAAAAATATTTTGGCTTTTGTACAGTAGTGCTAACCAAACAGGACGGTCCTAGTGACCATTGTTTGCAGTGCAAATAATTAAATAAAGAATTATTGTAGTTTTTTTGATAAACAAAAGTATTGAGTTAATTTTGTATAGAGTTAAGTTTTACTCATTGTAATGTAAAATATTGTGTAAATAAAGCACTTTTTCTTCTTCTTCTTCTTCATTAACAACTTATATTTATTGGAAACGTAATACTTACGTAGCCTGCGCTTCAGGAGGGATAGAATTGATTTCAAAAGTGTTGTTCTTGAAGTCGTAGACGTTTGCTGAGCCGTCCTGCATGACGGCCGCTAACATGTTGGGAATGCCAGGGTTCCAGCTGAGTGCCTGGACAGGAGACATCACCCGCACTTCCTGAACCACCCTCTCCGACTGACAACACATCACACAACCAATGTCATTGGGTGAGAACCAAATTTTCAAAACAATAATATTCTAAAAGTTATTATAGTAAAAAAAAGATATAGTTATAGGCCTAGTTATTATTAGAGTAAAAATATTCTGCGACAGCAAACAAATGTACAGGCAAATTTCCATTCACCCGGATGACAGTCAATTTCAACTTATTTTATAGTGAACTGATCCTCAACAACCAGTCGTTATTTACCAACTCAATACGGTGACTTACGGCATGAACAGTTCACCCTATCTAGCTATTCGGACACTCCATCAGCTTGTTGAAGACAAAGGTAAACATAGTCCAGCAGAGGCTCAAGCGTTGCGTTACCACACTTACGTTGACTACATTATCACTGGGCCTGACACTTTCGAAGAAGCAACTTACCATCAGTCACAATTGATTGATTTGCTGAAACGAGGTGGATTTGAGCTTTGTAAATGTATATCAAATTCCCCTGAATTACTCATCTCGAAGTGCCGAAGTTCCTTCAACATTATTACCTCATTTCTCTGTATTTGGATTGCAATGGTCACCGTGCTCTGATACATTTTTTTAAGACAGAAGAGTAAAAATCATGGTGCCAAAATAAAAAATATATACCGTATTTATGTTACCTATAAGTGCATTAAACTAAATTCAAAATAAACTCAAACTACCTGACACGTAAAAGAGGTGACATCATAGATACGGATGACTCCATTGCATGCTGCAGCCAGGTGCTGACAGTCGCAACTGACATCCAAGTGAGATGGCTGCGCTCCCAGGTGAACAATGCGGCGAGGGAAATCCGCCACTTCTGCTAGCGGTTTTTTTACGCCCGCACATTGCTCAACAATCCTGGATGTCTGTATCACTGAAATATAAAAGATATGTTATTAAGCACTACAAAACTAAATTAGAAGTGTTTGGAAATTATTAAAATATCATAAATTAATTACAGTAAGGATCTATAATTTTGTAACAATTAAAATAATTAGGCCTAAATTACATAAAATCAGAGGCTATGTGAACAAAACTAGCTTTAGTGGTTTTTTAACCTGAATTATCTCACCATCAAAACCGCTTGAAGTTCCAACAAAAATCAATCCAAATTTAGAGGCACAGGTGACCAGGCTCAGAGACTGTTTTAAGGGTAACTGAGAATTTTCTTTAAACAGTCGCAGACGGGCAAGCAATTTAAACTGGAACTCCTGAAATAAGAACATAATTAATAATGATCTAGGTTGCTTGGTACATGCCAAATATGCACCTCATAAGTATGTGACTGTTACCTATAAGGTAAACATCAATTCTTGCTTAGTTGAATGGATTACCCGTGGTTAAGGAAAAATTCATTAGAGATAAAGAATTCGAGATAGTTCAGAAATCAGAAATGATTTATTTCCCCAAAAAATACAATAATACAAATCACATGTTTGCTAACACTGACATAAGTTGTTAACTTAAAACTAACTTATACTACATACATAGATAGGCCTACAAAAACAATTACTTATTTTAGTTCTTTTGTTATATTTTAAAATGTAGCAATTTTATTTAACAATAAAAGGGAAACTGAGCATTAAAGTATGGTATAACGAATAAACAACTGCTATGCCACCATTGATTTACCTCAAACTTTACAAGGGAGGCTTCACGTATTTTTATAAGAATAAAATTATGAATTTCAATTTTTATACATTCCAATACAGTGGCTAATTAAAAAATTTCTTATGGAACACCCTCTATACTTTGATGATTTTAAAATCTTAATGCAAATTTTAAAACCTTTTTAATTCCTTAGTTTTTTTTTCCAAAAGTTCACCATTAATGAGCTAATGGGAGTGCAAGTTTTATACTCCCCACTCACCAATAAGGTTTACATAAGGAAAACTTAGGTGTAGTAATCAATTTTCTCTGAAACAATTGCATTGGGCAAAAAATATCCAAGAGTAAAACCATCTTAAAATGTCATTCTACTATCATTACCCTTATAAAACAAGCAATTAAAAAAATATATAATTGCCCACATGGTTGTGGATCAACCAAATAAAAATAAAAATCCCATTGGTCAAGCTGAATTATTCCATTTTATGCCTTTAATGTGAGAGACATTTTATCCCAGCAACACTGCACATATGCTGCTTTTCAGATTACAATTTGTTAACATACCACATTTTGTAATGGAGGTGGGGAGGCAACAACCTGGTTGTACCAGTTTAACCGTGTACCTAACATTATGTCAAGCCTGAATATAATGTCCAATCTGAAAACAGCTCTCAACAGCTGGCTGGCAAAGAATTTTTAACTTATACAAGGATTGAGAGAAACCAATATTTCAAGTCTGCAGTGCAGGCCACCTAGGATTTTTTCTCATAAGATTAATGTTAAATTCCAAACATCTGCTGCGCCTTTAATATTGTTCAAAAAATATTCATCTTTATTTCATTTTATAGGTAATTTTAATATCTAGGACACTACGAAATAAAAATCACAATTATAGAGCGATTTATGAGATTAAACTAACTGAAAAAAGTCCAAATTCAATCAAAAATGTTGAGAATACTTTGTTGATTACTAATCAAACAATCAATAATATAAAACTTTTGATTTCATAGGGCCCCAGATATTAACATTTCCTTTAAAATGAAATAAAGATGAATCTTTTTTCAATCAATATTAAAGGTGGAGCGTATGTTTGAAATTTAACATTAGTCTTATAGGAATAAAAATCCAAGGCCGCCGGTACTGCCTCAGAGAACAACCGGACTTGAAACAGTGTGTAAACATTTGATATCATTAGGCCCATAATTTATTTATGATATAATAGGCCTGAATAAATTTCCTATATTCATTAATATACAGTGTGATTGAAAAGTCCCGGAACGGTGAAATATATTTTTTACCATTATAGATTAAGTAATGAGACTTAGTATATCATTAATAGCCATAAATGTCTATTCTTTTAAGCTATTGTCACTTTTTTATCCCTTAAGGCGGACAGCCCACAAGGAGTCAGACAAAATCCTTGAATAGCAGCATAGGTCGAGTTTGGTGTTAAATTAAAGGTCTTGTTAAAAGAAGAGTACAATGCCGCAAACTAGACTTCAAACGGATGACCGAGACGGAAATGGCAGGCAAAAAAAGTTTCGTTTAAAATCATATGGGTAAAACTTAAAAATGCAATAACTTTCTTATTACTCAACCTTTTGACGTCGGGTTTGTGGCTTCTTACTCCAAATGCAAAGACGTTTAAAATGGTGTATGATGTGACAAGGACCAAAGAAGTTTCATTTTACACACCCTTTACATATCCCTTTTGTCTCTTGGAAGTCTTACAGAAATCTTCTTTGGCCTTCGTCATATAATACATGATTTTAAACGTATTTGCATTTGGAGTAATAAGCCACAAACCCGACGTCAAAAGGTATAGTATTAAGAAAGTTATTGCATTTTTATATTTTACCCATAATTTTTATGGATAAGTTGTTTGCCTGCCATTTCCGTCTCGGTTATCCGTTTGAAGTCTAGTTTACGCCATTGTACTCTGCTAAGGCCCCTTTTATGCACGGCGTCGCGCAACGGACGTCGAAAGCCGTCGGAATGAAAATGCATTGGCGCAAATGGGACCATTTATGCACGACGTCCGACGCTCGCCCGACGCGCGTACTCAAAAACCCGACGTCGGTATTTAGAGTACGACCGTCGGGCGCGCGTCGAAAATGTTGTCTAAATACATTACAGCATATGGAGCTATTTATGCACGGCGTCATTTGACGGACGTCGAAGGACGCTCGTCGGGCGGACGTCGGGCACGCGCCTCACCGGCGTCGTTTTTGTATGGTGGGGGAAGGGGGAAGGCAGTTCGTCTATGTCTATAGCATTGATGCTTCTCATTGAAGAGGTTGTTTTTAGTGCTTAATTAAGTAATAAACTGTTTGGATTCTAAAAATTCTGCTAGGAGCGTTACCAACCTTAAAAACGATTACAAATTGACTGCTGGTTTTTACTATCATTAGTAATTTAAAATGTAAAAAAAACCTATAAAATTTACTGATTTGCTGAGCGTGTATGCAAATCATAAAAAAACATTCTGATCGTGATCGTGATAGGGGATCAATGGGCTCTGAATTGTGGTTTGAGAAATGCCTAAGTTAAGTACTTTACATTAATACGTGTTTTGGTTTAATTTTAAAATGGTAAGAGTCAAATGATCATATTGAGTGAATATGATATAAAAATTGAAACTTAAAGTGTATCAGTCAACGAAGTGTTAGAATTCTGTATTTTTCCAGAAACGTTTTGGTAATTTTATAGATTGCAGAACTATAGGAAACTATCGAGCCCGACGACCGCCCGACGCGCGCCCATTGGACATCTTTCGACGCTGGAGAGACGCTTGACATTTTTGTCAGCGTCACAATGACGCGCGCCTGACGTCCGTCGCCCGACGCCGTGCATAAAAGGGGCCTAAGTAAGACCTTTAATTTAATACCAAACTCGACCTGTGCTGCTATTTATGAATTTTGTCTGACTCCTCGTAGGCCGTCCCCCTTAAGAGATAAAAAAGTGATAATAGCTTAAAAAAGTAGACATTTATGGCTATTATTGATATACCAAGTCTCATTACTTTATCTATAATGGTAAAAAATATATTTCACCGTTCCAGGACTTTTCAATCACACTGTATTTCATATATTGGATAAATGAACGGATAAAACAAGTTGATATGAGTCACAAATGTATTTCTACAGAGTTTAACTTTAAATGTCAGAATGAAGGCCTTTTCACACCGGCGTCTGCGACGTCCGCGGAAGCCGCAGAAGTTTTGGAAGAAATAAATCGCTTCCCATGCTATCAAATGAGACCTTGTACACCGCGCGTCTGCGACGTCTGCGGCTTCCGCGACGTCCACGGAAGTTTTTGTGAGAATCGGTCGGAGAGCGATTTTTCACAAACTTCTGCGGCGTCTGCGGCCTAGCGCATGCGCAATGAACACTTCGGAACCACGCGAGTCGCTCCGCCACTCGCACCCCGCGTCATCTGCAGTGTTGACGGTTGTTGTTGCTGGTGTTCTGTGTGTTGTACCACGTCATGGAGGCTTTGATAGAGGAAGTACGCAACCATCCTGTCATCTGGGACATTATTAGGCACACATTTTCAGTGATCATTATTAGGCCTAAACATCACAAAAACAGTGAATAAATGAGTAAAACGCTAGTAAATATAAAAAAATTGTTATAACTTCAATTGAAATTCATTTTTATTATTTACATTAATTCAAAGCATTGTGTTGGTTTTATGTAATTTACATTACTGTTTTCTTTAACATTTTGACACTATCTCATGGTGTATTCCTATAGTTGTATTTTCAAATTTATATTTGTAACATGAACATTTGTCAGTTCCAACTACTTATATGGTCTAAATAAAATTGAATCATTTTGTTAATTATTAGCTTATTTTTTTAACCTACACTCATTAATTAATTTGACTTGAGGATAACTATAACTACTTATTACATTTTTGTCTTACCTTAAACAAATAGCGAGCGTTTCCTTGCTCGTGATTGCCTCTCGATAGTTCGTGTCGGTTTTCCTTATGTCAATATCGATCAGTGACAATACTTCTTCAAATTGATCTGGTGTTAGTCTAAAATATGTCCTGAACCTATCTTCATTTTGCTCCAGATCATTCATCAAGTGGTAGTACTCTCCAAAACTCTTCCTTTTTCGTTTATTTGATGAATCCAATTCGTTCTTTTCTTCAACGAATACAACAAAACCAAGTCGTCATCACTGTCACTACTGTCATTCATCCACGGAATAGAAAACCCGGTGTCACACCAAGGAACTGGTGGAAAAGACATTTTTGGACACAACTACACTGAAGAGAGAACTGCAGTAAACTAATCATAGTGATCACCTGATGTCCACATTAATCATGCGCAGAGATAATGTATATGTTATCTGTGGTCGTGCGATTACCACATAAATATAAATTATGGTGATAACAAGTGGAAGTTTTGGAACGTCGCTCGGCGGTGTGAAAGGGGCACGTCTGCGGCGTCCGCGGACGCCGCAGAAGCCGCAGGCGCCGGTGTGAAAAGGCCTTGAGTAAGGAATTTTACAAAAGAATCCAGTACGGTACGTTTAAATTATAGAGGGAGGCCTACAGTGGGTAAACAATAAAGTTAGGCATACCACTAAATAACTACCAGTATTCATTGTTGTACCATACCTTTAACAATTTTGTGCCAGATATGATAAGTTATGAAACACATAAAGTTACCTGGACACAACAATAAAATAGCCTACTCAAAATCAGTTTCAAATTATTTCAATGATTACTTACCTGTACTTCCTTTGGATTTGGAGCTTGTTCCGTAGACATTATGGTTTAAATTGTAAGTAAGCCACTTGCAAGGTGAAATACTACTTAATCAGCGATCTCAGATTTTTAATCCTTTATTTGCTTTGAACACCAAACTGCAATCAAACCATAGTTTAGCTTACTAGGGTAGGTGATTAGAGCTACCTCAATTTATTTGTTTCACATTTTATATAAGGCTATCACAAATATTAAAAAATATAAACCTGGGGTAAATTATGATAAAACTAAAGTTACCATAAATAAATATAGGGTAGTAACATTTACTATGTACACTACGGTAACGTGAATAACTTCTCATCCAATGCTTTTTGTCTGATACCAAAATTTTGAAAGTTCGTTTACGCAGCACCAGATTCGCTGCAATCGATGTTGTTGTTATTCAGCTGGATTTACAGTGCTGCAAACACTTTTTTAAACCACAACATAACCATAGCCCTCAGTTATAAAATGTTTCATCTTTGGTTGAGAAGAGTGGTGATACTGATTTATCTATCATATGTCACTGGTACTTCATGTACGCCGCAGAAGATTGCACCACCGTCAATAGGGTTCACACACGCCTATGCTATGAGATGTCTATTCACGTTAGTGTATATAGTCAATGGTACGGTAGTAACTTTGACTAATACACAAACGTGAATAGACTTCTCTCAGCATAGACGTGTTTGAAACCTAAGAACAGTGGTGGGATCTTCTGCAGCGTACATGAAGTACGAGTGACTTATATGATAGGTAAATCAATTGCAAACCTCTCCTTAACCAAGGATGAAACCTTTGTATATTAAGGTTATGTTTATGTTGTGGTAAAGTGCCTTGTAACTTCATATAATTTGCAGCCCAATTTTCACACTCCAACACGTATCACACCAACTTCTAAAACGTGTTTGGACAACATTTTTACTAACTTCAACCCACAATCTTGCAAAACTGTAGAAACGGGCCTTTCTGATCATGTTGGGAATTTAGTAATACACCTTGCTCAGTCACCTAGGATCAAAGCTGCCCAGTAGTGGAATCATTTTATGAGAAAATATGGCCTAACCCCAAAAAAATTGCAACACGAGCGATTTTTTTTTTAAATGATAGCTAAGAGTGCCCTTATTAACCCCTCAAAAATCGCCATTAATCGCACCTTGGGAACATGCCCAAAAATTCAAAATGGCCACCAAGATTGCTGCCAAAATATATATTTTAGCTTATATCTCGAAAACGGTTAGTTTTATCAAAAATCTTTAATTTAGCAAAAATGTAGCTTTTTTAATGCCGATCAGTTTACATATTTACATTTTGTATGTCAGACGTACGGTATGGCCGCAATTTGCCGATCCGTAATTCATTAAAATCTGCCTTTTTAGCGAATTTCCCTTTAGTGAAATTAAGCTATTACCGTAGGTCTCATGGTAAGACTCAAGACCGGGACCATCATAACTTTTCATTTTGGGGCCCCCAGAAGCCAAAAACAACCTTCTTTGGAAGTTTTAGATATACACACATATATATATATCCATATATATATTTATCTATATATCTATGTATCTGTAAGCACGATAGCAGTCACAAAAATGGTCCGATCATAATGAAATTTGGTATGGAGGTGTAAAGTGGTAATTATTCGGAGTATTTCGAAAATCAGCCCGATCGGATTATTGGAAGGGGGGTAAGGGGGTTTTACCCCTCAAAAATTGATTTTTAGCGAATTACCCATAGGGAATAAGCTATTACCGTAGGTCTCATGGTAAGACCTAAGCCCGGGACCATGTTACTTTTTAGTTTTAAGGTGCCCAGAGACCAAAAATAATAGTCATTAAAATTTTTATATTTATATATATGTATATTTATATGTATATATTTATATATACATATATACGTATGTGTCCCTAGGCACGATAACTCTCGTAAAAACGGTCCGATCGACACCAAATTTGGTAGAGATGTGTAATCCTAAGTTTATTCGGATGAGTTCGTAAACCAGACATATTGACCTACCGGAAGGGGTAGTTTTGGGAGGTTTTGTACCCCAAAAATGGGTTTTTTGCATTTTTCATATGTAATTTTTAAAATTTTAAATTTTTATTTTGACCATTGGATTTAGCTCAAAAAAACACACAATTTAGTATTTTGTAGCTTTGCTCTATCTCCATTGGTTACCGAGATATTAAAAAGTCTAAAGACAGTACATTGTATTTTGAGGCTCCAATGTTAATCTTATGGAGAATTGGGATGTGTTAATATTTCACTTATTAAGCAATATTTTTGGACGAAACTTGGTATTCATCTTCATTTGGTTGAGATTCATCCATTTAAGGTAAAAAATCTCGGTTTTTGTACTTATCATGGCAGCAAACCTGCATACTCTTTTCCCATGTTAATCATAAGGAGAATAGGCAAACTCTTTTATTTATGGACAGATATTGATGAAACTTACTATATGGCTTTATATGGTCAAAATAAATTTTTTCTATGCTAAAAACCTACTTTTAGTGTCCCCCATGGCAGCATACCTGCATACTCTTTCCCTATATTTATCATAAGGAGAATAGACATTTATTTCCCTATTTATGAGCACGTGATGAAATTTTGTTTACAAGTTTAGCTGGTCAAAATTAATATTACTAATTTGGAAATTCGCTGAGTACGCAGGTCTGCTGCGCCGTGGGGTTTTTTTTTTGTTTTTTACAGAAAAAAATTAAAATAATCAAATGTTATTTGACACCATTAAATTCAGCAGCTTGAAAAAAACAAACAATTTTGTATCTTGAATCATTGCTCTATGTCCATTGGTTGCCGAGATATTGAAAGCGGTAAACACAGAACATTGTCCAAATGTTAACCTTATGGGAAATATATAAAATGCTATATATCCATTATTTCTCAACATATCTTAATAAAACTTGGTATGTGGCTTCATCTAGTAGAGATATACTTGATTATGACCTAAAGTTCCCCATTTTCGACATTTCAGTGGCAGCAAACCTGCATACTCGCATTTCCCATGTTATTCTAGTGGAGAATATTTCGCTGCAACAAGGGTATTTATTAAAAAAATATTCTTAATTTTTAATTTTTGATGACGAAATGTTTGAAAATATAAATTTTACTTGAAAACATCATATTATTTAAAAGTTGTTTGCGATGTGTTTTCCTAATTTTTTTTAGCTAAACTCAATGCAGTATAAACTAAAATTTGATTTTTTTTTAATTTTCTATGTAAAAAAAACGTTGCAGCAGACCTGCATACTCAGCGAATTTCAAATGCTTCAATAAATAATTAAAATGGTGCCTTACATCAAGATTTGTCAACGTGTGTTCATAAATAAGCATGCAAGAATATTCTCCACTAGAATAACATGGGAAATGCGAGTATGCAGGTTTGCTGCCACTGAAATGTCGAAAATGGGGAACTTTAGGCCATAAGTATATCTCTACTAGATGAAGCCACATACCAAGTTTTATTAAGATATGTTGAGAAACAATGGATACTAGAGATCGCCCACTGGTCGAAATTCGACCAAAATCTCAGTTCATCTTGAGCTATTTAGATTTAAAGGGTTTCATAACCGAAACATCTGTTCTTCCTGGTTTGCTAGCATTTATTAATATAACAGCTGTCTAATGATTCAATCAATTTTCCTTCTCCCATAAGATTAACATTGAAACTTTGAAAGCCCATAGGGCGTAGCCCTGTAGGCCGATGAAAATTACAATGTGATTCTGCTCATCTACAGCACAGTACCTTTCTAACGGTATGCGCAGATTTCTCCTTCGATGCACACGAGCCTAGAAAAAAGGAGGAAACTAAACATGCTTGCCTATTAATATATAGATATAGTATTTTAGTATTTTATATATTTCCCATAAGGTTAACATTTGGACAATGTTCTGTGTTTACCGCTTTCAATATCTCGGCAACCAATGGACATAGAGCAATGATTCAAGATACAAAATTGTTTGTTTTTTTTCAAGCTGAATTCAATGGTGTCAAATAACATTTGATTATTTTAATTTTTTCCATTAAAAAAAAAAAATACCCCCCGTCGCAGCAGACCTGCATACTCAGCGAATTTCCAAATTAGTAATATTAATTTTGACCAGCTAAACTTGTAAACAAAATTTCATCACGTGCTCATAAATAGGGAAATAAATGTCTATTCTTTTTATGATAAATATAGGGAAAGAGTATGAAGGTATGCTGCTATGGGGGACACTAAAAGTAGGTTTTTAGCATAGAAAAAATTTATTTTGACCATATAAAGCCATATAGTAAGTTTCATCAATATCTGTCCATAAATAAAAGAGTTTGCCTATTCTCCTTATGATTAACATGGGAAAAGAGTATGCAGGTTTGCTGCCATGATAAGTACAAAAACCGAGATTTTTTACCTTAAATGGATGAATCTCAACCAAATGAAGATGAATACCAAGTTTCGTCCAAAAATATTGCTTAATAAGTGAAATATTAACACATCCCAATTCTCCATAAGATTAACATTGGAGCCTCAAAATACAATGTACTGTCTTTAGAGTTTTTAATATCTCGGTAACAAATGGAGATAGAGCAAAGCTACAAAATACTAAATTGTGTGTTTTTTTGAGCTAAATCCAATGGTCAAAATAAAAATTTAAAATTTTTAAAAATTACATATGAAAAATGCAAAAAACCCATTTTTGGGGTACAAACCCCCCAAAACTACCCCTTCCGGTAGGTCAATATGTCTGGTTTACGAACTCATCCGAATAAACGTAGGATTACACATCTCTACCAAATTTGGTGTCGATCGGACCGTTTTTACGAGAGTTATCGTGCCTAGGGACACATACATATATGTATATATAAATATATACATATAAATATACATATATATATAAATATAAAAATTTTAATGACTATTATTTTTGGTCTCTGGGCACCTTAAAACAAAAAAGTAACATGGTCCCGGGCTTAGGTCTTACCATGAGACCTACGGTAATAGCTAATTCCCTATGGGAAATTCACTAAAAATCAATTTTTTAAGGGGTAAAATCCCCCTTACCCCCCTTCCAATAATCCGATCGGGCTGATTTTCGAAATACTCCGAATAATTACCACTTTACACCTCCATACCAAATTTCATTATGATCGGACCATTTTTGTGACTGCTATCGTGCTTACAGATACATAGATATATAGATAAATATATATATGGATAGGCCTATATATATATGTGCGTATATCTAAAACTTCAAAAGAATGTTGTTTTTGGCTTCTGGGGGCCCCAAAATGAAAAGTTATGATGGTCCCGGTCTTGAGTCTTACCATGAGACCTACGGTAATAGTTAATTTCACTAAAGGGAAATTCGCTAAAAAGGCAGATTTTAATGAATTACGGATCGGCAAATTGCGGCCATACCGTACGTCTGACATACAAAATGTAAATATGAAAACTGATCGGCATTAAAAGAGCTACATTTTTGCTAAATTAAAGATTTTTGATAAAACTAACCGTTTTCGAGATATAAGCTAAAATATATATTTTGGCAGCAACCTTGGCGGACATTTTGAATTTTTGGGCATGTTCCCAAGGTGCGATTAATGGCGATTTTTGAGGGGTTAATAAGGGCACTCTTAGCTATCATTTAAAAAAAAATCGCTCGTGTTGCAATTTTTTTTGGGGTTCAACACTAAAATGATTGCACTACAGGTTTCAAGTCGATGCTTCTCTGAGAGAAATACTCTTGCCTTTCTCTGTGATTTGCAGGGCGAAACTTGGGACAGCACAATGAAAGAAAACTCAAATGTGAATCAAATTTACAAAACCTTCATTGGCAGAGTAAGACAGGCTGTTTTTTCCGCTTTTCCTCTTAAAAGTAAACCAGAAAAAAAGGCACAAAAGGACTTAAATCCTGGATTACGAATGGTATTCGTATCTCCAGTAAGAGGAAAAGGGAGCTGCATGCAAAGAGTAAATGGTGTAAAGATCCTGTAAGACACAATTTTGTTAAAAGATACAAGGCAATTTTTAAACAGTGTGTTAAAGCAGCTAAGCAAAAATTTAACAATGACTATATCTTGAGATCCAAAAATAAGGTAAGAGCTGTATGGGAAGTTGTCGTTAGGGAAAGTGGTAATAGGGACAGGAAAGTTGAGGTGGAAAAGATTATTAATAATAATATTGTAATTTCAAACAAAAAAGACATAGCCATGACCCTGAACAAACATTTTTGTGAAATTACAAGTAAGTTAAATCTTCAGCCAAATGTAGCTAAAGCATTAGAATTAATGACAAATCATAACAGAGGTCCCAACTTGCCAGCATGTTTTAGGCTGACAACGGAGAGAGAGGTATCTCAGGTGATCAGATCTCTTGAACCCAAAAAATCTGCTGGCTGGGATGATATTTCACCTTTCTTGCTCAAAAGATGCTCCCACTTTTTGGTTAAGCCACTTACTTATATTATCAATCGCTCCTTCCAACAGGGCGAATGCCCAGACTTACTTAAGTTCTCAGTGGTCAGAGCGATCCCGAAGAAGAGTAATTTGCACACTCTAGACAATCTGAGGCCTATCTCTTTGTTGTCCGTCTTTTCCAAGGTTATTGAAAAGATTGTTCATTCTAGACTCTGTGAATTTTTTGAAAATAACAATGTATTATCATGTTTTCAGTTTGGGTTTCGTAGAGGCAAGAGCACTGAACATGCAATTTATGAGTTTGTCAGTGGGGTCGCTGCTGCTGTGGATGGGTCTCAGTTCACTGTCGGTGCCTTTTGTGACCTTTCTAAGGCTTTCGACACAGTGAGCATTGAGATACTTGTCGAAAAATTAAAATTTTATGGTGTGACTGGCACCTCTCTAAGATGGTTGAAGTCCTTCCTGGAAGGAAGGCTGCAGAGAGTAGAGTTGAATGCGGGTGCTCAGAGTGACTATCGCAGTGTAACTTCTGGAGTTCCCCAGGGCTCCATCTTGGGGCCTCTTCTGTTCCTTGTTTACTGCAATGACCTTCCTGATATTTCAACTGATTTTCAGATTTTGATGTATGCTGATGACACTTCTCTTGTTGCTTCTAACAAAAATAAAATTAACGTTTCTCAATCACTTTCTGAGGTCCTGGACAATATCAATTCATGGTGCATAGCAAATGGTCTAAAACTTAATCCTTCAAAAACTGAGCTTATAAATTTTTACACCAACCATAGCAATTCATCTCATTCTGACTCGTCACACTTACCCCCTCAATTTAATTGTGTTCATTCAACAAAATTTTTAGGCCTGAATATCGACTCAACTTTGTCTTGGCGACAGCATGTGAACACACTTCTTCCTAGACTCAGTAAGGCATTCTATGCTTTGCTATCCTTGTCCCAATCTGTCAGTCAAAATGTTCTGAGGCAAGTGTATTTTGCGTATTTCCACTCACTAATCTCATATGGTCTCATTTTTTGGGGAAACTCCTCTGAATCAATCAGAGTCTTCAAAATGCAAAAAAGGGCCATTAGATTGTTGTCCGGTATTAGTCCAAGAGAATCCTGCAAAATACATTTCAAACGGCTTCAAATTCTTCCACTTCCTTCATTATTCATACTCCAGTGTCTTATGTTTGTTAAATCTAATCCAGAAAGTTTTTTTGAAAATAATCATCTTCATCAATACTCCACCAGAAATTCCAACATTTTGCAATACCCAATTCATAGAACGACTTTTCTAGAAAAATCACCTTCTTACTCTTGTTTAAAGATCTTCAACAGTTTCCCCCGAAGTATTAAACAGGAACCTTCAATTAAAAAATTAAAAAAGCTGGCTATAGATTATCTTTTTCAGAACTGCTTCTATAGTCTCTCTGAGTACCTGACACACAGCACAGGCGGGGCTTGACAGGCTCATATGCTTCCAGATCATGTCATGAGAGTCTTTCCCAGTTGGTGGCATTTGTTTTCTTTTATTGTAAATAGTTTTTGTCTGTTTTAACAATCACGAAACAAGATTTTTGTTTATGTAGAATAAGCATTTAGGCTAAGACAATTTTGTGACAAATCTACTGCCCAGGCAATCAATTGCATGTAAGGGCGTCACTAGATACTGTAAATAAATAAAAATAAAATAAATAAAAAATAGTGTTTTTGCAGCACTGCAAATCCAACTGAATAGTTACAACATTGATTGCAACCTTCCAAATTTCTGTATCACACAAAATGCATTGGATGAGAAGTCAATTCACGTTAGTGTAATAGGCTATATAAGTTAGTCAATGGTAATAACAAGATTTTACACTAAATGAAAAATTAAATTTGTAGGCTATATTAAATTTGTTTGGCCTCATAAATAAACACAGATAGTTGTAGATTCAGCTAACCGGTACTGCTATAGGCTAATTGTTTAGTATGTAATTTATAATTTGGACTAATTAATTTTCAATTAAGTTTATTAAATTGTTAGTACTAACTTATAATTATTTATTAATTGGTTTTATTCAATATTTAAAAATTGATAGTCCAAAGGCTCTTGCAATGTTGGTTAATAATGAAGTTTTGCCTAAAATGGTCATCAACAAGGTTGCCTTCACTATTTTGTGTATTAAAATTTACCCTTATGCTCTTAAAACCTATGATATACAGTAGCATAAAATATGTGGGGGGTCAATGTAACCCCATACGGATAAAACGGGGTAACATTGACCACTTTTATTATTTTTTTAATGACTAACCTATGACTACCAAAATTAAAATAATGCATGGAAGGTATTTAAATAGTGCTCATGTATCTCATAAACAAAAGTTAGCCTATTATAGAAAAAAAAAAAACATTTAAAAAGGCCTGCTCAATCAAACCCAATGCATGAGTGTGATATTGGTCAGGTTTACGAGCACCCTTAGCAACCGGGATTCGGTTTTTAGTTACATACGCCTAAAATGTGATAAGCCCCAATGGATCCCAGTAACACCATTTTGCTGTAGGCTTATGAATCCTACAGAGATTTTAAGGTTGACATTCACACTTAAAAAAAAGAAAAATTAAATTAAATAAGTATTAAATCGTAACTCTAACCGCGGATTGTGAACACGACCATTGTGATAGATTACATGAGTCAGGAGTCGCTTTATTGAGTTACTGAAAAATAGCACCTTGTTCATTTGAAAGGATCATTATAATTTATTTAATTCCTAGCCCAATGAAGGCAGTTGGGTCTAATGTTGGCAAAATTTCTTGAAAAATCAATTTCTCGATGTACCGTATCAAAAGAGTAAAATCAATTTAAATAAAAATCATGGACAAAAAATCAATGTTTTAAGAAAATCAATTTTTTATTTATGCTATGAAATTGAATACAGTAGACTTCCTCTTAACCGGCCATCTTTTAACCAGTCTCCGCTTTAACCGGCCTACTCTGGCACAAAAACAACATCTTTTTATCAGGCCATTTTAAAATTAACATTGGTTTAACCGACCTTGTTTCGCCGGAAACGTTGTCTTCTTATCTACTGAATCATTCAATTCAACATACATATTGATGTACTCAAACCAACTAAAATGTACTGTCCTGGACAGAAGTGTATGCCACCGAATGCACCGAATGCGAATGTGTGTGTGAATGCATTTGGACCTGGTATCCAGTATACAAAATGAGGAAATGAATAAATATTAGTTTAAGTTAGTTTTTAGTGGTGGATTTCATGGGTGTTGGATGTTAGCTATGTAAAATTAGCCCATATAAAATTTACTTTGGCATTTTAAAATTTATCGGTTTAACTGAGATCATTATCCGGCCGAGGCCTGATCCCAAGGTGGCCGGTTAAGAGGGAGTCTACTGTAGGCCTAGTAAGTTATACCCGGAAACAAAAATATAACTTAACCAGGAAAAATTGAAATTAATACTATAAATATAATAGTAGGCCTACTTATAGTCAAAGGTCACACTTTAATTACATCATTGATTTTGTAGATGAAATCAATGATTATATATCCTACGCCCTATTTGGTTTTAAACTAAAATAGAGTTATGAAAACAAACCATTAACTGTTTATACAGAAGGTGTATTAGATCTTAAATTAAAACAAAATTATTTAAATTACTTTGAATACTTTAAGAGCTACTGTAAATTGCATATAGGCTAACTTAATATCGCAAGACTTGAATGTAATTTTAACAGTTTGTCCTAAACTATAGAATCAACCCTAAACTATAGAATCAACATGTACGGTATTGGAAAGCTAGGTAAATACAAATTTTCATACCAGGGTAAATGAAGTTGGAAATTTATAGGCCTACATGTTTTTAACACCATTCAAGGACTATTAAAATATTTTATTTTATATAGGAAAAAATTATTTTATTATCATTGATTGCTTATTTTAAACATAACCATACAGTAAAAGTCTAACCTTTGGTAACCAAGCCTTTATTTTTCAATTACATTTTAAAAATACCTAGCAAATTTTAACAAAATCAAAGGATGAACCGTATTTTTAACTGATTTGTATAAAACTGGGCGAAACTTCGTTATTTGTCTCCATCGTAATTATGGATATGGAAAATTTGATATTGTGATTAAATTCGATAGTTGTAATCATTTGAGTTAAGATATGAGTAATACAATCATGTATGGTAATTTATTTGTACTACAGTCATAATAATAATCTAACAATTTAACCATAAACCTCAGTCACTTTTATTGATAGCGATGTTTATAACAACAAAATCGATCACTAAATCACTATTTTGAGACAGGGACCTCACATAGTGGGTAGGCCTAACTTATTTTAACCTGAATATGAATGAGAGATGAGGGTACAGGATGATTGTGGCGCGATCTTGTAGTCTTGTTAAACTGACTAAGGCCGACATTTTCCTTAGGCAGGACTGTTAATTAATAGCCCAACAGCCAATGGTATCTAAGGACCTACAGTTTAACGTAGGATCCGAACCACAATTTCAACCTCATTTTATATACGAATTGGTCTAATTGTGAGGATAGTCTTTATGAATGAACTAGTATTCACTAGTGCGGACGTTAATCCCCACTAGAGAATATCGCATCCACAAGCCATCCCTTATAACTATCCACAATTGGTGACCTCCAAGTAGCTGGATTACAGGACGTCGCCACCGTCCCAATCCAATGGTGATTGGAAACATTTAAAACGCATATTAACTCACTACAAAAGCAAAAAAATACCTTTCTGATTTGTATTTGGCAGCATTTGTGTGACACCAATTTAGGTTTAACGAAGTCTGCTTCTTCTCACAATTAAGATAGGTACCCGTACACCTACACAATAAACTTAAGTAGTTTATTTTGTGTTGTTCTTTGATAATGTTCAAGGTTACATTAGCTAAAATTTGCTTTATTTTTTTTATTTTTAGCGAATTTCCCATAGGGAATAAGACTTTAAAAGCCCGTAGGTCTCATGGTAAGACTTAAGCCCGGGACCATGTTACTTTTTCGTTTTTAGGTGCCCAGAGACCAAAATTAATAGTCATTAAAAATTATATATATATATATATATATATATATATATATATATATATATATATATGTGTGTGTGTCCCTAGACACGATAACTCTCGTAAAAATGGTCCGATCAACACCAAATTTGGTAGAGATGTGTAATCCTATGTTTATTCAGATGAGTTCATAAACCAGATATATCGACCTACCGGAAGGGGTAGTTTTGGAAGGTTTTGTACCCCAAAAGTGGGTTTTTTGCATTTTTCATATGTAAATTTTAAAAATTTCAAATTTTTATTTTAACTATTGGATTTAGCTCAAAAAAACACAATTTAGTAATTTGAAGCTTTGTTCTATCTCCATTCGTTACCGAGATATTAAAAAGTCTAAAGACAGTACATTGTATTTTGGTTCTCCAATGTTAATCTTATGGAGAATTTTGATGTGTTAATATTTCACTCATTAACCAATACCGATGAAACTCGGAATTCAGCTTCATTTGGTTGAAATTCATCCATTTATGGTAAAAAATCTTGATTTTTCTGCTTATCATGGCAGCAAACCTGCATCCTCTTTTCCCATGTTAATCATATGGAGAATAGGTAAACTTCTTTAGCAATGGACAGATATTGATGAAACTTAGTAAAAGGCTTCATAAGGTCAAAATATTTTTTTATGATAAAAACCTACTTTTAGTGTTCCCCATGGCAGCATACACCTGCATACTCTCCCTATATTTATCATAAGGAGAATAGACATTTATTTCCCTATTTATGCGCATGAGATTTTATTTGGTTTACAGTTTTATGTGGTAAAAATTAATATTACTAATTTGGAAATTCGCTGAGTAAGTTAGGCCTACGCAGGTCTGCTGCGACGGGGGGTATTAGTTACTTATTTGCAATACATTTGTTTTATTATCAAAAGGTATCTATCTATATTAGCCTATTATCAAATTACTGTAGGCCTATATTAAAATAAAACTAAATCAGGTGATAATCGTATCGTGTAATTGTGTCATTGATAGAGTAGCAATATTATCGCTATATCAAAATTTTCACATCGATAATAACGGTGGAGTCGGATAAGGAAGTTTCGCCTAAAACGATGAGATAGTTTAATCGTTTACATGATATTTTGGCCAATGCGAAATGCGTATAGCGATACTCAAGGCCACCATTCAGCCATCTCTAACTTAAGATGGCCTCTGCACCAATACAATACCGCCAATACTAAGTTATTTGACTTTAATAATTGACTGTAATGCAATAGATTTTGAAAATTTAATCCAAACTAAGGTTAGGATCCTAAAATGTACTGTTTTAGAGAAGTTAAGACTGCAATTTTCTTTGACTTTCACCCAACCGATTTTAAAATCAATATTTTTAGTAAGAAAAATCGATCTCAGAATAATATTGTCTTGAACAAATTTATGTATCGAATGGTGAAAATCGATCTAGAAACAAAAATCAATTATATTTTGCCATCACCAGTTGGGTCAGTTTCCTACCATCAAAAAGCTACCACTGTAACCTTTTCAGGATTGAACTGGCAACCTTCTGATCGTTAGGCAGCTCTTTAACCATGCCAAAGCAAAAACAGTAAAATAAAACAAAATAAGTACAGTAACGTTGTAGGCTACCTTTCATGAGATAACTTTGAAGTGGCACTCCTGGAACGATGTAGTGATTAGTGAAGAAACGCTTGTAAGTTCAGGTGAGCAATTATATTATTGTTCCCTAAAAATTTCCGATAACCAATTACTTACTGTAATTTGAATTAAAAACAAAACATAACCAAATCACACAACACACAAGACAAGACTTCACTTTATTTTGATTCTTTTTTTGCCAAAAAGGCTTGGCTTCGGAATACTTCCACGCAGCCGTTATAACTCTTTTATCTTTATTTTCACTGAGTTCTTCTGTGGTTGTCTTAGTTAGGGTGGGTAGTTGCACACATAGATCTGAAACATAGGTTTAGTTTTGTTAGTTCACACGAACATTTATGTATAAGACTTCACTTATTATTATTTAAACGAAGAGCTGAAGAGCAGTGTCTCCACCTCCAGGTCAAAAAATTTAAAATCCCCACTTGACAACACTAAAAATCCCCACAAATCCCCACCAGCCAGCAGACGTAAAATTCCCCACGATTCCCACCAGCAGGCATAAAATTCCCCACAATTTCCCACCCTCGGGTATGGAATTCCTTACAGATCCCCACCGAAAATTGATTGCAATATTAAAATTTGAAAATTCTGTTATAACGTAGCAAATTAGCAACAGTAGATACCGTATATTCCTGCTAACTCGAAACTGCGCATGGCACTGTGAAACCATTGACCCGTTCTAGGTCAGACACAGAACGTAAACCTTCAGAAAAATTGTGTTGGTACCATATGAAATTTCAGAATAAGTCTAACAAATGCGTCCTCCCATGCACTTTTCAGGAAAACCCCACCAGCAATCTGTAGCGGCGGCAACGGAATGATTTGCCACAGGAGGCCGACTGTTTGTCACGGATAGTATTTCATGTCACAGATTTCTCATTGACTCAGGCTCCGATGTGTCCTGTTTCCCTAAACGCCTAATTAGGTACAAACGTTTTTATACTGATTATACACTTGGTGCCGCAAATAATAGTGAGATTAAAACTTATGGGACAATATCTCTCAACCTTAACTTAGGACTTAGGCGCCGTTTCCATGGAACTTGTTGTAGCTGATGTGGCTCTACCTATTTTGGGATCTGATTTCCTGTCTCACTATCACTTGCTAAATGAATGTAAAATGAAACGTTTGTTGAGAAAGACACGGGACTTGCTCCAGAAGGAACTATTTCTCATGCCAATAGTGTTAAGGTAATATCTTCATCTTCACCAAAAGGGCGGAAGTGTTTCTTGAGTTTCCGGACTTAGTCCGGCCTGCAGGCCTCCCTAGTAACCAAACACAGTACTGTCCATCACATAGAAGTGACACCTGGCCCCCCCTGTATCTTGCCGACCTCGCCAATTACCCCCTGGAAAGTTGCAGATTGCTCAAAAGGATTTTCAGGATATGGTAAGCCTTTTGGCATCGCTCGACCATCAAAGAGTCTCTGGTAATCTCCTTTGCATATGGGGCCTAAAAGGGGAAAAGGATGGCGTCCTTGCGAGGATTACCGTGCCCTTAATGGCTTTCATACCATGCTCGAACCATCCCTGATAAGTAGCCTAGGCAGCTGCGCCTCACATTCAAGATTTTTCCTACAATTTAGCCGGCTGCACTCATTTCTCTCCCATTGATTTGGTTAAAGCTTATCACCACATTCCTATTCACGAGGAAGATATCCCCAAAACTGAAATTACTATTCATTTGGTCTGTTTGAGTTTCCTTTTATGACATTTTGTTTGCAAAACGCAGGGCAAACTTTTCATAGGTTCATTGATGAGGTGACTCACGATCACGACCTTGATTTTTGTTTTTCATATATTGATGATATCTTGGTATTTACCAAATCCGAGGAATTACATAAAGACCATCTTAGGATTTTATTCAAAATACTGTCTGAGTAAAATTTCTTGGGTACCTAGTTTCATCCTCAGGAACACGACCACCTCAAGAGAGAATACAAGCTTTACAGGATTACCCCCTACCTAAAACGTTTCGTGGCCTTTACCGGTTTCTGGGTATGATGAACTTTTACCGATGAAGATTCCTTCCTAACACCGCTGATCTTCAAGCTCCTCTTCGTTCTGTTTTCAGTGGTAATGATACAAAGGGATCTCAACCCGTACCCGGGACTCCAGAACTTGAACTACAGTTCCAAATGTGTAAAGATAGTCTCGCTAAAGTCACAAATCCTGTTCATCCTCAACCCAAAGTGCCATTGGGACTCTTTACTGATGCATCAAATTTATCAATTGGTTTTTGTCTGCAACAACATGTAGATGGTGTGTGGCAACATTTAGCATTCTTTTCCAAACCTAAACAGAGTCATTTTGCTAAGAGTCATTGGCCCGCCTTCCACAGAGAAATCTTGGCTATCTATTAGTTCGTTCAGCATTTTCGGCATATCCTGGAGGTACACCTTGTGCAATTTTTACTGACCATAATTAAACCTCAGGTGTTTTCTTTCTCTCAAAAGCGTGAAAAGCTTCCACCAGTGCAGTTAAGATAACTCTCCTTCATATCTCAATTTACAACTGACATCCGCCATGTGAGTGGAAAAGATGACGTTGGTGCCGACACATTATCAAGGATTGAAGCTACATCCTCGCCATTACATTTTAAGGAGTTGGCGGAATCTCAGGTTCAAGACGAAGAATTACAGACGTATCTCAATCAGTCATCTTCCGTGAAGCTTGAAGAAGTATTCGTTCCAGGATCGAATGTTAAATTCTTTTGTGACATATCCACAGGACGACCTCGACTATTTGTAACTCATCAGTTTCACCCTAAAGTTTTTTTACGAACTGTATAGTTTTAGTTACCCTGGTGTTAAAACTTCTGTGAAGCTTATTTCTGAAAGATTTGTTTGTTCAATGATGAAATCCAACAAACTTACGACGACCCTCATCTAGTTCACATTCATACAGGGCCGAATCTGACTGCAGGAATTGGGCTCGCTCATGTCAACCGTGCCAAAGATCTAAGGTGACACGTCCCGTTCAATCACCTTTAGGTAACTTTTCACTACCATCTGGCGTTTTCAGCACATACATGCTGACATTATTGGACCACTTCCTCCTGCTAATTCTCATCGATACTGCCTAACAATCATCGATCGTTTTACAAGATGGCCAGAAGTATACCCCTTGCAGGAAATAACAGCTGAATCTGTAGCGCACGTTTTTCTAATGGGTTGGATTTCAAGATTTGGATCCCCGATAAGGCTTACCGATCGTGGTTATCAGTTCAGATCATCCTTGTACTCACTTTGATCTTAGCCAAAAGGCCGAGAAGCGATATTTGTTGGGGTGTATGTTGTACTTCAGGGCCTGCACCCCTAGAACTGGGATGTCCACTACCCAATCCCAGCTCAAAGCACCGAGTTGGGTAACGGGCGTGGCTCCCTTTATCAACTGAAGTAGGGCAGCTTCGGCTGTTCCGAGCCCTGGCGGAGGTGGCCTTGTGTCAATCGCGCGCTTACTGGGTGTCTCATTCCAGCCTCCCCACAAAAGGGAGGGAATGAGTCAGGATGTCGGGGATCTGGGGCTTCCGTGCCTTCGGGTACGGTTGCAGTGCAGCCGGCGCCTTTGGCGTGCGGGTTTCCAGTGACCTAGTTATTCCGCTTGGGAACCACCCATGACCCAAGTAAAACCTAAAATGGGGACCTCGGAATCCGGTTCAAACCCCTGGCTTCGGCCAGTCCGGATATTGGGTTGGACTTGAGGGGGCAGAGGTTGTCGGCATGCTCGGCACGCAGCTTCGGTTGCGGGGGGCCCTCCAGCCTTATTTGGGAGCGTTGCTCGCAAACAAAAGTGAGAAGTACCATGGGTAGTGGTGCCACTGTCACTCACAGCGGATGGTCGATTTGGGTTCACCGCCGGTTGAGTACCACAGGCCTAGTGAATTCTGGGTTTTGTGGGGGTCTAATCCGCCTTAATGTGATTTGGGATTGTTTCTAACGGTTCCATAAGTTCCCTGTCTGGGGGGTTTTCCCTTCAGACCGACCGGGTATACCGAAAGGTCAGGTACCGGTCGCCACCAGGGGAACCCAATCCTTGACTTCGGTCTTGGAAATGGAAACTAAAGAAATGGAATGGAAGATCATCCTTGTGTACAAACTTATCTAAACGGTTAGGTTTTGAATTGTGTTACACAACCAGCTGGCACCCTGCTGCCAGGACTGGCGAAAACTGCTGTAATGTAATAGACAAGGGCTGTTTCATTAGCGGGTAAAACGATGTAAAAATTAGTACCCAAAACGTCACTAGCCTGATCAGCTGGTACATGTTATTCTTATGGACATCAGATTTATTCTTCAAATTAGGAAAAAATACTTTGATTTGAGTTCAAACGGATACACTATAAAGTTTGCCTGGATACCTTCTCATATTGGAATAACGGGTAACGAAATTGTTGATAAAGCAGCAAAAACCGCATGTTCAGAAAACCACCTCTATTGTCCCTCATTTTTTGACATAAAGAAGCTATTTAAAGCAAAGGCGCTAAAAAATTGGCAAAATGATTGGGACTTCCATTCAAAATTTAAAGGAAACCGATTATTTCAATTGAAAAAATCTGCTTCAAGTGCTCCTTGGTTTAAGTTTTCTGCTCAATCAAGAAAATTCATAACAACTATTTGCAGAATGAGAATTGGCCATACTTATACTAAAATGCATTTGTTTAAAATTAAAGTGATTCAAGATCCAAACTGTGAATGTGGCGAAGATGAGGCAAGTTTGGACCATCTGATATTTGCTTGCCCTTTGTGTGACGTTAATTCAAGAAATTCTCTTTATGAAGTGTTGAAAACTCTTAAAGTTCAATTTCCTGTAAATTTAATGACTTTACTTTATGACATGGATGACAAAGTTTTGGACGAAATTTTCAAATTTATAGTGTTTAACAACATTTTCTTGTAATTGCTCTTAAGTACTAATTTGTATCTCTATTTTGTTGTAGTGGGCCTAACATGGTTTTAACCTAAAGCCGAAATAAAGAAAAAAAAAAAAAAAAAAAAAAAAGATTGATTACGTCACCGGCCTGACTCAAAAGCGGCATTTTCCAACATCAAAGGAATGAAACAGCCCTTCTTTTTTCATATGTTCTCCACAGTCCTGCCCTGCTGCAAACGGAACAGTTGCGAAAGCTATCACCGACGACTCAAAAGCCGCAATCAATGTACATACACCTAACAACTGGCTTGAGGCACTTCCGCTTGTTTTGCTGGGAATTAGAACGGCTTTAAAGGAAGATATTGGAGATTCATCTTCGGAATCGAGAAAAGACAACAAGGTCTGGGCGTCAGGTACGTTTCCCGCAGAAATTCACTTGGGTATCTCTACTCCGAAGGGGGGTGAGTGGCGGCTGATATTGTAAATTTTTAATTTATTATTACTGTTGTTTATTAGGAGATTTTGCAATTTTCTAGGATTTTAGTTTGTTAATAAATAGAGATTATTTGTATGGGTGAAGTATTTATTTATATTCCAACAACACACACATTCACTCGTAATAAGCTGTTTCAACAATCGATTGTTGCCGTGAAACAGGTCAACAGGTCTGAGACCTGTAACGAGCGTCTCTTTCCTCGTTATCTCTTGACCACTTTATATGTTATGAAATAAGGTCGCTATATTTATTCAATGTGATCACGAACTACGAACATGAATGATGAACGTACACAGAAACAATGCAATACAACAGCGTTGCCAATTCGAGGGTAATCGTTTTATAAATTTTGTTTATTTACCCAAGGAGTGGCCATGTCAATATGGATATACCGTCCTAAAGTGAAGCCGGCCGCTCCCCTCCACTAGAGTGGCACGGCCGGCCGTAGAGTGGCATGGTGCCGCCGCTGTAACACGGGAGAAATGGAAAAACGCGACCCGCACAACTTTGGATTAAAGTCCTGAGCACACCAGGCAAATCAAATAGCCCATATCTTTTGCATTATTAAAGAGTATTAAATTCACTATCCAGTGATATCATTTTGTTCTAGATATGAAATATATTTTAATTTATAAAAGGACATTAAAGTAAAAGATCTGTATTAAAGAGATGATTTAATTCATCAAAACGAAATTTAAACTATCTCAATATACATGTGTTACAGTAAAATTAATTTAATTGTGTAGTCTAATACTATCTACGAAAATATTTTGATGACGAAAACACGAAATGATATCTATATCTATAAAAGAGGAAGTATGTATATATATAAATATATATATATATATATATATATATATATATATATATATATATATATATATATGTTTGTTGCCTATAGACTCCGAAACCGCTCAACAGATTGCAACGAAACTTTCAGGCTTTAGTAAGCATTATTCGAGGATTGTTTGTGTGAAGTTTGGTGCAAATCTGTCCAAAGGGCTCTGACCCAGAGGGCATACAATGGTGCAGTGTCAGGTTTTAGAAATTTATTGTTTACAAAATGAACTGCTGCAATTAAAAAATTTGAAAGTTTCATTCAAGCAGATGCTTATAATCATAGAAGTAACCAGGTGTGAGGTATAATGTTGATGTTTGTGTTGTCTTTATGGCTCCGCCCTACGGAAGCTCACAATTACACTTAAAAGCCTACAGGTGGTGAAATTTGACATAGTCGATTCTCTTTGTCCATAGGTGCACCATAGGTATATAGGTTTTGCAAATATAGTTTTTTAAGCTCTTTAGGGCTCCACCCCACTGGACTTCATAATTACTTTAGGGCCACCAGGGTTGAAATTTGATGGACCATTCTCTTTACCCATAGGTACCCACTTAGAAACGATTTTGCAAATATAGTTTTTTAAGCACTTTAGGGCTCCGCCTCACTGGACATTGAAATTACTTTAGGACCTCCTGAGCTGAAATTTGACAAGGACGATGCTCTTTGCTCATAGGTCCTCACTAGGAAACGGTTTTGCAAATATAGTTTTTTAAGATCTTTAGGGCTCCACCCCACTGGACTTCAAAATTACTTTAGGGCTACCGTGGTTGAAATTTGATGAACGATGCTCTTTACCCATAGGTACTCACTAAGAAAGGATTTTGCAACTATAGTTTTTAAACCACTTTAGGGCTCCGCCTCACTGGACATTGAAATTACTTTAGGACCTCCTGAGCTGAAATTTGACATGGACGTGCCTCTTTGCTCATAGGTACTCACTAGGAAACGGTTTTGAAAATATAGTTTTTTAAGCTCTTTAGGGCTCCACCCCACTGGACTTCAAAATTACTTTAGGAACACCGGGGTTGAAATTTGATGGACGATGCTCTTTACCCATAGGTACTCACTAAGAAACAATGTTGGAAATATAGGTTTTTAAACACTTTAGGGCTCCGCCTCAATGGACATTGAAAATACTTAAGGACCTCCGGAGCTGAAATTTTACATGGACGATTCTCTTTGCTAATAGGTACACACTAGGAAACGGTTTTGCAAATATAGTTTTTTAAGCTCTTTAGGGCTCCACCCCACTGGACTTCAAAATTACTTTAGGGAAACCTAGGTTGAAATTTGATGGACGATGCTCTTTAACCATAGGTACTCACCAAGAAACAATTTTGGAAATAGCACTTTAGGGCTCCACCTCACTGGACATTGAAATTACTTTAGGACCTCCGGAGCTGAAATTTGACATGGACGATTCTCTTTGCTAATAGGTACTCACTAGGAAACGGTTTTGCAAATATAGTTTTTTAAGCTCTTTAGGGCTCCACCCCACTGGACTTCAAAATTACTTTAGGGCCACCGGGGTTGAAATTTAACATGGACGTGCCTCTTTGCTCATAGGTATTCACCAAGAAACGGTTTTGCAAATATAGTTTTTTAAGTTCTTCAGGGCTCCGCCCCACTGGGCTTCGAAATAACTTTAGGGCCACCGGGGTTGAAATTTGACAGACGATTCTCTTTACTGTTAGGTGCTTACTAAGAAACAGTTTTGCAAATATACCCCACTGGACTTCAAAATTACTTTAGGGCCACCGGGGTTGAAATTTAACATGGACGTGCCTCTTTGCTCATAGGTATTCACCAAGAAACGGTTTTGCAAATATAGTTTTTTAAGTTCTTTAGGGCTCCGCCCCACTGGGCTTCGAAATTACTTTAGGGCCACCGGGGTTGAAATTTGACAGACAATTCTCTTTACTGTTAGGTGCTTACTAAGAAACAGTTTTGCAAATATAGTTTTTTAAGATCTTTAGAGCTCCGCCCCACTGGACTTTAAAATCACTTTAGGGCCACTGGGGTTGAAAATATATGGATGATTCTTTTTGTTCATAGGTACACGATAAGAAACGATTTTGCAAATATAGTTTTTTAAGCACTTTAGGGCTCCGCCTCACTGGACATTGAAATTACTTTAGGACCTCCTGAGCTGAAATTTGACAAGGACGATGCTCTTTGCTCATAGGTACTCACTAGGAAACGGTTTTGCAAATATAGTTTTTTAAGCTCTTTAGGGCTCCACCCCACTGGACTTCAAAATTACTTTAGGGGTTAAGTGGTTGAAATTTGATGAACGATGCTCTTTACCCATAGGTACTCACTAAGAAAGGATTTTGCAAATATAGTTTTTTAAGCACTTTAGGGCTCCGCCTCACTGGACATTGAAATTACTTTAGGACCTCCTGAGCTTAAATTTTGTCAAGGACGTGCCTCTTTGCTCATAGGTACTCACTAGGAAACGGTTTTGCAAATATAGTTTTTTAAGCTCGTTAGGGCTCCACCCCACTGGACTTCAAAATTACTTTAGGGGTTAAGTGGTTGAAATTTGATGAATGATGCTCTTTACCCATAGGTACTCACTAAGAAAGGATTTTGCAACTATAGTTTTTTAAGCACTTTAGGGCTCCGCCTCACTGGACATTGAAATTACTTTAGGACCTCCGGAGCTGAAATTTGACATGGACGATTCTCTCTGCTCATAGGTACTCACTAGGAAACGGTTTTGCAAATATAGTTTTTTAAGCTCTTTAGGGCTCCACCGAAATGGACTTCAAAATTACTTTAGGGAAACCGGGGTTGAAATTTGATGGACGATGCTCTTTACCCATAGGTACTCACTAAGAAAGGATTTTGCAAATATTGTTTTTTAAGCACTTTAGGGCTCCGCCTCACTGGACATTGAAATTACTTTAGGACCTCTGGAGCTGAAATTTGACATGGACGATTCTCTTTGCTCATAGGTACTCACTAGGAAACGGTTTTGCAAATATAGTTTTTTAAGCTCTTTAGGGCTCCACCGAAATGGACTTCAAAATTACTTTAGGGAAACCGGGGTTGAAATTTGATGGACGATGCTCTTTACCCATATTTACTCACTAAGAAAGGATTTTGCAATTATATTTTTTTAAGTACTTTAGGGCTCCGCCTCACTGGACATTAAAATTACTTTAGGACCTCTGGAGCTGAAATTTGACATGGACGATTCTCTTTGCTCATCGGTACTCACTAGGAAACGGTTTTGCAAAAAATATAGTTTTTTAAGCTCTTTAGGGCTCCACCCCACTGGACTTCAAAATTACTTTAGGGAAACCGGGGTTGAAATTTGATGGACGATGCTCTTTACCCATAGGTACTCACCAAGAAACAATTTTGGAAATATAGTTTTTTAAGCACTTTAGGGCTCCTCCTCACTGGACATTGAAATTACTTTAGGACCTCCGGAGCTGAAATTTGACATATACGATTCTCTTTGCTAATAGGTACTCACTAGGAAACGGTTTTGAAAATATAGTTTTTTAAGCTCTTTAGAGCTCCACCCCACTGGACTTCAAAATTACTTTAGGGCCACCGGGGTTGAAATTTAACATGGACGTGCCTCTTTGCTCATAGGTATTCACCAAGAAACGGTTTTGCAAATATAGTTTTTTAAGTTCTTTAGGGCTCCGCCCCACTGGGCTTCGAAATTACTTTAGGGCCACCGGGGTTGAAATTTGACAGACGATTCTCTTTACTGTTAGGTGCTTACTAAGAAACAGTTTTGCAAATATAGTTTTTTAAGATCTTTAGAGCTCCGCCCCACTGGACTTTAAAATCACTTTAGGGCCACCGCTGTTGAAAATATATGGATGATTCTTTTTGTTCATAGGTACACACTAAGAAACGATTTTGCAAATATAGTTTTTTAAGCACTTTAGGGCTCCGCCTCACTGGTTATTGAAATTACTTTAGGACCTCCGGAGCTGAAATTTGACATGGACGATTCTCTTTGCTAATAGGTACTCACTAGGAAATGGTTTTGCAAATATAGTTTTTTAAGCTCTTTAGAGCTCCACCCCACTGGACTTCAAAATTACTTTAGGGAAACCGGGGTTGAAATTTGATGGACGATGCTCTTTACCCATAGGTACTCACTAAGAAAGGATTTTGCAACTATAGTTTTTTAAGCACTTTAGGGCTCCGCCTCACTGGACATTGAAATTACTTTAGGACCTCCGGAGCTGAAATTTGACATGGACGATTCTCTTTGCTCATAGGTACTCACTAGGAAACGGTTTTGCAAATATAGTTTTTTAAGCTCTTTAGGGCTCCACCCCACTGGACTTCAAAATTACTTTAGGGCCACCGGGGTTGAAATTTGATGGACGATGTTCTTTACCCATAGGTACTCACTAAGAAACAATGTTGGAAATATAGTTTTTTAAGCACTTTAGGGCTCCACCTCACTGGACATTGAATTACTTTAGGACCTCCGGAGCTGAAATTTGACATGGACGTGCCTCTTTGCTCATAGGTATTCACCAAGAAACGGTTTTGCAAACATAGTTTTTTAAGTTCTTTAGGGCTTTGCCCCACTGGGCTTCGAAATTACTTTAGGCCCACCGGAGTTGAAATTTGACAGACGATTCTCTTTACTGTTAGGTGCTTACTAAGAAACAGTTTTGCAAATATAGTTTTTTAAGATCTTTAGAGCTCCGCCCCACTGGACTTTAAAATCACTTTAGGGCCACCGGGGTATAAAATATATGGATGATTCTTTTTGTTCATAGGTACACACTAAGAAACGATTTTGCAAATATAGTTTTTTAAGCACTTTAGGGCTCCGCCTCACTGGACATTGAAATTACTTTAGGACCTCCTGAGCCGAAATTTGACATGGACGTGCCTCTTTGCTCATAGGTATTCACCAAGAAACGGTTTTGCAAATATAGTTTTTTAAGATCTTTAGAGCTCCACCCCACTGGACTTTAAAATCACTTTACTGCCACCGGGGTTGAAAATATATGGATGATTCTTTTTGTTCATAGGTGCTCACTAAGAAACTGTTTTGCACGTATAGTTTTTAAGCACTTTAGGGCTCCACCCCACTGGACTTTAAAATTACTTTATTGCCACCGGGGTTGAAATTTGATGTACTAGTCTTTTTGTTCATAGTTACTCACTAGGAAACGGTTTTGCAAATATAATTTTTAAGCTCTTTAAGGCTCCGCCCCACTGGACTTTAAATTACTTTAGGGCCACCATGGTTGAAATTTTACTTTTACTTGCCTCTTTGCTCATAGGTACTCACCAAGAATGGTTTTGCAAATATATTTTTTAGTAGGGCTGTGCTCCACTGGACTTTAAAATTAATTTAAGGCCTCCGGGGTTGAATTTTGGCAGGGACGTGCCTCTTTGCTCATTGGTGCTCTTGCATTTGCAATTACGATCAATAAGATACAAGGCAAACTTTGACTATTCTGGGTTTAAATTTGCAAAATGCCTGTTTATCCTTTGGCCTTACAGTAATATTAATATACTTACTTTCTATGCCATTGACTTTTTTTGTTATATTAAAAAACTTAAAACTTAACTTATCTTTTTTTTGTTATATTAAAATAGCTTTATTTATGTAAACAACTTAATTTGAGCGCAGCAACGCGCGCCGGGTAACTGCTAGTTTTTAATATAAATTGATTAGTATAATTTGTAAAAAAAAAACGTTAAGTTTACACCTCTTTAAGTGATGTTTAGAATAATTTCCAGTGTATTGTACAGTAACTTATGGTATACAATTAATTACTTATAATCAGTGCTCGATTTCAAGGGGGAACGCGGCGGAACGGCGTTCCCAAACCTTTTTTCAAAAAGAAAAAAAACAAAAAAAATTTTAAAAGTTGAAACTACTAAAAAAATTTTTTATGTTATTTTTTGTCACAGTGAATGAAAACATGTTCAAGTTTTGGACAATATTTTAAGGAAAAGCCTTAAAGTCAAGTATAGACCAGTCAAGTATAGTTTGTTAAATTAACATTAATAATATTTTTAGTTTCATCCCAGTCTTTTAATTTGGTTTTCTTTCAAATAATATTGGATTTTTTTAGCGAATTTCCCTATAGGGAATACGCTATTACCGTAGTAGCCATGGTAAGACCTAAGCCCGGGACCACTTTACTTTTTCATTTTGAGGTCCCGAGAAGCCAAAAACACCGTTAGTTCATTTTCATATATATGTGTCCGTGGTACTGATAACTTTTGAAGGGGACCTCCGATTTTGATGAAATTTGGTATGAAGGTGTAAGACCAGGTCTATTTTCATGAGTTCGCGAACCAGCATTGTCGGGTTATGGGAACGTGGTTTTATGGGGTTTTTAATGGGTTTTTGGCATTTTTGGACCTAAATTTTCAAAATTCATCAACTTTAACGAAAACCATTTAAAAGAGCTTAAAAAAAACAAACAATTTAGTATTTTGAATCTTTAAAATATCTTAACTGGTTATAGAGAAAATTCAAATCAAGTTTCCCATGTTATTCTTATGGGTAAACCTTTAAAAAGTTATATATCGCTTATTTATCAACATATCTTAATAAAAATTTGTATGAACCTTCACTAGGTGGTGAGTAATTAAGATTTGATAAAAAACCCACATGGCAGCAAACCTACATGCTAAATCCCACGGTATTCTCATGGAAAATAGGTGTATAATGAGAGCAAGAGAGATGAAGATAATAAGGTATCTGTTTCTAATCAGCTAATCAGCTGTCTTCTGCATATTTGTCAAATTTGAAATGTTTATGTTTTGTTATTTGTAAACAAATCATTCCTTTTGCATTGAAGCTTTGGATGTCCACTTTTATTACTGTTGAAATAGTTATTTATGCAACAAGTGCGGAAAGTGCCGATTTGCTGCACTCGAGAGAAATGTTTATGCACGAGCCGCAGGCGAGTGCGGAATAATTTCTCTCGAGTGCAGTGAAGGCACTTTTCGCACGAGTTGCATATTAAATTTTTGAATGAATGAATGAATGAATGAATGAAAAAGTGTTTTATTGCATGTTATAAGTACAGTGTTTACATCATCTTATTAACTAACACATTTAGCCATGGTCACAAAAGACCGTCTGCTGAGTTGACACTACTATTACTGAACTAAATCTCTTTGGACAATTTTCAAAAAAACAACTTAAACACACTTTTTTATACAGAAAGAAAAACTATTAAAAGGAGAAAATCATGGTTAAACTATACCACCTATTTTTTCAATATTCATTAAAAACCTTCAACCTAAACGATTGTAATGCACATTACATGTAGGAAAAGATACCACTTGTTAAATAATTATTTTACATTTTTTTAATATTAAAAGGATATGAAAAAAATATACATATGTACTTTACATATTTCAATTGAAAAAGTTAAGACCTATTAATAAATAAAAGTAGAATAAACTTATTTATTTTATTTTAATTACTTATTTATTTTAAAACCAAAAATAATCTTTTTACATTTTGCTACTGATCAAAATTGAATTCCTGAATAAGTTCCCATCTTATTTTCCAAGCAGAATTCATGAAACCCCCTAGAGCTAACCAATTCTTCCCATTTAAAAATTCAAAATATTCCCAATCATTTAATTTAGATTTCCCCAAATACACTTTTCTAATAGCTGCAAAAACCGGGCAAATCGCCACAAAGTGCTTAACTGTTTCATATTCATTTAGACTACATAAACTGCAATTGTAATTTTTCCCTTCCAACCAAGGTTTGAAATTCAAATCAACAAGTTCCGCTCTAGCTTTAATTGCCCATGAGATTGTGGAGATATGGTAGTCTCCGGCAAACGCACTCCTGTCGCCAAGGTCAAGGTCGAGAGTGAGATACTGAGAGTGATAACGCGACGTTCGGGCCCTGCCGATCAACTCCCCCCGCCAACTGGCCTTCTCCGCTTCCATTGTGCTCAACAATTGCATTTTTATTCGCTCAATATTGTTTATGTCTAATACTAACTCATGCTTTTGCCCTAACGTTTTCCATTCTTTAGCCCAAAACGTATTTTTCCCCAGAGTTATTTTTGCCAATTTATAAGGTAGTCTATTGTGGTCGAGATTTAATACTTTAAAAATATAGCAAGCATGAACACTAAAAGTGTAAAAATACAATTTTTCAAAACACGTTTCTAAAAATAAAGTATAATTTGGAGTATTTTTTGGCAGCCTTAAAATACGTTTAATGAAATTTCTTTGCACATTTTCTACCGTACCACTTTCCATGAATCCCCATATCTGCGCACCGTAACATAAAATAGACCTAATTATTGCGTTAAAACAAGTAATTTTTTGGCTCATTCGCCATATTAAATTTTTCCTACGACTGCCAAATATTTCTTAAATAAGTATAAATGTTTAATATTCATGTTAAAATACCTACTATGTTAGGTCCCTATCTCCAGATAGTGATATGATAGCCTGTATTATGCACTTCCTACATTTAGTTAACAATTCATTGGATTTTTCATGCAGAAGATTTAACGCCACTGTTTTAGCAGTCTTAGCAAGATCATCAGGGAATAAGTCACTTAAATCACTAAAGTCACTGTCATAGTTAATCATTGCGCACCTAACTTACGTACCGGTAGCTCACCCGTAGCTGGTTTGTGGTTATGTTTATGTTGATTCAATAGAAAACGACCACATGGACAACAATAGATCAGCTGTTTATATCCAGTGTTGCCAACTTAATTCCTGAATAATCAACGTTTCCTTGCTGGCTAATGCAAATTGTTTTGTGTTCTGATGTTTAAACACTGGAGTGCACAAAGTAAATCTAGCGTGCGCAAAGTAAATCTAGCGTGCGCAAAGTATATCTAGCGTGCGCAAAGTAAAATGAATACGGCAATCGCCTGTTTTGCGACGAGTATTGAGTGCGTAAACAACTGTTTTCACGGACAGTCGTAGGAAAAAGTCATTTATTGCAATATAAATATTAATATATAAATTATTAAATAAAAATAATTTACTCAGAAATATAATGCTATTAAATATATTATATTTCCTTGTAAAGATTATTAATTATATAAGATAGCCAAAAAGTTCTTTAATGTTGAAAAAATAATTCTTTGGAAATTCGCTGAGTACGCAGGTCTGCTGCGACGGGGGTATTTAATACAATATGATGTTCTTCTTAACCTGGATATTTTTAAACTTGCAGAAAAATTAGGCCTTATCTAGATTTTACATTGTTAAGTTAGTCAGTATGAAACATGCCTGCTCCCGAAAGGGTTAATGATTTTTATTAAATCTTTAAAACTGTATTTTGAGTGTCATAAAAAAGCTGCAAAAATATTCTCAGAAAAAGGCTGCAACTTAAGAGTAATTTTTAAAAATCTTCCAGGGGAGGGCCTGTGATGAGCCAGTTCCTTTACATTTCCCTTACCTCTTTTTTAGAAATCGAGCACTGCTTGTAATAACTATTAATGGAGTGATGAAATAACCAAATAATAAGAAGTACGGAATTTTGGGTACAATAAGTTAAAACTAATTTATAACAATAGACAATTATTTGTCAAATAACAACTTAGTGGACTATCTATACTAACAAGAACAACTACCTTTAAGGTTATCAGCACAATTAGGATGATTTATTATTATTAATAAAAAAGACTAATTTATTACGGTTTTTTAAAATTGCATTTTAGTCGACGTTTTTAAAATACATAGCACAGTACATAACACAGTTATTCTTCAGTTTGGCAAATATATACCTACTGTAGACCTGAAAATCAACAAATTATTTAAAAACTTTTCTAAAATATATTCTGACATTTAAAACAACTAGAACGAATTAAACTTAAAAACTTCCATGATTCAACGACTTGGTGGCCCCACCACTCGGCGCGCGGCGAGGCGGCTTCGCTTCTAGAACCTCGTGGCCACTCCTTACCCCCACTAAGTTAAGGGCCTACCACAAGCCATTTTGTTTTGGTTGCGAGTTAATAATGGATTGCGAATAACAGGGATATATAAAAAATTAAAATCTATGTCAGTTTTCTTTAGTTTTTTCTTCAATCTCTCTCATGATTTTCCAATAAAATTGTTGTTACACGTATATTAGTCACCCTGTATACTTATAACTTAGATTGTGCGTAAATTTAGGGATTTTCTGTATTTTCGAGGGTATTTGAGGGTAATTTTGGCAAGGACTGAGGGTATATATATACATATACATCGTATGGCTGTCATAGCCAGCCACCATCTTAAAGATAATAATAAAAAAATAAATAAAAGATTTTCTGAAGTGCAAAGCACCTGCGTCAATACGTTTAAAATAAAACTAAAATAAACATTAATGATGTCTCTATAAAGCTTAATCCAGGGCGCTAAGCCATTGCAGCCCAGCTTCATTTGCACAATGAAGGCCCATCAGCCCTTCCGGGAAAGCACTCAAAGGTCACTCATTGACTATGTGAGTCATAGTCTGGAACTCCGCTCCACAGCCGCATGACTGGTCTTCTGTCATTCCCCATTTGTATTTCCAACAATTACATCTTCCCACTCCAGTGCGGAATTGATTGAGAACAGTCCACTGCTTCCAAGGAAGATCCATACCACTTACTGCCAGGGTTGGGTCAGCAATCAAAAAGTGATTCCGACCTTGGAAAGAGTCAAAGGAGGAAGTCCAGTCAGCATGGATTGAAAAGTTTGTGTCCGTCAACTAGGATGCTGTCCGCAGTGGTGGTCTTCGGGACCTCAATCTGCCCGTCTCCTGTGGTAGGTAATCATGGATGGGTAGGTGTGGAGCAGATAAGATCTTAGTATATTCCCTAATGAGTGCATCCCTTCGTCTGGTTTCAGGTGGAGCGATATTACACAGGACCGGGAGCCAGGGGACGGGGGTTGCCACGAGTGTACCACTAATGGCTCTCATAGCCCTGTTTAGCTGGACGTCGATATCACTGACATGTACACTTTTCAACCACACGGGAGCACAGTACTCAGCAGTTGAGTAAACTAGGGACAGAGCAGTGGTTCGCAGAACTTGTGCGTTAGCTCATCCCCATGTGGAGCCAGCAAGGTGATGAACAATGTTAGTCCTGGTTCTCACCTTGGCTGCTACCTTTTGTAGGTAGCTTTTGAATCTAAGGGGCCGATCTAAAGTGACCCCCAGGTACTGTGGGTTTTCATTGTGCTTTAGCTCAACAAAGTCAAATACAATTTTAAGCTTTTGGTTTGCCATTCTATTGTTCAAGTGGAAGCAAGAAACCTCGGTTTTTGTTGGGTTTGGATTTAGCTTCCAGGCTTTAAAGTAATTACCGAGGGTCGTGAGGTCTTTGTTAGTGTTTTCTCAGCTAGTTGGAATTCCTTATTGTTCTGATAAGCCAGAGCTATATCATCATCTGCGTAAACGAACTTTGAGGAGCGAGTCTCTGGAATGTCGGCTGTATACACATTAAACAGAAGTGGGGCGAGCACTGACCCCTGTGGTAGGCCATCCTTTAGTTGCCTAAAAGTACTTTAGTTTCGTCCCAAATATACTTTAATCATCCTGTTGGAGAGCATTGAGTTGAGGAGACGCAACAGGAAAGGGCAAATAATCAGGTTGTAGAATTTAATAAGGAGGCCTTTTTTCCAGACAGTGTCATAAGCTGCAGTAAAATCTAAGAAAGCAACGGAGGTTTTCAGTCTGCACTCAAACCCATTCTCGATGAAAGAAGTAAGAGCTAGAACCTGGTCACAACAGTTGATGCGCCCAGGTCTAAACCCAGCTTGTTCGACGGGGATGCTGGAATCGAGAACAGGGAGGATTCTGTTGTATATCAACCTCTCGAGCAGCTTATAACAGACACTAAGAAGGGCTATGGGTCGGTAATTTCGGGCAGTTTTGGATCTTTACCGGGCTACAAGACATCTGTTATTTTGGATTTTCTTAATATACCAGGCAAGTCACCGGTTTCCATTATGGTGTCAAAAACTGCAAGAAGCCACTGGCTACCCTTTTTAACCGAGTGTTTTATAAACTCCGGGAAGATTTCATCCAAGCCTGCTGCTTTGCCAATTGGCATCGCATCAATCGCCCCATCTAGCTCATCCATAGTGAAAGGTCTAGAGACTTCCAATATGGTGCTTGCCGACTTTGCTTTTTTCATTTAGCTTAAAGTTCACCTTCCTGTCCGAAGACGTACGCACGGGTTTAGACAAACAGGAGAAGCGTTTTGCAATATCACAAGGGCGAGGTTGCGAGACAGTGTTTTTATCACTTGTTTTACCAGTGGAGAGCTTTCTGAGAAGAGACCAGGCTTTGTGACTGCTTTGGGTGAAGTTCATGTTCTCAACAGTTTTCACCCATTTCTCTCTCCTGGTGTTGTCGAGAGAGTAAAGCAGTTGGTCCGCTACATCTCTGTCAGCAGTATCAGTGAACTCACTGTAAAGGTCTTCGCACTCTTGACTCCATCCTGGTATATACTCTTTCCTGAAACCTCTTGGAATAGACGCTTTAGCGCAAGACAGAACAAGTTGTGTGAACCGATCGAGTTGTGTGACCGAGTTTTTTTATTTTAGGAGGGCTGAACCTGATGCCTTTGTCAAGCCTGGTGGAGAAGGCCTCCCACTCAGCTTTGTTAAAGTTCCACCTAGGCCGAGGAAAAGATCTTACGAGAGGAATTTGGATTCCCACTGATATTAGTACAGCCCTATGCTGAGAATGAGGAAAGGCACCTAGGACCCTCCTGCAAGTTGGTGTAGGTGTTGTTGGTCGGTCACAGGAACAAAAAGCACAAGTCTGAAGAGTACCCACGACCAGTGGCGCACTCAGAAAATAATTATGGGGAGGGGGGGCTTTTTGGTCCCTGGGCCAACTGACGGCAAACTTTTAAGAGGCTTCATCACCTTTGGCAAAACATCCATCGTACACTCTGATTTCCATTACAACTGTCCTAGTACAGTCAGGTGCGCCCAACTAGGGCGAGGGGTGAGGCGGGGTCACATTTCTAAAAACATCGGACTGCGACGTCCAACACACGCACGCGCAGACTCGCTACAATGAGAGTTCGGCCAGTCCGGTACGGTTGCAGCGTTTTCCTGTCTACATTTAAAGAGTATTTTGAATTAGGCTCGAACTCTTCCTATTCATTACAGCCGATTAAAATTTATCAGCGATTAAAATTAATTAATGGTCTTCAATTATTAGCCTATATTACATTGGTTAATCGACGCTTTTTAGTGTCAAACGTGTTTTACTCGGTGCAAGAATCACAACTCAGGGGAGACATAGGCTTGAGTCCTCTCTGAGTGAATGTAGTATTAACACTGGCTGGTACTAATATGAAATATAATTTTTTGTTTCAAACTTAACATTCTGCGCAAATCACACTATTCTGAGTATGCTATGCAATACAGTGCATGTATTGTCCTACAGCAATAAAGTATTTATTTGTTTATGGTTGTTAATTAAATAAACTCTCCATCGGGCAATATATCAGGTGCAAGTGGAAATTGCCTTTGCAATAGTAAAAAACAATCATTCTTTTGAAAAATGTCATATAGGCCTACATAAACACATTTTAAAATAGGATTGATTTTATAGTATTTACGTATATAAAAATACACGTTGATGTAACATTTTATCTAGGTAATAATTTGATACAAAATTGATAAGCAATTGGGATTTGAAGAATTAAGCTGATGTGGAATAAGAATAATAAAAAATATTACTTATATTTTTGAGATATCTGAGTTTAAAAATTTTAAATGGCCACCATTTTTAAGATACACACATATAGATTTAGTGTACAAAGCAAAATGGCTTCTAGTGTCTAAACGATGGATTTTTCGACATCTGTCAAGAGGACATTTTTTGTTCAAATTGACGAATGACGAATACTTTATTTAGCCCCCGAAATTGTGACATTTTTAATGTATCATGTGTCTGTGAACAAGATAGCGTTTGAACGGAACCTCCGATTTTGATTAAGTTTGGTTCAGGTGTGTAAGGCAGCATCTTCCTAAATGAGTTCGCGAACCAGAATGATCAGATGATACAGAAACAAAATAAGTAATTTTGAAATGATATGACTAAAGTAATTATTTTCTTTAGAACAATCGGGCGCAACGTATGGAGGCAACCCCCGCACACCAAAAACAATTCGTTGACACCCACTAACAAAGGACATATAATAACCCTCTTGTTATGATGTTTGCTAAATTGCATGTAGGGCCTATATTGATGATTTTAATCGAATTAACCGAATTATGAAAGAGTTATACTAGTTATACTTATATACTTAAAACTTGTAATATATTTAATTAAATAGCCTAATTAAAATTACAATTTTGTTTACTAATTGATTAGAACCATGAAGTTGTTTTAATTTACGTTTCTAGCCTCAGTGTTTGAAATTCAAAACATCAGTGTGTTTTTTGGTGCCGCTCTTTTACAACAGTTCATTAAATTTATACAGCTTAAATGCTTCACTTTTATTTTTAAGTTTTTTTATGTCATAGACTAAAGCAGTGTAAAATAATTGTAATTTGAATGAAATGTGCGACCTTACCGCTTTTCTCTCAGACCATGGAAGGCTCTAATCAAATAGTAGTCAATGAGACTCTGTCTCAAAATAGTGATTTAGTGGCCCAGAGTCTAAGAATAAAATACATAACTAATGTAATTAAATGTAATCAGTAGATCATAATAATTTTTGTCTCAAAATAGTGATTTAGTGGCCCAGAGTCTAATTAAATATAATCAGTTGATCATAATAATTTTGAAAATTCAAACGCAAATGTCGGTATTTTGATTAGAACAACTATAACAAAATATTTCGGTTGATGATGAAATCAGCTCAGATGAGATATTTTTTACCTCCTAAAATTATCAACAGAACTAAAGATTTATTTGCGTTTTAATTGCTTCATTATTAGGTTATCCTTCTTGGGACTGAACAAATCAGTGTGCCAAATTTGAACTCTCTTGTGTAACGGAAAATTGGAGGATTAGTGATGAACGAGTGAGGAATTTGCCTTTAAAAGTGACGACACACTACCTGACTTTCCACCGGGCCGAGCATCGTACCGTCAAAAAACAGCAAGTCCGGTAGTGTGTCAGGGGTCCGTACATCGGACCGAGCACCGGACCGAGCATCGTAATGAGCGTTTTAGAGGCGGTTTTCTGGCGAAACATCAAATAAAAGATTGTTCCCGGTGTACGGTCCGATGTATGGAAGTGTGTAAGGGTATATATATAGGGCCAATTTTGCTCCAAACGCCATACCGAGCGTCGCCCCGAACGCTCGGTATGGAAAGCCCCCCCCCCTCTCCGCCCCATCATCTGGCGCCCTCACTCACGCTATCCCTCTCTTAATATTTCCTTCACCTCGCTCGGTGGATTTGTCCGGTACGATGCTCAGTCCATAGTCTTGCTCGGCGAAATGTTCGGATTAAGTTTACGTCCCTGCACGGTAACGGTAATGCTCGGTACGATGCTCGGTCCGGTAGTGTGTCTTATAAAAGGAATTTCCTTCACTTCAGTGAGGTGGTATCAAGCGGAACCGTATTTCGCGCACTTCCGGTGTCTAAAAAATTGGCAATAAGTCTATTTGTAACCACTGCTATTAGAAAAATTGAAGAATGGTGTACGCTATTTGTTTGTAAGATTAAAATTTTAATCTCATCTGTGAGGGGTTCAAAATACATTACTAGTTTTCGGTATATTATGTACTTTAAAAACCAGTATTGCGCAATGTTCTGATCGTCTTTCCCTACATAAAAAACTATCGTCAGTGAACCATAGTACTGTATGGACACAGGTGTTCTAAAGTTGAATTGTCATTTAGATGGATAATAAAGAAGTATTCAAATAAATACGAGGAATGTGTCCTCCAACATCACTGAGTGATTTAAAATGCGATAATGTTTGTCTGTGTGTGCTTGTGTTAGTGAGAACGACGACGTTTGCGAAAAGGCTAGTAGCGCCTCGAACAGGCAAACTCGCAGACCCCGTTTTTGCTCAAAACATGCGTTCGTAGTCCCCTGTTTCGGACGACATTTTTTAACCGATTTGATTGAAGGTGGTCTTAAACTGTTCAGAAAGAGTGCCTGCGTGTCTCTTGTACCTCGTTATTTCTATATAGTTTCTTAAAAGTATTTAAAAAAATGGTTGAATATCAAGTAATTTCTTCCTTTTTTAACTGTATTTTTAGGTACTTCAATGTACGTTTTTTATTATTATGAGGTAATAGAAACACGCGGGCACTCTTCCTGAACAGTTTAAGACCACTTTCAATTAAATCGGTTAAAAAATGTCGTCCGAAACAGGGGACTACGAACGCATGTTTTCGACACTCTTTGCAGGGGTGATGAAGACTCTTAAAAGTTCCATAGAAAACCCGGTTTTATAAGGCATTACTGTATATTTTAGCTCTTTGAATGCAAGTTTTGTGTAGGAATTATAGGAATGAATGATAAAACCCAGCAGATTAAGATGTTAGGTTTTATTTGACAAAATCTTCTTATATCAATTAAACAATATGAGCCAAAAACTGACACGGACCTTAGAAGGCGAGTGGGCGAGGTTTACTGCTGGCCTTTCGCAGTTGGGTTGTGGAAGGAGAAAACCCTTTTGTACCACCTGGGGTTTCTCCCACCCGCCACCAGAAAAAAACAAATCAAGCGTGCGTAAGAATTGTTCCTTTGCGGAATTTGTAATGTTATGAAATGCGTTTTATTTATTTTTATGGTTTATTTCTTAGGAACATGAATGCAGCTATTAATTCGTAGTTGTAGTGAAATGTAACTCCTGCAAACCAGTATTCAGTACTCAATATGTTAATATTGGTAATTCTTGAGTTTAGCTACGACCATCGAAAAATGGAAATTTTTTTCCAAAATGTCGAAATTTCACTCTGATTTCGAAAATGATAGTTTTTTCCCACGGAAAAGCTCGGAAAAGCCTGGAAAATCAGGAAATGAACTTTTTGCTCAGAAATGCGACATGCGGGTATTTAAAATAACCAGTAGGCCCCCTACCTATGTCGCCCTGATCACGAATATGTAAAATTTATTTTAATCCGATTTTAAATAAGGCGGAAAATGCGAAAAATGTCAGATGAACTATTTTTAAGTATGTAATGTGGGTACTCGAAAGACGTGGAATTTTGTGTAGAATACAAATATGCATATATTAATTGAATAGAACAAACTAGTCGTGACCAAAGAGAAAACCCCCCTTCACATATAATCACATATAATCAAAATCACACTAACTTAACTAACATAAGCTAACTAACCTAACATAACCATCATGTGAGTCATAACAAGCAAGGTTTTATGTAGAATACGAATATATACATATTTATTATATGAAATGTACCAAATTAGTATTCACACGATGGTTAGTGGTTAGTAGTTAGATTAGGTTAGGTAAGGTTAGTTAGGTTATGTTAATTATGTTAGTGTTATTTTAGATTATATGTGATGTAAGTTAGTACCTATATAGTACTGCATATTACCTAATAGTTTAAAGTAGTACCTACATCAATACAAACTATTTGAAGCATTTTTAGTGGTTCATTTATTTATGTAAGTTTCAGTAAGCTATTTATATATATTTCTCTATTTATCCACGACTAGTTTGTTGTATTCATTTAATATATACATATTTGTATTCTACATACAATTCCGCGTCTTTTGACATACTTTTAAAATAGTTCAACTGATGGATTTTCCGGCTTATTTAAAATCAGATCGAAATAAATTTTACATATTCGTGATCAGCGTAACATCCCGGTTAATTTGAATACCCACTCGATGTATTTCGGAATAAAAATGTCATTTCCGGTTTTTCCGATTCTCCGGGATTTTCCGAGCTTTTTCGCGGGAAAAATTCATTTTCGGAATCAGCGTGAAATTTCCGAAATTTTGGGAAAAAATTTCCTATTTCCAATGGTTGTAGCTAAACTCAAGACTTACCAAAATGCTAGTAGGTGGATGAAAAAAATGATTTTATCTTAACTTTTTCTCAATTTTTTAATTTGTTTTCTTGAGGGGGGGCTACAGCCCCTTTAGCCCCCCCCCCTGGGTGTGCCACTGCCCACGACGCCATCGAGCTGAATGGAAAGTGTGTGGGTCTTTGGCATTAAATACTAGGAAAAATTTGTTATTTTCCGCCCAGTTTGAAAGACGAGTGCTGTTGTCATTATCGGACGAGTATCCCCACTGGGTATATGATGGCTGTTAAAGTCACCTACATATACCACAGGATGTTCAAAATTTGGGAGAACTGTATCTGACCACTGGATGTTCGGCGGTTTGTAGACATTTACAATGGTAGTCTCAGATACCTTAACAGCAACAGTAAATATGCTGTTCACACAACTTTTGTGGGAGACTGACACGTCTTCTATGTCTTGGCTAACGTAAGTCGCCACGCCATAGACCCTGTGTCCTATTGCATCCACAAGCCTATATCCTGTGATGTTGCCCCTCGCACTGTTCTCTAAGTCTTCTACAAGTGTTTCTTGTAGTGCGAAGACATCGACATTATTTTCTAGCAGCACTTTGCTGAGTTAGTCACTTTTGGATTTGCTCAGACCCTCTACGTTAAAATGACAAATATTTAAAACTGAGCCTATATTTCTAAAGTGGCCCTGGAAAGGGCCGTTTGGATTTGGTCTGGCAGCTGGCATAGCTGAGAGATCACTTGCGCTATAGTTCAGCTGCCAAAAATTGTTGTTCGTTTAGCACCACCATTGACTTTGTATGTAAAGTCAATGGCACCATCCGGGGAGTACGTGCAACTTTAATGGATTGCTGCGGACGCGACAATATCACCCCCCAGGACTGAGGGTAATTTGAGGATTTGATGAAAGGTGATTGGCAACCTATGTGTGAAACTACCCACCCTACTTAAGACAACCACAGAATAACTCAGTGAAAAGAAAGATAAAAGCATCAATAGTCAATGATAAAAGAGTTATAACAGCTGCGTGGAAATTTATCCGAAGCCAAGCCTTTTTGGCAAAAAAAGAATAAAAAAAAATGCTGCAGCTTCAATACAATACAATACATAAATACATAATACAATACATCAATACATGTAATTAATTGAACTTAGCTCGTCGTCACCGGCGTCTAGCGAATAAATTTTTCGTATTGGTATTAATCTGAAGATTTGTTAAATTTTAGTTTGCATCACATTGTTTTGAGTTTAAGATTGAGGAGTAATTATTTTAATAATCAACTATGCTGCCTGGAGATGTTAAGGTATCAAATCAGCACGTTTAAAGTATTGAGAGGTTATGTTTATGTTGTTGGGGCAACTTGCTAACACTAGTATCTTCACAGCAATAAACAAATATCTCTCTATTACCACAGGGTGTACATTATGGCTCTAAAGTATAATTTTATGACAAGTCTGACAACCCAAATACTTCATTCGGAAGTTTTTTGGAGAATGCCCATGAGGCAGATCTCAGTTGCATCAGTATTAGTTGCAGCATCTCAAGCTTACATGTTCCTAATGAAACCTGTTAACCTGAATAAATTCCAGAAAACAAGCTCAAGTTATCCTAGTGGTATTTTCATAAAGTCATTTGTTCAGGTAACCTATTTGAAACTTTATCTCATGAACTTCATTAACACGTTCGCTGCGCCTTGGCCTTGACGGTATGGCACCCCAGGTGCTGAATTTACTTTTTACTATTTTACTTTCTTTTATGTGTTAAAAAAGCTAAATATAACGAAAAAAAATAATTTTCACGTAAAAAAATTGAAAAAATGGCCGCCGCCATTTTTGTACCCGATCGGGTACGGCCGCACCCTGCATAATCGGGGCATACGAAAAATCGTATAGGCGGCCGAATTACTGCACTAAAAGTCAATATAAAACCATAAAAACGCATGAAAAAAAAAAAATAAATAAATAAATATATATATATATATATATACATATATATATGTATATGTATGGAAAAAAAGTAATGTACATGTATCAATATATTTATTATAACAATTTTAGACGTAAATAGTTACATATATATATATATATATATATATATATATATATACATATGTAAAAAAACAATTATTTAGAAACACACACACTCGACACAGTGAAGGGTTGCACAATGACTGTCACTAACACCGTGAAAATGGCGGGAACTCGAAACTGACTAAACACAAAATAGACAGGTCCTACCGCACCACGCGACAACGCGCGACTTAAGTATACAAGCAACACTGACAGAGATACGGAGATAAACGAAAGGCATTGCCGAGCGTACCCGATCGGGTACGGCCGCACCCGAGGGGCGCCGAGCGCCGTACCCGATCGGGTACGGCAGCATGCGACGTGTTAAGTTTAACCCTTCCCGAGTGGTGGCCACTATGCGCGGCCGCACTCACTAGGCCTACGCAAAAATATTTTGGTTGGGGTCAAAAAATAGATTTGGAAATTTTTATGTTTTTCCATTTCCATCTGATGGTTGAAGTTGATTATGTACACTTTTTTCGTGAAAATAATTTTTTTACAGGTTTTACGACCATATTTGTTTTGGCGTATATATAATTCAAAATTCGGATCAGTCAACCTAAAAGTCATTTTTACTAAACATCACAGCACAGTCTAATCCACTGAATATGTTACACTAACCTTTATCTCACAAGACGTAAACAAATAGCCTACTGTCTGAGCGCGCAAAACAATTAAACGAGAATGACTCAGCCGGCTGGCCGGTAGAACAGATGTTTCGAGATCAGCGATGCCAACCCACCAAACAGAAATTAACCAATGAAATAAAAAAAATTATTAAAACAATAATATTCATTTATGGCCTAAAGTAACTAGCCTATAGTATTTACTAGCCAAAAAACAATTTTAAGATACCTAAATGATGATTTAATTATTTTACGTATATATGTACGGCAAACGCTCGCAAGTCATTAGCGTCGTTGGCGTGCAGGCCTATATAGCCTACGTCAAACGCTCGGGAAGGGTAAAGGTTATTAGATCAAGACTATTTAGGGGGGCTTTTTATACTTTTATCATTATTAATAATACAATGGTACAAATGGTAGGCCTATAAGCAGCGATAACCCTTTGAGTACCAGCAATCTTATATTTAAGGCCTAGCTTAGATTATTCATTTAACCCTTTGGGTGCTATTGAACGATATATCGTTAATCGTTTTATTCCCCAGAAATGCTAAGCAACGATATATCGTGCCTCGCCTTTCATCCGAAAAGTGCGTAGCAACGATATTTCGTCGTGCCGCTGGTAACGATATACAGCGGACTCAAACAGGAATATCGGTTGACTCGATTGTTATTTCGAAACACCGATGATTCCATTTGATATTCCATACGATCATGATACAAAATATCGTCGTCTAGTAATTTTGGGTCAAAATTTTTATCTAATGCGCTAGCCTCCACTCCCTTGGCCGCCGTTGTGCTTTTCGGAAGTTATATGAACTAGGGTCAAGTGGGGTAAGTGTACCCCCCAAATCACATAGTACCACTTTGACTGCAGATTTAAAAACACATGTAAGTGATATAAGAATAAAATTATGTATGGTTATTCTTTGGAATGTTTTGGATATGTAGAATTTTTATTTTGTTAAAAATCTCAATTTTGTATTTTTTAGAATTTTTTTTGTAAAGTGATGTTTGGGGGGTACACTTGCCCTTGAATCTGGGGTAAGTGCACACACCCCCTCAATGTAGCTTTGCATTGCATATATGTTGATGTTGGGGCAAGTGGATTATAGAGAAGAAAATGAGCTTTCTTTTGATTTTTTATTTATCAAAATATCTCAAACGGTCCAGGAGTTATGAACTTTTTTGTGAACCTCCGCATGGTAAAACGGAAAACCCCGTTTTTTAAGAAATAGTAAAGTAGATGAAAACATAGAGATAACACTGTTTCAATTAATTGACAACTAATAAGTCTTAAAGAGCAGAAAATAATCTTCATTTTGATTCTTTATCCATCAAAATATCTTGAAAAATACGATAGTTAGGAAATTTCTTGTAAACGTCCGCTTGGTAAAGTAACTTGAAACCTTAGTAAGTTATTTTGATTTTATCATCCCCAACCAATACATGAGATGAGTTTGATCTGCTGGAATAAAAAATAAATCTCAATTTTACAAAGAGCAGTTTTTATCTTGCCATTCATACATGAGATAACAGTTTGCCTTATCATCAGCTAATTTATCCATTATTTAAGGGGGGCGTACACTTGCCCCAACAGCGATGTAACACAGGGTAAGTGTACGCCCCCCCATAACTCCCCCAAAATGACTCTGTAGGGCATTAAAAATATTATTTTTGAATTTCTCTTCAAAAAAAGAGTCAGATTACCAATTTTAAAATAATTACTTTAATTTTTAGTAATTTCTTAAATTTTCCGAACGTCACTTGCGTTAAGAGTAGAAAATTAAGATGTTTTTAAACTCATCAAAACACACAGAAATAATAACCAGGTAATTTTTTAGTGATTATAATTTGAAAGAGCATAGTTTGAAATACCTTTGGCTAAGTTTTGAAATTTTTTTGGATAATAAACCGAATTTTTATTAGCTGGGAGTCCACTTGCCCCGGGCGTACACTTACCCCACTTGACCCTATTCCCCAGCACTTTTCAAAAGTTATGTAGCCTAATATTCTTTTAGCACTCAAAGGGTTAGGCCTAACCCAATTTAAATTCATAACCGCACTGAAAAGTGGTTCACGACAAATCAAGTTGACAGCATTTTAAAAAACATTTAAGCCTAATAATAAACAAGATAAGTATATATTATGTTGACAGGTTAACAGGTAATAGCAAGTTTAAATTGTCTACGTGGTAAATCATAAACCATGGGCCAGTGCAGAGGAAGGGGAAGGTTTGTAGGGGTGGCACTGTAGCACATGGCCCTGCCAAGTGATAAGCGCAAGCGCCAAGCACTCGCTCGAATCAGATTCATAGAGCGGCGCAATTGGTGCCAAGAGCGGGAGCAATGTAGTCAGTGTATCACCACCAATTTCTTTGGCTAGCCTACATGCATTTACTTAACTACTGTAACTCTTCTCCGATACTGATCTCTTTTGATGGAGCATCAATAAATATCCGGGACGACGGAACACCTGGGTAAAACGACAAATTATCTTTGCTGCAAATTTTACCTGCGGCCCGCTGTTGCCGCATCATCCCTGCTTTGCGGGGTATGTCATCATATCTCTGCCGTGGTAAAAATCGATGATTCTTTTCTCGCTTAGCAAATGAGTGAAACTATCCGAGTCGTAAGATGTATATTATTGCATTTTTACGAGAGATTAAAGACCTAGGCCTAATTTGAAAACAATATTTCTATGTTTTCAAACAACAATGTTCTACAATGTTTTTTTTTTTTTTTTTTTTTTTTTTTGTAAGTAGGTTACTTGGGCGGTCTCATAATGTTTAATTATGGTACGTATACAAATAAAAAGTCTGTCTTTAGATAAAGATGCCTTAAAACTCCTTTTAAGAAATTATTTGGCTTCACTTTAGTTTTTTTCCTTAAGGATGTAAGATGATATAAATAAAATGTCAGTGTGAAACCAACATTTTTAAAGTTTATAAAATTGTGTTGTCTAAAAGTGTTATTTTTGCCATCTTCCATAAATTAGAATTTTTGTAAGAAATTATTCAAACCTGTAGATTCAATAATATTAATAAATACAGTATTGAGTTATTGCTTAAGTTTTGCCTCAGAATCTAAAATTAAAACTTTAAAAAATTCACTTAATCCAATTAAAATACATTTCTTTAATGAGTTAAAAACTATAAATCAATTATGATTTATTCTGTCCTTAAACAATACAATAAGTTATTGCATTAGACTATGATAGAGGCCAACAGGAATTTTTTTAGTGGCCTGTTTTACTCTGATAGTAACTTATATCAATTACATTATTTTAATGATCTTATTTCTTCTGTTATTCATACCAACTAAAATATCAGTCTAGTTTTAAATATCACAGAAACTTATAGAAAGACAACATATAAACAAATGACAACAATAATGAGAAATTTAACATTCTCATGGGAGGGGGTGGCAATTTTGGTCTCTGCACTCACGAGAAAAAACTCACCAGCCGCCGCTGGGTATAGCAGCAAACCAACATGCTCATTCCAATGGTGTTTATGAAAAAAATATATACAAAACACCGATGGGAATACCGTACCCTGAGTATGTAGGTCTGTTGAGATGGAGGTTAAGTGTGGCTCATTTAAGACGTTTTCATTTGACGGACCTGGCAGTTCAAATATGAGCAGGGAATGCAAATAACATAGATGCTAGGATGAATGGTCATATTTGTCATAAGAACGATGTTGAACGTGTATACACATAAGGTTAGGTTCTGGTTATCATCTAATGTTGAGTCTGAGTCAGCTGCAAGTTAGCTGTTGTTGTCCCTGAGTACCAACATTACAATCCTGTATTTACCATGACATAATAAAGTAATCTTCTAAAGTCCTGGACAGTCTTATTGGCGGGTGCCGCGATCAGCTTTTCCATTTAAAATGTGAGTTTTTAAATGGAACAGCTGATCGAGGCAGCCGCCAATAAGCCTGTCCAGTACTTATAGTTGCTGACTCATATATGAACCGTCCAAGCAATGTTATTTGTTTACAACTGGTATTTTGAATCATTGTGTTGTAAGTCACGCCATATAAGTTGACGAATGTCCAAAAACAGCTGGGTAGGGCGAGGGGAGGAGAGGGGGTACTTTTCCAAAAACATCAAGCTTACGTTATATATGCAATTTTTTATAGAACAGCAGATTATCCAATCATTTTAACTGAATAGTAGTGAAAATTCATTCGTCAAGTTACGTGGCGAGGGTTATAACATGTTGATGTAACTTATATATATTGATGAGTAAGGTGAATAAAGAGTAAGGATGTTGACTATCTGAGAAATATGTGGACTACAACAGTAACTTAACTGATACTACTGAATTATTCTTAATTTTAACAAATAATTTAGAAGTTTGTTGATTCACAAAGTCATGAATATGCTGATGTCCTGTTGATATGCCTTTAATTCTCTTTTAGGAGCAGAAAGGTTCTGAAACTTCAGTTAAAAGTAATGAACATGATTTGAGTGGTGATGAAGAGGTTGAACAAAATGCGGATAATAAAGGTGTCAAAAAGGAATCTACTTTGGATTCATGGGTACAGAAGCCAGAAAAGGAGTCTAAAACAAGGGGAAAGCGATCTAGAAAAGAAGAAGCCGGAGATAAAGGGTCAGATTCCAAAAAATCCAAGACTCTGACCCCAGTTGAAGAAAGCATTGCTGATTTTGATTTCAATACTTGTGAAAAAACAACACCTGATGGGAAGACATGGAACTTTAAAATATCATCTTGGAACATTGCAGGCCTCAGAGCTTGGGTCAAGGTAAATTAAATTGATTAATTATCTGGCTCTCCAAGTTAACGCATAGCTTGTCTTTAAGATTTACCACAAAACTGGCTAGAAGCGGACACCACATAAAGGTGGGATATATAGGCCTAGTTGGACATTCTAAATAACTTTCCACTGCTTGGTAGTGATTTGACCAATTTCCTTCCAAATTAATCGGCACTTGTTGGTTATATAGCAGGTGATCTACTGCCCATGAAATCCTTGAAAACTAGGAATTGTCTTTAAATTTCTTGTTGCTATGACATGTTCGGGAAATGCTCTTAAATCGTCAGAAAATTGGACCATATTTTTGAATATTCGCCTTGTAAGAGTGCAGCAAGTTGTATTATTCAGTTTAAGGTTTACACAATTTTGATATACTTTGAGCAATTTTTATGTGCTTAAAAAACTTTCAAATTTTCTCTAGGCCTTGTCAGGGGTGCAGAAAATGTATTGACTCTTAAAATTTCCCCCAATCGTACTGTTACAGATCAAAGATTTCCCCCAAGATGTGACATATACGACTTTGCCTTAAAACTCAACAGTTTACAATGAGCCAGTAAAATAATAATGATTTTTAAATTTTAGTTAACTATATTAAAACACAAGTAAATAAAATCAAAACTTCTTATCAGTACTTCGTAATACTTACATCTATAATAAATAAATAAAATCTTGATTAGATACTCAGTTTTAACTTCAATTATTAAGTAACGGAAAATCACAAAAAATGATAATAGCTCCCCAAAAATTTCCCTATACATCTTTAAATTTTCCCTGATCCTACATCGCCGGATCGGACATATTCTGCACCCCTGGACCTTGTGTAAATTTAAAAGAATTAAGATTAATATGCATCAACCTGTAGTCAATTTTAACCCTTTCATAAGTATTAACGTTCCTGAACGTCCGAATCTCCTATGTGTATATAGGAGTTGACTTTTTTTAACCATCAAGTGGCCCAAACAATAGTTTTTTTGTTTTCATGCCAAATCTTTAGTTTTATGTTCAGTAGGCTGAAGTTTATAAAATAATAACAATAAAAGAGCAGTATCAAAAGAAAATTTAGTGAAATATCTTTGTCGCTTATTTTGTAGAAGTCAATGTTTTCAATGTAAGTTAAATGTTTCTATTAATTTTTCACATAGAAAAATGTAAAATATTAACACAAAAGCACTGTACCAAAGCTTGTGTCTGTAATCAGCCTCGGGAAGAGTCAAGTTATGATGCTAGCGCAGCAAGTGGCAGGAGTGGCGTTTCTAGGGTTCCTATACGGTAGTAAGGGAAAAATATAAGATTTTAGTTATCGACTAAACTGGGGGGGGGGGGGGGTGAGGGTGGTGTCTGGGTTTCGTACACTAATTAAAATGATTTTTTCAAAATTACCTCAATAGTAAAAAACTTCAATTATAAAATAGTTTAGATAAAATTATTAGTGTTATCAAAAGTCTTAGTATTAGGTCCTACCTAACATAAACACATCAACTGAATGATGCCTAACAAAAATCAAAACTCAACTTAAAAAATCATTAAACTTAACTCATCACAGAATAAATTACTAACTACTTTCAAAAAGCAATCACTTATTAACAAAAAAGGGTATTAATAGTTCCGTTAAAATGTGCTTAAAACACAGTTCACAGTAGAATTTTTGTTCTAATTTCTCAATTAATAGAACAGTAGCATTAAAAATATTTCTTTGAATCGAAAATATTTCCTCCTAAATCTATAGAAACTTTTTAGTCATATAATTTTAACTCTTTTCTATTTAAAAATTACAAATATTTATAATGCATTTCAACATGATTTCCATTGATCTTAATTATATTATCTATTATTTGCACCCAGTTAATATTGCTTTAATTATTTTTGCCTGAAAGCCAAATTAATGTACATTTTTTACGGTGACATATAACACATGGTACAGGAAGCCAAATTGTTGTACAATACGATTTTTATTGTTCATCTAGAAACACTGAACTGACCACCATCTATTCTATTGTTTCATGTCCTTCGGTCCGCTAGTTCATGATCTAATTTGGATTTGTTCAGCCATCTTCGTAAATCTTCATAGTTATTTTAAGGGCTTTGATTATAGACAGTACAGTCCAAAAACAAAATGTATAAAATTCGTTAAGAACAATTTCAAAAGACAATGTTGTAGTGTGGTTATAAAACGAAATATTCTGAGATATGATTTAAGTTCTTATTATTTAAATGCATTTCTATAAAGCCCATAAAAGAGGAGAATTCGCTATTTATGTTGCAATACCCCGGCAATTAAATTTTAACCTTAAAATCTGGTAATCTCCAGGGAAATCCGGTGATTTGGTAACCCTAGGCGTTTCACAGCGATTCACAGCACTGAAAGGTTCACTGATTTTACTGTCTCAGGCCTTCTCATAATAATTCAATGAATTTCAATGCATATCAGTAGCTTGAACAGCAAGTTATCTTGCTTTTAAACTTGTTACAGAGTCGTTCTTATCTCATTTGTGTTAAATGATTGCTCAAAAAAAGTTGAATACTGGTACCCAAGAACGTTCTGAAACGTCTTAACTATTTTTTGGCAAATTGATTCTGAGCGTTAAAGAACGTCGATACTTATTTTCCGTAAACCTTACTCATCATAAATAGATAAATATTATTTGAAAGGGTGCTAGGTTAAATAAAGATGTAGGTCTTAGCAGGTCTGCTGCAACGAGATTCAAATTTGAGATAGGCCGAGTCTTGTAGGTTTATATTAACTGCAAATAGTAGGATTCAAAAGTAGAAGCGCTATCCTCCTCAGATAGAAACCCTTTCTAATGGAATGTTGTCAAAACAATAATATCACTGTTCTGGACGTTCAGCTAAACGGCCGACATCTGCCCGCTTTTCCAAGAAATTTAATGCCCCACTATAACTTTCAATTTTTTTATGCCGTAGTCCTACATTATTATATTACAAGGTGGCCTGTGCGCAAATTGCGCATTTTATGATTCTGTATGAGTGAAACTCACCTACGGTACGTGAATGTTGACTATGAAGTGACAGAGATCTATTTTTGTTTACTATTTTTGGCTTTTAAAATTCATCTGAAGGTAATCAGCTGTTAAATTACAATTCAAATTAAAGAACTTGCAATAAAAGTTGGTCAACACTTTAAAGCACCCTCTAGAAATAAATCAACGGCGATTGGGGCGAAGTCCGAAAAAATATGTCTTTTTAAATTACGATTTTTCACTGCGGTATATCCTAAGCTTTAAAATGACACCTCAATCTTAAAAATCGGTTCAGTAGGTTGAGAGAAAAAGGGACGTAACAGACGAAACCCTTATAGAAATAAGAAGATAGATAGCTCTTGCTTTTCGTCTTACATGGACAAATTAAACAAAACTCGAATCACCACATACCGTTTTGGCTGACCGTCCAGAATGGTGACATTGTTTTGACAACAAACGATTAGAGAAATGGTTTCTACCTGAGTAGAAACTTTCGATTTCCATGACAAAATGTCTATGAAGGTGTAGAACAGAATTCTTTTGATTAAGTTAAAAAACCAGGGAGATGGGACCATGGCATTTGTTTTATGAGCTTTCAAAAGAAGGGTCTATTACAGAATTTTTGTATTTTCATACCTCATTCTAAAAAAATTAACAATTTGAACTAAAACTATTTATAGAAGTTAATGTTTTGAATTTTGAACATACGCTTGTCTGGTTAGTAAGAAATATCCCCGACCTGCCTACTCAGCAAATTTCCATAGGAATTTGAGATTTTTTTCATAAACACCATAGGAATGTGTATGTAGGTTTGCTGCCATATGGGTGTTGTAAGCAGATATCAGTTAAACCCTACCTAGTGAAGGTACATACCAAATTATACTAGGTTATATCAATAAATAAGCTAGATACAGGGTTTTACTGATTTCCCATAAGATTAATAGATAGGAAACCAATTTTTAGCTTTTCTCCGAAATCTGTTAAACTAAATTAAAATTAAAAATACTACATTGTTTTTTTAAGGTCTTTTAAATGGTTTTAGTTAGAATTGTTGAATTTTGAAAATCAAGATCCAAAAATGCCAAAAATCCATTTTTTACCCCTTTGCAACCCTATAAAACCACGCACCCATAACCTGATCATGCTGTTTAGCAAACTCATGAAAATTGACCTCAATGTGTGCTAATAGATTCAACCATTAAAAATATTTCATACCCATTTACTTCATCTACTTTGACATTGAACTACGGAGTCCCTCAAGGCTCCATTTTAGGTCCAATTCTTTTTCTTCTATATATTGATGATGTTTCTAAAGTTTTAAAACTCTCAACCTCAACTATGTACGCAGATGATATCACCTTATCATTTGTTAGGCCCGATGACATGGATCTTCCAAACTATGAACAGCATATATATTTTGAAATAAATACTCTGGTTCAATATTTGGCAAAAATTAATCTCTCTCTAAATGTTTCTCACATCTCTAATTTTTCACACATTGCAGTCTAGAAATTTAATTCAGTTAAATTTAATGGTTGATGATGGTGAGGTTGATGATGTAGCGGAATTAAAATTTTTAGGCCTTAACCTTAACATAGACTTCAACTTAAGATGGAATACACATACTGAATTTGTAATTTCAAAATTAAATTCTTCAAAATTTCTTTTATGGAGACTGTCACAGTTATTTGACCAAAATGTACTTCGTTCTGTATATTATGCGTACTGCTGTGTATATTATGGTCACGAATTGGAGATAGTTATAAGCGATGGCTTGTGGATGCGATATTCCCTGGTGGGGAATTATGTCCGCACTAGTGTAGTTCATCCATAAAGACCATCCTCATAATTAGACCAATTTGTACATATGAGGTTGAAATTGTGGTTCGGATCCCACGTTAAACTGTAGATCCTTAGATACTATTGGCTGTTGGGTTATTAATTAACAGTCCTGCCTAAGGAGAATTAGTCAGTAACAAGACTACAAGATCGCGCCATAATCATCCTACACTCATCTCTCATACATATTCAGGTTTATACCCACTATGTGAGGTCCCTGTCTCAAAATAGTGATTTAGTGTTATAATTATATGACATACGGTGTTCAGTTATGGGGGAATTCATCTTTAAAAAACCAACAGAGAATCTTCAACATTAAAAAAAATTATTCGAGTAATAGCTAAATTGAAACAGAAGGATTAATGTAAATTGGCATTCCAACAACTTAAAATTTTAACATTCCCATGTATTTACATTTATTTAACGCTTGAATATTACAAAAAACAAAATTTCTCCTTACACCAAACACCCCAACTTTCTTATTACACTAGGCACCGACTACAAACAATAGACTTTCATAGATTAGAAATGCATGAAAAATTACCTCTTCCAGCAGGAAAGAACTTATTCAAGTTCTTGCCAAATTAAATTAAAGAAGTACATGAACTCAAACATTTTAAAGTAAAACTTAAGGCCTACCTCACTATGAATGCTTTTTAATCTCTGCAGGAGTTTTGTGATAAATTTGTAGTTACCATCTTAGATAAGTTCTCAAGCTGTCAGTCTGTTAAGTTTTCAATTTATGTACAGTTAACTAAGTAAGATAACCTGTGTTAGTTTATTTTATTTTTAGTTTACGATAATTCACTTATTTCATTGTATTATGCTATTCCAATTTCAATTGTATGATGCATCCAATGCGTGTTTGTACAAGTTCATGGTAGTAAAGGAATTTTTTATTTGATTTGACTTGTCTTACACTTCCATACAAAATTTCATCAAAATCTGAGGTCCCCCTTCAAAAGTTATCGGTACGACGGACACACCAATATGTATTTATTAATACATATTATATTATATATACATAGGTAACAACTGACAATTTGATTTTGCAGAAAGGTGGTCACCAATATATACCCAAGGAACAACCAGATATCATAACTCTGCAAGAAACTAAATGCCCTGAATCCAAACTTCCCCCAGAGGTGAAGATTGAGGGTTACCACACATACTGGCTCGGGAGTGAGTATAATTATAATTTATAGTTGTATCTTCTTCATTCAGCTTTACCCAGTAAAAAGAATAGTACTCCCTTTTAAAAAATCAAAATTGTTAGGTGAGGTTAGATTAGTGAGGATTTTGGATTTTTTGTTATAACTTTATGTTTTTATGTTATGTTTATCGGTTACGTTTAGTATAAGTAATTTACGCATTATTAAAATATTTTAATTATAATATTTATAGTATGCGCTTAATTAGAAAATTCAATAAATCGAACAGGGCCCAGTCCTAATTTAAATTCAAATTATGTTATTTCCAATTAACATTTACAAAAATATTATTATAAATACATGGAAATTAGTCCCCACATAGGACATCCTGTGTGTGGGGACGAGCCGTTGTTCAGTAACAAAATACCGGTAACCTAAAACTAATTACAACAAGAGGAAAACATTTAAATCTTTTTGCGAGGGGAATTCATTATAATTATAGAAACTAAAATAACAATTCTTAGTAAAAAATAAATTATAAGTAAAACTGAGCTACATATTTATATTATAATTTTAAAGTATCTTTAAGAAAGAACATCTGTAAAAAAAGAAAAAAAAACTATTTCCAGAATACTATTTAAATATGTAAAGGAAAACAGGATAAACACATCTATGACAGGAATGCCGGAAGTTTAACGTCATAACGCCATACAATACAATGCCGGAAGGTTAACGTCATAACGCCATACAATACATAATAGAAGTAAAGATTGAACTATTTTTGATTAAATATTTCTAATAAAAACTGGCATGTCATCGTAAATTCCTGGTAGAAAATGTCAATTCATGATAGTTAATCTGGTCTGAGAATATTTTCAATGATATAATAACAAAGAAATGGTATAAAAAAAAGTTTATCTAAGAATTTCGCTGATGAGGAGGAAAGATAAGAATTGCTGCGCCGTCTCAGCCTACATCCGTCTGCAATTAGTTCGGGTTAGCTGTACTCTACTGTATGATTACTAACAATCACACTTCAACAAAACTGTAAAAATAGGTAATTCAGCACTTAAAATGCAATAATATAATAGGTATTAAATTAAATATGCTACATATTAGGGTTCAAAGATTAAAATGTGGTGGCTGTTGGCAATCCCTTTGATTTGTTTTGCAATGCTTTAGCTGCAGCTAAAACAAACACTGTTTCCAGGTGATAAAGATGGTTATGCTGGAGTCGCGCTGTACACCAAACAAAAACCTTTGGAGGTCAAGTACGGTATTGGCGACAAGACATTCGACAAGGAGGGCCGACTGATCACTGCTGAGTATGAAAACTTCTACCTCGTAGCCACATGTGAGTTGTCAGTCAGATTTGAATGTTTATTAAAAAATGTTTATTAAAAGAAAGAAATCTTACATATGTATTTATTTTTAGACGTTGTAAATGCTGGACAAGGACTAAAAACTTTGGATAGGAAGCTCGAGTGGAATAAATTGTTTGAAAAATATTTGAAAGAATTGGATGCTAAAAAGCCTGTAATTCTGACTGGAGACATGAATGTTGCTCATAAAGAAATCGGTAAGTACCACACTTAAAGTTGAATAAGCACATTAAATGTTTAAAATATTCTTTGCATTTCAAGTAGCAAACCCTAGGAGAAAAGAAAATTTGTTCATTTACAATGCAAATTACAAAGGTTCAGTTGAATTTTTTTACTTTTTATTCATAAGTAGTGTGATTAACAAGTAAATTAAACCATTTTAAACCCCAAAACGATCAATAATTAACCTTTTCGTGCATGACGGCATCATACGTGTACGGCTATTTAAAGCCATATAAATACTTAAGAAATTATAAACTTGATGTAAGATCTGCATGGAGGCCTCACCTGAGGCCGGATGCACTAGTTCGAGCAGTCGCCACCAGATAGCCGTTCATTCTTTGTTTGTTACCCGCCATTTTTGTGTCAGGTGGCAGTGAAAATGAGTTCTGTCAAAAACTGGGTTTTCAAGTGTTCCTACAGATGACCGCATGTTAGTTATGAAGATAAGAAAAATATGTTGTTATTGTGCTACTCCTAGGCTTCAGTTTGATACATAAATTATGTTGATTACTTATATAGTTATGATTTACTGAGTGAAAATGTATCCGTACACAAGTGTGCCTTCCAGATAGGGAAAATTAATTTGTGTTTACTTGTTACCAATTCTGCATGGAAGCCACATGTGTGTACACGTATAGCTGTACACACTTGTGGCTACCATGCAAATCTGGATCAAGAAAATACTTTTAAGTTAAAAGTGAATTAATGTTTAATATTGTTAAAGGTATCTATGTTTAGTTAACGAGATATTTGATGAAAAAGATTTATTTGACACTTTGATAGAGATGATTAACTTAGGCCTGATAAAATTAGAAGTTATTAAAATGTATTATTTATTATGATAATTATATTTTTTATAATTTTACGTTTTCAATTGGTGAACAAAAAAAAAAAAAAAAAAAAAAAAATTTGCACTTCTTGCTTGCAAAGTTACTTAGCCTATCAATTGATATGTTACAAATGCAATAATGGGAGATCAACCAATCCGCCCCTCTATTCCCGCCGAAGAGCTGCAGATTTCCTCATTCTGCAGTTTAACTTCATAAGTTAGGCCTAGCAAAAAAAATTAAGACTTTTTTACTCCTAAGAGTTATTTTATTATTAAGTGTAAGATAAGAAAGTTTTTTTAGGAAAGATTTACTTATTAAGTTAGGCCTAGCAAAATAATAAACATTTTTTTTACTCCTAAGAGTTATTTCATTGTTAATTGTAAGAGAAGCACAATTTTTTAGAAGGAGTTTTTTGTTAATTTAAGATTTTGTTTCATTAGAAATGTGTTTAATTCAATGGTTTTTGTTATTTGTTTATCTTGTTACATTAATTTATTTACTGATCTAACTTATGTGGCAACATATGTGGACAGTATGCATTAGTGGAAGTATTGCTGGTACCTACAAGTGGCAACATATGTGGCCTTCATGCAGATAGGGTATGACCATATACTAAGTGTACTGCATCCACATTTGCATACAAGACACATTTGTGGCCAGCTATTTATTTTTATAAAAAAAGCATGTATCATAATAAAAAAGTGTACATTCACTAAATTAAACCTCCTGAATACAAAAATGGTGTACAAATTTTTTTTCAAGTGGTATTTCATATAGCATGCATGAAGAGGTTAAATTTGGAAATAATTTAAAATGATTTTGGTCTATTTCTTTAGTGTTTGTATGCAACCTTGTTTGTAAAAATAGAACTTGTTGCTAATTAGGGGACTTACAGGATCATCAAAACACACACTAACAATCTAGGCCTATATTTGACAAATAGTTGTACATATGGATTAAGTTTGACATATTCTAAGTGGTTACTTAAAAGGGCGTTGGAGTCAATCCAGATTCCGTCTTTCCCCCATAAGAGCAATGTTAAACGGGAAACCAAATAACTGTTTTATTTGTTACCAGAAAATAATGGTTTATATCTCTAAATAAAGGGTTCATCAAGGCGGATTTGGTTTGCGAGAGAAACTTTTGATAAAAAGTAGCGTTTTTTATTAACTTGATACAACAAAGCAAGTTTTTTTACTACTTTTAAAACATTTTCTACATAATTTTATAAATTGATTTTATAATTTGATCTTGCAAAAGGAACGGTGAGTTTAATTGAGGTTCAAACACTATTTATTCTGAACCAATCGGACAAAAAATAAAGAAATTATATGACAAATGCCGGGGACAAGTTTAGCATTGCTCTTATGGGAAATAAATCAAACATGGCGGCACTCCAATGCCCTCTTAAGAATATGAATCAAGGTTGTCCTCCGTCGGACGTGTCATCTAAACACAGTCATGGAACTTAAGACAAATGTTCTTCAATCCTTCTCCTCTATAATGATAAACTTACATATGCTATATGAAAATTAACGAACGGTGTTTTTGGCTTCTGGGGATCTTACCTTACCTTACCGCTGTGGCCACTCAAACCAAAGTTGGTTTTTGGCCTCCGCAACGATATGCCTCCACTCTTCCCTGTCTTCAGCTTGTTCCCAGGTCACTCCATTCGTCTGAGGTCATTTTGGACTTGGTCCTGCCATCGTAATTTTGGTCTTCCTAGTGGTCTAGTGCCTGCTGGTCTCCCTTCAAAAACGTCCTTAATAAGGGTATTTTCTGGTCTACTTGTTATATGACCTGCCCATCTCAATCTTCGACTTTTAATAATAGCTACAATGTCGGGCTGTCAGTAAAGGTCTTTTAATTCTAGATTTTTACGGATTCGCCAAATGTCATTTCAATAATTGGACCATATATTTTTCTTAATACAGTAGACTCCCTCTTAACCGGCCACCTCGGGACCAGGCCGCTGCCGGATAATAAATTGGCCGGTTGAACCGCTCGAAACAAGCCGACAGCAATCGGATCTCACTTTGATGGATTTTTCCATAGTGTGCGTGTGTATAAGCTTCCATGAAACGACACCACGTCGCGCTAGCGTCGACTATACACAAACGGATCTCACTGTGACCGTGTGTATGGATACACATGCATTTACAATCTACGGTCACACTGAGATCCGGTTTTTAACGGCGCGGCGGCGGGCGGTCGGAGTCAGCCTGGTTGGTTCACTCGGCTGCCTCCATTTTACCAAAGTTTTGATTTACTTTTAATTAAGCCCACTAAGTTAATTTTTTGGATGAATGTAACTTTCAGATTACTAAATTCCTGCTTATTTAAAATTTAGTCTTGAATTTAAACTCAAATTACAAAACATACAATATATAGCTTGTATACAGTAGGCCTTCCCAGGGCCGGATTTACGAATTTGCCACCCATGGGCCCAAAACATTTCTGCCGTCCCCCTTCCACATCCACAAACAATATGTTATTGTTATGTTATGTTGTTGAGTTGCAAAATAAAACAGCTGTTGATAGTAAAACAAACACATGTTAAAAGCTAGCTGAATAGAAGCAATTAAACAACTGGTACTGACAAAACTATTCCATATTTTAATACGAGGAGTGCCTATTGTGTGGAACAATTTTTGTGTTTTACCCTTTTCTCAAAATGTAGCAGGTAGATTTTGCTTGAACTTTGGACATATGTGTATTTGGGCACAAAAATAAGCTTAGAAACTTATCCCCGGAAAAATTCATTTTCCTGTACAAAAACAATGTTTGAAATTGAAATTTTTGACGTTGGGTCTTATTGGTTATCAGATTGGTATTGAAACAACAACGAAAATTAACAAAGATTGAAATATAACACTAAACGATTGCGCATGGGTTTTCAAACTGCTGTTAACTAGGAAAATGGATAGTTGGTTCTTGGTGTAAATTTTATAACCTGTTTACTGTGATAATATAATAAATTTAATGCAGAATGCTACAGCTGTTTGAAAGAGACGACCTTTAAAAATGTTTACCTCCAGTATAGATAACAAGCTTATTGAAAAAATTGTTTGTAAAAAGAGAAATTTCAACAAAAATATAAAATGCCACATCAAACCAAAATTGATCTCACCAACAAAGATGTAAAAATTCCTATTGTTTGTGGTTTCTTTATTTAAATTCTGTAATGCCATGGAAAGTCAAAGAGGATTTAGTTTGTTATAAATTATAGTGTGGGTTCATTCACTCTATGTCGACTACTAACTCATACATTCATTATTAGAAAAACAGCCGCAGTGAGTGCTGCATATGTCATACAGGGCAGAGGAGTTGTAGTTTAAAAATATTAATTTATCTTCTGTTGTCATTATTTACGTTTTTTGTGTGATAGACTATCTAGACTAGGGATTGCCTCCTGATCGAAATTCGACCAAAATTTCAGTTGATCTGGACCCAAGAAGTTTAAAAATATTTTATAACTGAAACATCTGTTCTTCCAGTTTTTTAGCAGTTGTTTTTACAACAGCTGTTTAATGATGCAATCAATTATCCTTCTTTAATAAGATTAACATTGGAACTTTGAAAGACTGTGGGGCCTAGCCCTGGAGTCTGATGTGAATTATAATAGAATTCTGCTCATCTACAGTGTAATGTATTAAGTTGGAAACGCGATGTTTTACCATAATTCATATTTCACATGTTGGCAGTACCTAAAAACAGGCCATGTCTACTGATCTTTCTATCATTCGATATTCAAATAAACGAATCTGATTGGCGGAGCGAATTCCAAATATCCCCTCATACAAACCAACAGTCAGTCCAGCTCCAGATTCCATACCGTACGTCCGCGCTCAGCCGGTCGGTGTTTTACTCACAAAATGTAGTTGTTATTTAGTACCCCGTTCCCGGTAAAATGATACGCGCGATCCACTCGGACACATAACATTTTTGGTGACGAGGATGGGATAGCGCATCATGGAACAAACGCTTTGTGGTATTCCTGGAGTGTCTTGCTTCTTGGATGATGTTTGCAAAGCCGTAGCCAATGGGGGGGGGGGGGGGGTCAGGGGGTCGAAACCCCCCCCCCCCCCGAAATTTTGACACAAAAAAACAGCCCAACACAAAATGTGTGGAATTTTTTCATAAGACATCGTTTGTAAATTTAATTACTGTAAGGAATAAACCTAAAAACAAAGAAAATAGAAAATTACTTATTTTTAAAATTAAAATGTTCAAATCAAAAGGAAAGTCGTTAGTCAGCTGTGTGGACCACCATATCATAGGGATCGCGGGAGGGTGTGAACAACAACAAATGAGCGGGAATTCGACATAAAATTTGTCTGTGAATCCACTCATCAGAACTTACTCGTGCCAATCGTGTGTGTACTGTGCAGTTTACAGTTTTTCATAGTGACAGTTAGTCTCATAAAGCTTTGTGTAGTCTGTTGACTTATACGACGACGTAAATGCTCAGAAAGGTTGGTAAAACAAAACAAAAACAGTGAAAATCTACTTTCATTATGCCTGCTACTGCATCGGCAGCTCTCACCCTAACCTTTATTTGACTAGGTAGGCAAGACCAAGGAGGTTATATTCTTACTGAAGGGATCACCGTTTTGTTGTTGATGGCAAAAAAGCTTGCCGGTTTGTCTTGCTGGTTGGTCACAATGAAATTCCGCTTTTCAACGGTAGTAACAAGCTGTTCGAATCTTCTCTCGGAACTATGAATGAGTACTGAATGAGCAATTAATTATTTAGATCGTTATCTATAGAGAAAACACAACATAACATAACATTATGTTATGTGCTCGCTGATTATCCCACTCACGCAATAAATAAAAGTGATTTGATTTGGCACATTGTTTTGTTTAGGTTGTAAACCATTATTTCGTTGCAGTGCATAAAAAAATCATTTTAGAGTTCTTAATGTTTATTACTTTATTAATAGCTTAAGACTTAGTATCCCACAATTAAACTTACTTATTTAGGCCATTGGATTTTATTTCATGACATACTATTTGTTGCAACTTCTATGAAATCTGACAATTAATTAATTGACAACTCTGCTATAAAAAGTGGATTCATATTCATTGTTCTGTTATTATGTGCAACTAACTTAAGGTGCTCTGATATTAGATGTACTGTACAAGTAAATTTTAGACTGATAAAGTAGTATAAAAGACTTGATTCACAATTCGTTTGAGTCCCTTGGCTGACTCGTTCATTTCGGCAAGTAGTTCAATTTGGTACTCCAGAGCATTCAGCGCGGCACGCTAGGTTAGTGCTGTCTCCAGTATTTGAATATAACCTCCTTGGGAAAGACAACTGAATATTTCTTATTGTAAATATTCTAGTGGTAAAAGCCAAAAGCCGTCAAGCGAGTGATGAGCGGTTTAGCACTGATGTCCATTCATAGGGAAAGACACAATCTCCGGCGAAAGATACAGTTAAGTTTTAGTTTTTAATTTTTTATGAACCAAATTATTATTATAGACTATAAGGACTGATTGAAAATATTTTTATAGCAAGTAATATAACGATCCTGTCATATTTATTGTGTTGAGTAACACAATTGTTGTTACTGTGTTGTGGATGTCGCAAAAACTGACACCATTGCTCTTATGGGATGTAGCTCACCTGGCACTACAGTCATCTTGATATTCTTACTGGAGAGATCACCGTTTTGTTGTTGATGGCGAAAAAGCTTGCCGGTATATCTTGTTGGGTTGGTAACTCTGAAATGCCGTTTTGTTTAACGGTAATCTGTTTTAAATTTTTTTTGGAACTATAAATGAGTAGACCTACATCAATTAAATATTTAGATCGTTATCTATAGCGAGAACACAACATAACATAACATTATGTTTATGTGCTCGCTGATTATCTTACTCACGCAATAAAGGAATGTGATTTGATTTGCCAGGAATGTGATGTTTCGTTTAGGTTATAAACCATTATTTCATTGCAGTGCATCAAAAGATGAAGTCATTTTAGAGTTAGGCCTAATGTTTATTGCTTTATTAATTATATTTGTTGCAACTTCTATGAAATCTGACAATTAATTAATTGACAACCCTGCAGTAAAAGGTGAACTCAAATTCTTTGTTCAGTTTTTATGTGGAACTAACTCAAGCTGCTCTGATATTAGATGTATTGTTCAAGTAAATTTGAGACTGATAAAGTTTAATAAAAGGCTTGATTCACAATTCGTTTGACTCCCTACGCTGACTCCTTCATTTCGGCAAGTAGTTCAATTTGGTATTCCAGAGCATTCAGCTGGCACTTAGCATTATGTGTCCTGTCTCCAGTATTAGAATATAACCTCCTTGGGCAAGACAACTGAATATTTGTTATTATAAATAAAAGCCTTCAGGCAAGTGATGAGCGGCTTAGCACTTATGTCCATTCATAGTTAAAGACAGAAACTCCGACGAAAGATACTTTATGAACCAAATTATTATTATACACTATAAGGATTGAGTGAAAATATGTTTATAGCAAGTGATATAACAATACTTTCATATTTATTCTGTTGAACATTAATACGTTTTAGTTAAGTTATTGTTATATCTCGTCTCGTTAGCAGAGGCATTTTAATCAAGCATGCAAGTTTGAAGTAAAAAGAATAAAGAAAAATTTAGTACACCTACATTCAATGATTATTGCTTGTTTTCTGGGCAATTTAATAATAAATTAATTTTATTTTTTTTTATTAGGTACGTACTATAAATATATAAAACTTCTAAATTAGTTAAACATACTAACATTATATTAAGAATTGTGTAAAAATGAAAGTTTAGAAGTTACTTTGTGTAACTGCGGAGCTCAACCCCCCCCCCCCAAAGTTTTTTTCTGGCTACGACTTTGACTTTGTAGATATAGATTAAACGTTTAACAATACGGTACACCAAACAATATGACTTACATTTCTTAACAGAGCCGTGTAATCACTAGACTATTAATCTGCAACGCTAAAATACCATAATGTATCAATTTGTTCTTACAGTAATGTATATTAAATTACGCATGCAAACCGTAAAGGATCTCACTTCGACCGCAACTAGATAGAGTGTGTGTAAACACCAGCGAGGCGGTCGAACAATAATCGGGAAGTTGCAGACGGATCTCAGTGTGACCGTGGTAGTTAAAGTGTGTATAGCCAAGGTCAAAATGGATCTCACTGTGACCTTACATACCGGATCTCACTTTGACCGCAAAAAACGTATGGTTAAATTTGAAGCTATCCCAAATCTGACGAGACTGGTGCATTGTACTAACTACAGGGAAGAAAAGTGTCACTTATTTTATTTAAAAAACCACTCCTTCTAGTGGACCTCATACCGCTGGATTTTTACATGGATCTCGTTGCGACTTATATGCGCGTATGTGTGTGTGTGTGTGTGTGTGTGTGTGTGTGTGTGTGTGTGTGTGTGTGTGTGTGTGTGTGTTCTGACAAATAAGCCGGAGTGAGATCCGGCATATGGATGCACACCGGCACAGTGAGATCCGTTTGCGCAGTGAGATCCACCCCCCCCGGATCTCGTTGCGCCAAAGCCTGTGATTCGTCCTCCTGAGGTTGTCAGGATCACGGAAATAGCCGGAACAGCTCGAAACAAGCCGATAGCAATCGGACCTCACTTTGATGGATTTTTCTATAGTGTGCGTGTGTATAAGCTTCCATGAAATGACACCACGTCGCGCTAGCGTCGACTATACACAAACGGATCTCACTGTGACCGTGTGCATGGATACACACATTTACTATTTTTCGGTCACAATGAGATCCGGTTTTTTACAAACGGATCTCACTGTGGCCGTGTGCATGGATACACACATTTACTATTTTACGGTCACACTGAGATCCGGTTTTAACGGCGCAGTGGAGCGGCGGCGGTGGTCGGAGTCAGCCTGGTGGGTTCACTCGGTGGCTGCCTCCATTTTACCAAAGTCTTGATTTACTTTTTACTCATATTAAGCCCACTAAGTTAATTTTTTTTATGAATGTAACTTTCTGATTACTAAATGCCTCATCTAAATTTTTATCTTGGCTTCAAACTTAAATTACAGTATATACTATATGTAGCCTATATACAGTAGGACTACATATATTAATTCCATCATATATATAAATATTCTTTTTATCAATAGCTATTTTTCCTTCTCTTTACCTAAAATACATGTAATAGTTTTATTTCATTTTCATCAATTGACTAATTAATTTTATTAATGGAATCATCCAATAAGGTTTTATTAGTGGACAAGGACTAGGTACCTTCTCTATAGTTCGTCAAAATGACGCCCAAAGATATTCAGATACGTTTTATTTGTTGAAAAATGTAATTAAAACTTTCATGTTTCAACTATATGATAGGGCTTAAAATTTATCCAGCAATAATATTTACAATAGAAATAATAGGTGTCCCAACTCAATAATTTTTATTCCATAAGTTAAACATGGTAACTTTGAAGACATGTTGGGGCAGAACCCTCTGGAGGAATCTGGATTAAATCTATTCACTTGTCCTTTATAAAACCTTCAGAATCAGTGTACTCTAAGATTAGTTTCAGAGGTCAAATTTATCTTTATACTATTTCATCTAAGGGCTGTTATCTCAAAATGTAGATAAAAGTTAAGACTTAAAAGAAATCCCTAAATAAAGCAAAAGTCTTAGTCGGCCTATAGCTTGAAACAAGGAAGAAGTCATGAAGGTCTTCAGTGAATCTTAGATATGTATTTTAACAGAATTATGTCTGCTTTAATTAGTATTAGAAAACAAATCATTGGTTTCAGTTGCATTAATTTGTTGTGTAGGGTTATTTTAAGAAAATAACAATAATATTAAATCTATTTAATACCTAAAGAGAAATGTAAGAGATATTATTATTTCTTGTATATGATTAAAACCAGGTATTTTTTAACAAATACATTTTGTTTACGGTTCATAATTTATCTTGGCAAATCTGCACGGGAAAATAAATTTAATGTGCGAGAGAAATATAATTTATACTATTGAGGGACAACCGATAGTTCAAAATGAAGGAAAGTTATTTTAAATGATCTTAAATTAATGATTTCCCAAAACTGTCCATTTAAAGAACGGAATACAACACACAAAACTCCATAACTCTTGGCCTAAACGAGAAAAAAGTCAATTAGGATTAGACAATGTTGATTTGACTCCGACCACCTTAAAAATATTAATATTTGTGTGATTTCCTTATATTATATTTTTACAATGATTGATAACAGCCGAAAACGAGACTAAATTTAAGCCCTCTGAAATGATACTTGTAAGACAATAGTGAGAATCCTATAGTTTCTGAATTGCTGATGGCTTTCCCAATACACAAAAAATTGACCTTTTATTATTTTTTAGGAATTATCTTCGTCTATATACTAGAAAACCCGTTATGCTCCGCAGCATTGACATTGGATACAAATAGTAAAAAAAATATAAATGGAATATAAATGCAATAATATATCGTCTACCTTTTACAACATTTCTTTACAAATAACATTACCTGTACGTCGTCCTTTTGGTTTTATTTATACTTTTACGGTATATCAAATGATTTTCCTCTTGATAAGGCGACGTAAAACTGGCCGTGGCTGAAAACAGGTTCCGGAAATAATACTCCCACTCTATCTATCGTTTGTCCCTGTTTTTTGTTTATTGTTAAACAAAAAGCGACCTTTATAGGGATTATAGGGAACTGTCTATGCTAAAATGGGACTGTAGAATCTGAGGGCGAGAGATCAATGCGGGATAGCAGTACTCGTTGTCCAATATTTTTACCCTTATTATTTCTAAGTCTAAACTATTTTCGAACATTTTCTTTACAATTAGCCTTGTACCATTTAGGAGACCTGCTATATAGCTCAAATTTCTTAGCAGAATGATCACGGTACCTTCTTTTAAGATTAATTTATGCGATGGTAACCGGTCATCTCAAAGCTGTTCAGGAATTCCGTGGGAAATGGTAACACCTTACTGTCATCCTCTGATAGGCTAAGAGTGAATTTACACTGGTGTACGTTTTTGTTGGACTTGGAATTCGATATAAAATCCTTTTATAAATTTCATCACGGTGATAATTTTTTTTGCTACAATGGCACATTTTGAATAATAAGGTGGAACATCTGTGTCTGGTGTTTGCCATATATTTGTTATACAAAGTCCAAATAAGAGATTATGGAGCATGTCAACAGAACCATCATAATTGGTATGATAGGACCAAAACATATAAAATATCTAAAACAGAAATGGAGTTATGAATCAATCATCAATTGCAGATGAGTAGTAAAAAATTACAAATTATGTTGTTTAGAATGCAGTAGCGAGCTTCAATTTCGCCTGATTTTTATATTTAATGGCTCATATGAAAGGTGGTATTCCTAGAGATGGTTCTTAGACCAACAAAATATAGCATAATATAACTATAATGGGAAAGTTTATCTTAAATTCAATTACAAATTCTGAAAGATATCAATTTATGTTTTTAGGTCGAGTAGTAGATAAATGAATACCGATTCTAACGATCAATATCTCAAAAAAAGCCAAGATTTCAAGAATTTTTTGAAGACCAAAACATTAAAAATATCTTAAATAGAAATGGATTTATGTATTATTGATTGCAGATAAGTTATAAAAAAAACTTATATTGTTTGAAATTTAGTAGCGAGCTTCAATTAGGGCTCTGCCCTACAGGCTTTAAAATGTTCAATGTTAATCTTATGGAAGGAATATATTTAATCATTAGACAGATGTTGTAATAAAAAATGCTAGCAAATCAGGAAGAACAGGCGTTTCAGTTGTAAAACATTTTAAATCTAATTATCTATAGATTAACTGAGTTTTGGATCGAATTTTGACTAGTGGGCGATCCCTAGTATGGTTAAACATATAAAATTTCTTTAAGTTTGTTAATTAATTGTCGTTCATAGTACTTCCTTGTTTGACATAAACTTCTATTACACGATAATAGATCGTAGTTACTGTATATTCTCCGTCTACTCTAGCACACGATGCAGAGTGTCTGTTGAAAGTGTTGAAACCCAGCAATGGAATGTAGTTATTTTCAATCTTTTATTATCTCCTTGGGACTAGCCTAGTTCGGCATGACGGCAGGATTGGTTGAAAGTTGACTCTTTACATTCTATGTATTACTAATAAGGAATGTTTATAAATTTAAAATATATGTTTGTCTTAAGGAACCATACTTGAGAATGTTAAATCAAAAGATCTACGTAATGTATAGGCTAAAAAAATTAATTATCTTAAAAATTTTATGTAAGTAAGTTTGTGTCACATGTTTTTCCTATGCTGTCCGTGTTTGGGGTCCGCACTGTACTCACAGCGCTGATCTCAGCCGGGCCACACATTGCAACACGGGCGCGATTCAGTATGGTACCGAAGTGTCTGTATAGTACATTGGCGGTTGGGAGCGGCTGCAATCCTTTCTCGGAAATTTGTTAACGGCCAAGTGAAGGTGATATCGATTGCGGGACATGAGCAAGCTGCACTCTTCTTTTGATATAGGCTAATTTTATATAATTTTCTTTCATTCTCAAAGTAATATTAAATTGTTAATTGTTGCATGATACACATTTTTAATCTAGCGTGTTTATTATATAAATTAAAAATTAATACACAGGTACAAATATTTTTGAAATTTCTATTTGTGAGGCCTTTCGCTAGCAAGGCTAGCATCATCAAACGACTCACAAACTGAAAGGTTATAATAATATTTACATAAATAAAGTTTTATGAAACATATGATAAGTCGTAAGGAGAATTACCAAGAGTCTTAGGGCGGAATTCACAAACCTCCCTCAAAGCTTCCTCAACTCAAACCTTCCTCTAACCTTCCTTAAACCTTCCTCCAACCTTCCTCTAACCTCCCTCAAGTAGTTGTGTGAGGGAGGTTAGAGGACGGTTTTAGGCCGGTTTAAGGAACAGCTGTTTACAACAAAACACAGTGAAGAAAGATATTTTGAGGTTATGTTGTGTCTGTGTCAACAAATGTTAAATTACTTGAAACTTTGTCTTACCTGTTATAAAAATATTTAAATTTCATGAAACTATATGGAAGGACATTTATTCACCTTGGAATTAATTCGAAAATTATATTTTACCCTACATTTGTATTAAAATAACTTTTGTTCTTTATATTTTTCCTGAATAAATTATGTGGATATTATTTTATTTATGTTTTAGTGGACCTTCAAGACCATAGAATTTTGATCAGAAAAATTAAGCCAACATGAAAAGGGTGTAGTAAAAAATAAAATAAGGTCGTTTATGGCTGTGTAGCCGCGTGGCGGGGGCTTGTAGGCCCTGACGCCGTGCGCCGCTGTGGGTGTTAACGTTTCTCATGCATTGTGTATTAGAAAAAGCGCGGGTGATCAACCTTAATAGAGAAGGTGTTTTGCAGTTTTTTGTTATATTCCAAAGAAAAGTGTATTGATTAAAGCTGTCATTTTTGGGTATTTTATTTACCGTCTGTGGGTCTTGTAATTAAATTTATGTTAAATTCTAAAGATTTATTGATCCAGTAGGCCTATACAACCGAAATTTCAGCCCTGTAAGTGAAGTAGGCTTGAAAGAATTGTACCAAAATATGCTTGTGTACTTCTGACCTCCATATCCCTCAAAGTAGTTTGTCCGAAAAAAATTGTACTTCATATTTACAATGTAATAAGATACTTAAGAGAAAATATTGTAAACAAATCTTTGACTGCACAATCTTAAATCCAGCCTGGCCATGAAACCTGATTGGGCGATGCTGTACAAAAACGTGAACAGAGAAATTTCATTTTACAAATGACTTTCTTTAAATCATCTTTTTCCATGAACATATATACAACTAAAACTCAAAACAAAATTTTTACGAATGCAGAACGCCATGCATTGCCGTTTGACTGTGCGATATTCTTTTAATACATAGAAACACACCTATCAAATTGTGTTGGCCAACTACAAATTTTAGCATACAGTTGGTTGCACGAGACGTGAGACAGCCTGCCAGAATTTGTTCTAAATATGGGCAAATTGGCTCTATCTTGTGCAACATGGAGTGGATTAATCATTTTAGTGATATATAGTAAAATCAATACTAAGGTCTAAAGGTCTTCATTTCAAATTCAGGCTGTTAAACTGCCCATATATAGCACAAATCCTGGCGGTCTGACTCACGTCTCGTGCAACCAACTTAACTTAGTCTGCCTCTAGTGCAATCTACCATAAAATAAATGTATTAATAGAGAAATAAACAATTAAATTAAAAATTGACATTTAAATTTATTAATATAGGTAAAAACTAATGCACTCCCATAAACTTTGCATACAAAAACCATGAAAGATCTAAACAAAAGAATCAATTGTGGTTGTAGTAATATGTTTGTAATAACTGTATCCTATATATGCCAGATAAAAGAAAGTAAAATAAAAATATATTTATTTAAAATATGAATAAAACATATTTATCTTCTTCAAATTTAAAACAAATCGTTAGAGGAGAAATATAAGCCTACGCCTGGTTTATAAATAGCAGCTCATGGTCTGAAAGCTACTTTACACTACCTTTGTAAACAAATATTGAAAACACTTCCATTTCCCAAACATGTGGCATATGTGCCATGTCTACCAACTATCTCACATTTCCCCAAAACAATGGGTGAATTTTTAATTCACTATTTTAATTGTTAAAGAGCAATAGTCATATAATATTAATTTGAGTTTAATGTTTTTAAAAATTAAAACCCGATAAAAAAGTTACAAATAGATTAGTAGTCTATTTCTGTTGATATAAAAACATTTTTAGGAGTATTTTGTTTTGTTCAGGTGGCAGTTCTCACTGTGAGGAAGGTTTAAGGGAGGTTTGAGAATTCCGTTTTTCAATTGAGTAAGGTTTGAGGCCGGGTTGAGGAAGGTCTGAGGCCGGTTGGAGGACGGTTAGAGGTGAGGAAGGTTTGAGGGAGGTTTGTGAATTCCGCACTTTAGAGTGTGGAATTTATTGACTATATTTTGGAATGTTAATCCTTAAATACACATCTCAAACAATTTTCTAGCTTTAGTTCCTTAATCTACATAAGTTTCTGATTCCAACGGTATAAAAATATTTGGTATATTGAATATTATGAAAGCATAAATAATATTAAAACAAATAATTTTTGAAACGTGACATGAAAAGTTTCTAAGCGAGAAATTTTTTTATTTTTGGGCTAGGTAAAAACTTTCAGCAGCAAAGTTCCAGATTATGAGGTGATCTAAAAAGTTTACATTTAAATTTTCTTCGTAATATTTTTAGTTTGTCTAATAATCGAGCTCAAAGCAGTGGTTAAGGGGTTTTCTCCTGCTGCCACACTAGTGGTTATGCAACATCATGCTTATGCTGCATCGCTATACAAAACGTTTAATCGGGTGCGTTAATTATTATCTGGCATGTTTATTTAACGGAAATAGCTAAATTAATAATAAATTTGTACTGAGGATAAGTAAAAACACTATACATTGTAAGAAAGGGTTCATAAAATGGTTTAGACATGATTCCGGACATTGAAAATGAAGACGCCATTCTCCGAAATTCTCAGCAACCCGCCACGGACATGTTTTCACATTTTTCCGAGAAAATTATTCGCTTTAAAAATAAATGTTAAATGTAAAGATTAAAATTAATTTCATTATCTACAACTTTGTCGCTTGAAGTTTTTTTCTTTGCCAACGAATAAAAAAAATTACGCTTAGTAACTTTTTCCTGTTCTAGTTGTCTATTGATGTACGATTTTTGATCATAGAGTTTTCTAGTTTAAATTTAATGGCTAAAATATTTACACAGTCACAATCAGCAAAACTTTTTCTTTAAAAACATATATGTTTCAATGAATTTGCAAACAGTAGAGAAGCGTACAAGTGAGCGCGCGCACAATAGCATCGTTACATTTTAAGGCTTAAAAGCTAGAGTATTTTATCCAACAATAATAATTTCCTTAGTTTATTAAAACTCATTGCAATAGGCCTAGTTAAAAATCATCGTCCAAAAAATCTAGGAGTTCGGTGCACTCCCGATTAACTCGAGCAATTTGAGTTAGCAATGAGGTGCTTTGCGATGCTCATTTGTGTTTTTGCCTGATCTTCATAACACGAGTTGCGGTTTATAGTTCGAGTTTTGTATGCGTGAGCGTTCTAGGTGTATTTATAGAGTTCTATGGAAAAACTAACACAACACTTAATTAATAAATGTAAATATTTTATACATATATTTTTTAAGTTACATGTACTAGAATTTACTAATTAATTTCTTAAAACTAAACATAAATAAAATACTACTGCAACAATAAAGTAAGAACTACAACAAGTAAAGACATTTATTCGATAACATACAAGTGAGAAGAAAAAAAACTGCCAGAATTTACTAAATAATTTCTCTATTTAATATAATACTGAGCACACAACACCTTTTAACACCTTATTAACACCTTTACTGAAATGGTTACCTAACTAAATAAGTAGTTTAAAGCCAAGTATGAATCAGAGATGAGTGTAGGATGATTGTGGCCCAATCTTGTAGTCTTGTTACTGACTAAGGCTGACATTCTCCTTCGACATCAGGACTGTTAATTCATAGCCCAACAGCCAATGTGTGTGGACGATTCAACGCGATATGACTGGTAATATTTTTCATCGAGTCATAAAACTTCAAAATCACAGTTACCGATCACAGTATACACAGTTCACAGTTTCCTTCACCATTGGGCGCTCGGCGCTCGCGGTGACTATGGGGAGCGGTGACCCGGCGCCGATGGCAAACTACTCTAAACGTCTTCCTGCCGCGTGCCAGTCACCTTGCGGCAGATTCGGCAACGGGTTCGATCCTTGTTCATATTTTATTCACTTTCTATCATTGGGTGCTTTGCAGCCTCTACTATTGGAGTGATTTAGCCTTCAAATAACAATGAAAAAACAATGTTACCTGCCTTTCTAGATCAGGTAAACAAACATTCAAAATTAAAAATATATTCCAGGTATCCACAGTCTTGCACTGATTACATAGCCTTGCTGTAAAGACACCATTATAGCCACACGCATCTAACCTTTCTTGTTTTGAAGGTAATCTAGTATTTTCTCATTAATATGTTAACACCTAAGCACAACTGATTGGCAACAATGCAGTTTGCACTAAAAACACAAATTGTGCGATGGAATTTAAAAATGTTATTCCGCTATTTTAAATTTTTAATAGTATAAATTCAATTTTATTGTTCATAATTAATAACTTTAGGAAGAGTATAAGTAGTAGCCGCCATCATTACAGTAAATATTAGTTAACAACTCTCATTTTAATTAACCTTATGGCGAGAGAGATTCTTCTGAGATAGTGTCCAGCCCAATGAGGTTAAACTTCATATTATAGAGAGATAAACATGTTACTTTTTGTCCCCTGTTCGCACTGTTTCCTCGGTAACCATCCCACATTTACCCTTGTTTCCTTGGTAACCACTTTAAGCTATTCGGGTTGACCACAACATGATTAAAAATTATAGATTATACTTTTAAACATCTCATTATTTGTTGTTTAAAACCACTTCGATTTTATGGTCAGTGAGCAGGCTATTTAAGTTAGTTACAATAGAAACTACGAAAATGCATGAGTAAAATGGCACGTACCAGATGGGAAACTGAAAACTAAGAATTTTTAACCAAGGAAACGGCGGAAAAGGTGGTTGAAATGGCGAAAACCAACAGGAGGCAAATTTCCCTATCTTTGTAGCACTCTATATCTTGGTTAACCTTGTTGTTCTAGCCTTAATATAAACAACAGAAAAACCACGACACACTTAAGCTTCCTTTATTATAAATAATTATAGAAACTTGCACAAGAAGGACTATGGATCACAGAATAATATACCACACTGACATGTCACAAATAGGCATACTATGTGAGGCTATTGACACTAATTAATGCGAAAAATATCAACAGGCAGACGAAATGAAGAGGGCAATGGCAGACTCTCATTCCACCCCAACCTCCTTCTTGAGCTCTCATCACTGGCTGGCCGAGGGCGCCCCGCGCCCTGCCGTGTGGACCATGAGTTCCATTTTGTTGTTGTATAATTCAGTCTTACGCTCGGTAATATCGTCGATTATCCTAGTTCAAGAATGGCCCTGATTAAATTGTATTAATATAAATTATTGTTTTGTTTACTTAAGACGAAGTTTAAAGCTGTTACATGAGTCATCTTTGAAACAATTTTACTTTTTGTTGTTCGTATTCAGAGAAAAATGAGTCTGTTTCGGAAGTAGTGGGTGCCAAATAATCTCTACGCACGGTCATGTATTTATGTATCACTATGGCCATAGTCACTTGAATCGCGTGTTCTGCTATTAACTTTAGTAAGATTTTTTCAATAGTGTACAATTTCAATCAATTGTACAATTTTAAACTCATAAAAAGCAAAATTATTAATTTTTCACAAAAACTTTAAGATTTCATTTTGTTTACAGTCATTCATACAACAGGATTTATTATTAATTATTAGTAAGAATAACAAATTTAATTAAATTTGTGGTTGAAAATAATGAAGAAACACAATCGTGGTTCAAATAAAAAAGTTTACACTTTGAAACGCTTCTTACTGTAGGAAATAAAAAAAAAATTTGTATACTATCTGTTATCCGGCATGCTTTGTTATCCCAACCTGAGAATCTTTGCCGTTTGGGTGATCTACGGTAACTTAAGTCATTAACACCTCCTAAATGTGGACCTTTGTTTTTGTTATAACGAATCTTTCTTCAATACTTAAAAAATGAAACTTACCCTAATACTTTAAATGAGAATGTATGTTTATAGAATTAATTGCAAAGAAACATTTATTTCTATACGTTGCGTTCATTAAAAATCGGATAAAATACACCAAAAAAACCTTACATGGGTACGTTTATGACGGTCCTAAAGCTTGTAACATACCACGCAAATGGGGAAAAAATATGTCCGTCTCCTCGTTCTAAGCTACCTCACCACCAATTATCAGCCAAATCAGTTCAGCCGTTTTAAAACTCAATACAGTGTAACCAACACGAATTTCTTTTATATCCTATACTATAATACGAATAATATCTGGAGGGATGTGTGTTCCACGATCACGGAATCTAGCGGGTAGATTTCGTTTAAACTTTGCATTTAAGAGTGTTTTGGCCAAAAATAAGTTTAGAAAAGGCCTCAAACCCAAAAAATCTAATTTTGTCTAAATTTAGGTTTAAAAATCGTAATTTTTAACATTGGTCTTATGAGTTGCTATTTTGGTAGCGAAATAACAACGAAAGGTATACAAAAATAAAGGAACATTAATGTTAAGCAGACTTTTTGAAACAGCTGTTAACAGTGAAGAGGTATAGTTGGTTGTTGGGGGAAATTTAATAGCTTTATTACTAGTCCAGGAGCAAACTGCACATATCAGACTTCCGTGGGATTTTTTGTGAAGGGAAGGTGTGACTATGTGGAATCTCTTTATTATATGTCACATAATAGTGTAGTACCGGGTGTTTACCTTCAAATTGCGGTGGGTTGTTTTTATGAGGTCGTAAATCCAAAATGGCTGCCATATGTGACATCTATTCATTAAATTAATAATAACTCTTTCCAGAGTAAAATAATCGAATTTCAGTTTACACCATTGAATTTAGCTTGAAAAAACAAACAAATTGGTATTTTGAATCATTGCTCTATATCCATTGGTTACCGAGATATTGAAAGCGTAAAACATAGAACATTGTCCCCCATGTTATCCTTATGGGAAATAAGTAAAATTCTATAACTCGCTTATTTCTCAACACATCTTAATAAAACTTGGTATGTGGCATCATCTAGTTGAGATCTACTTGATTATGGCCTAAAATCCCCAATTTTTACATTTGCGTGGCAGCAAACCTGCATACTTATTTCCCATGTTATTCTTATGGAGAATATTTTTACATGCTTATTTATGAACATACAACAACAAAACTTGATGTGAGGCTCCATTTAAATTATTTGTTGAAGCATTTGAAATTCGCTGAGTATGCAGGTCTGCTGCAACGGGGGTCTTAAAGTTATAAAAAATCTTACAAATTATAGGTGGAAAATAAAATAAAATAAGCTAGGCATTTTTTGTGAATTTGTGTTTTTTTTTATTATTGATATTATGAAAAAGTACTTGATGGATTTATATATATATATTTTTTAAGACAATTGCATAAACTTCATTTATTTAGGTAGATTCATTATAATATCTCCAATACCTTTTGTGCGGTTATATATTTAATGTTTTTTTTTTTATAAAAATAAAATATTATTCAAAATTATTTTTCAGTCCCTAATAAACTTATAGACCCAAAACTACCTAAATCTTTGCATAATGTTGTCTAGAATAAGGAGTAAAAATTCAATAATGTCGCTCAATTGGTTCTCAAGATATATCAAACTTCCCTTAAAAAGCATGAAATTCGAAATGCTGGAAATGCTAGAATGAGAGCGTGTAGCGTAACTATAGAAATAAAGGAAAGTAAACTGATGAATATAGCTAAAAACTTCGTTATTGTTATATTAGCCTATATACATACCAAATTTTTTAATATTCATCAGGCCTAGAAGTTTTTAAAAATGATAATTTATTTATTATGAAAAACCCTTCAATAATAGGCTAATGTTTTTCATAATAAATAAATTATCCGTTTTAAAAACTTCGAGGTCTGATGAATATTTAAAAACTCGATGTGTATATAGGGCTAATATAACAATAACTCAAGATATTTTAGCTATATTCATCAGTTTATTTTAATTTATTTCCATGGTTACGGTACACGCTCCCCATTCTAGCGTTTCCGCATTTCGGAATTTCATGCTTTTTACGGAAAGTTTGATATATCTTGAGAACCATTGAGCCACATTATTGAATTTTAGCGAATTTCCCATAGGGAATAAGCTATTACCGTAGGTCTCATGTAAGACCTAAGCCCGGGACCATGTTACTTTTTCGTTTTGAGGAGCCCAGAGACCAAAAATAATAGTCATTAAAATTTATATATATATATATATATGTATATATGTATATATTTATATATTTATATATGTATATATGTATATATATATGTGTCCCTAGACACGATAACTCTCGTAAAAATGGTCCGATCGACACCAAATTTGGTAGAGATGTGTAATCCTACATTTATTCGGATGAGTTCGTAAACCAGACATATCGACCTACCGGAAGGGGTAGTTTTGGGGGGTTTTGTACCCCAAAAATGGGTTTTTTGCATTTTTTATATGTAAATTAAAAAATTTAAAATTTTTATTTTGACCATTGGATTTAGCTCAAAAAAACACACAATTTAGTATTTTGAAGCTTTGCTCTATCTCCATTGGTTACCGAGATATTACAAAGTCTAAAGACAGTGCATTGTCTTTTGGGGCTCCAATGTTAATCTTATGGAGAATAAGGATGTGTTAATATTTCACTTATTAACCAATATTTTTGGATGAAACTTGGTATTTAGCTTCATTTGGATGAGATTCAACCATTTATGTAAAAAAATGGTTTTTTGTTCTTATCATGACAGCAAACCTGCATACTCTTTTCCCATGTTAATCATATGGAGAATAGTCAAACTCCTTTATTTATGGACAGATATTGATGAAACTTAGTACATGGCTTCATATGGTCAAAATAAATTTTGTTATGATAAAAACCTACTTTTAGTGTTCCCCATGGCAGCATACCTGCATACTCTCCCTATATTTATCATAAGGAGAATAGCCATTTATTTCCCCATTTATGAGCATGTGATTTTATTTGGTTTACAGTTTTATGTGGTCAAAATTAATATTACTAATTTGGAAATTCGCTGAGTACGCAGGTCTGCTGCGACGAGGAGTATTTACTACTTATTCTAGACAACATTGTGCAAATATTTAGGTAGTTTGGTCTATAAGTTTAATAGGGACTGAAAAATAATTTTGAATAATATTTTATTTTTATATTAAATATGTCAATATTTAATATTTACATATTAAAAGAATAAATTTAATTTACGGCCTTTTGGAGCACAAAAGGTATTGGAGATATTAAAATGAATCTACCTAAATAAATGAAGTTCATGCAATTGTCTAAAAAAAAAATCAAAATCCATCAAGTAATTTTTCATAATATCAATAATAAAAAAAACACAAATTTCACAAAAAATGCCTAGCTTATTTTATTTTATTTTCCACCTATAATTTGTAAGATTTTTTTATAACTTTAAGACCCCCCGTTGCAGCAGACCTGCATACTCAGCGAATTTCAAATGCTTCAACAAATAATTTAAATGGAGCCTCACATCAAGTTTTGTTGTTGTATGTTCATAAATAAGCATGTAAAAATATTCCCCATAAGAATAACATGGGAAATAAGTATGCAGGTTTGCTGCCACGCAAATGTAAAAATTGGGGATTTTAGGCCATAATCAAGTAGATCTCAACTAGATGATGCCACATACCAAGTTTTATTAAGATGTGTTGAGAAATAAGCGAGTTATAGAATTTTACTTATTTCCCATAAGGATAACATGGGGGACAATGTTCTATGTTTTACGCTTTCAATATCTCGGTAACCAATGGATATAGAGCATAGATTCAAAATACCAATTTGTTTGTTTTTTCAAGCTAAATTCAATGGTGTAAACTGAAATTCGATTATTTTACTCTGGAAAGAGTTATTATTAATTTAATGAATAGATGTCACATATGGCAGCCATCTTGGATTTACGACCTCATAAAAACAAACCACCGCAATTTGAAGGTAAACACCCGGTACTACACTATTATGTGACATATAATAAAGAGATTCCACATAGTCACACCTTCCCTTCACAAAAAATCCCACGGAATACAGTTTGCCCCCCGACTATACCGTGACACTATATCAAAACTAAATTAAAACTAACAAGCAAGGCTCGGTTAACCTGGTACTAGAGTATGATTCAAACTACTTGTATGTTACCAGTTACTGTTCATTCACAACATTCTTTTGTATACATGTTAAAGTTTCAACTTATTATTAAATTTGTTTTTATACAGTTCTATAAAAATATTTTGTAGATAAAAAAACATTGGAACTTGCAAGGCCACTGACTCAGAGTACTAAAGCGTAGGAAACAATTACAGTAGTATAGGCCGAACTTTCTTTTAGGTTAATAAGTATTGCTGGACAACCGTTTAGGTCGAGTTGTTTTTGCACCCATTCGGGACAAATATATACACGCATTCTACTTTATAAATATAGATTAAACGTTTAGTACACTATACGATACGGCACACCAAGCAATATGACTTATATTTCTTAACAGAGCTGCGTAATCACTATACTATTAATCTGCAAAACTAAAATACCATAATGTATCAATTTGTTCTTACAGTATATTAAATTACGCATGCAAACCGTAAAGGATCTCACTTCGACCGCAACCAGATAGAGTGTGTGTAAACACCAGCGAGAATGTCGAACAATAATCGGGGAGTTGCAGACGGATCTCAGTGTGACCGTGGTAGTTAAAGTGTGTATAGCCAAGGTCAAAATGGACCTCACTGTGACCTTACATACCGGATCTCACTTTGACCGCAAAAAACGATATGGTTAAATTTAAAGCTATAACAAATCTGACGAGACTGGGCGTATTGTACAAACTACAGGGAAGAAAAGTGTCACTTATTTTATTAAAAAACCACTCCTTCTAGTGGATCTCATTCCGCTGGATTTTTACATGGATCTCGTTGCGACTTATATGCGCGTATAGGTGTGTGTGTGTGTGTGTGTGTGTGTGTGTGTGTGTGTGTGTGTGTGTGTGTGTGTGCCACTACGGCTTTGAAACCTGAGCTATAACCATACATATACTCCAACATTCCAATTTTTATCACGTAAAGTGTGAAATACCATGGATTAAAATAGGTATTGCATATGCCAATATCAGTGGTCACAAATGGGTTAGGGACACTAACCTGGGGGCCGATTATTTGCTTGATGTACTTAAAACAAATCTTTGGCAGTAATTATACATTTATTCACAGATGCACATAAGGACAAGCTCATTCATTCTGCTCACTCACTCTTCAGAATGTTTTAATAAAGGTTTTGCACTCTGGTATTAATTTGCTGAACTATATTTTGAAACTGCAATGTAATTTGAAACAGAAACTGTACGGTACTATTTACATTGATAAATGGTAATCTTTACAGTAAGGAAGTATGTGGTATTTTTTTATGTTTTAAAATATTTCTTCTTTTTTTATTGTTAAACAATTTCAGACATGAAAAATCCAAAGACAAACCAAAAATCACCCGGTTTCACTCCCCAAGAACGAGAAGATATGACAAAGCTGCTAAGTCAAGGTTTTGTGGATACATTTAGACACTTTTACCCAAAGAGAGAAGGAGCTTATACATGGTGGAATTATGTCGGAAACTGTAGAGCAAGGAATACGGGATGGTAAGTTACTTAAATGGCATTTGATCAGTTCACTTACTTTTTGCAGACTTGAAAAATCCCAAGACCAACCAAAAGTCAGCTGGATTTACACCTGAAGAGAGGGAAGACATGACTAAACTGTTAAGTCAGGGGTTTGTTGACACATTCCGTCACTTATATCCAGACAAAGAAGGAGCATATACTTTCTGGACCTACATGAGCAATGCAAGAGCTAAAAATACTGGATGGTAGGTCACATAGAATTCATCTACCGGTTTGGTCATGTTTACAACATTAAATCGCCTGACATATGTATGGGCCTACCAATAATAATTATCACAAATTTCATAGTCCTAGGTTATAGTCTAGTAGTTTAGAAAATAATATTGATTGTGTGAGAGTAAAATATGGATAATGAATCATACAAACCTCTGAAGTTTACTAAGCTTGGATTCTCGTGAATTTTCAATTGTGAGATGCACTTGAATAGTACTATGTAATAATTGTAAAGCCTTAAGCAAATTTTACAACTTCCTGCATGAACTGTAAAGAAATTAACAAAGATTAAAAAAAGACGTTTTTAGTTAAGTAATAAAAACTAACATCATAAAAAAATTCCCAATTTTTTTATGTTTTTCCTGATAAATATAATTTTGTTTCTTAGGTTGAAGAGATCAGCAAAACCCCCCTGTGCAGTAGTAGAAATATAATGACTGGCACTAATCATTGACTGTATCCACTAATTGGAATAGACTTCTCATCCATTGCATATTTTCTATAGTACTGTACAAAAATGTGTACAAAAAAAATAAAAAATTACTGGAAGGTCTATATTTGCTGTGCCATAGGCGCTGCAATCAATGTTGTTATTTATCCAGCTGGTTTTACTTTGCTGCAAAACCATTATCACAACTTAAACCAGAATCCTCAGTTTTTTTTTTAACCTTTATTAAGAAGAGTGTCAGAACCGATTATCGTTCCATCGTAAATTGGTTTCAAACTCGCCCATGGTATGAGAAGTCTATTTATTTTAGTGTATATAGTAAATGCTAACGGTGCAATAACAAACCACATACTATATTTTATGCATTTGATGAAATCTACACATTTTTGTATTAAATCACTAATTAAATACTTATCCAATAAAATCGGTGAAAAGCAAACCTTAAGTTATTGTTACAATTTTACTGAATAGTTTGTTTATTTTTAATTTTAAATTTAAAAAAAATGTTAAAACTTAAATGCTTTCATGTAAATGTATTTAAATTACAGCTAAGATCAGAAATTATTCCTACATTTAGAGCACCGAGTTCCATGCTCGTCATGATGTTATGGTTATTATCGGTGCGAAGCAAAGAACTTTCTCTTTTTGTATCTATTTGGAATTCTCTAGGAACTGTGTTATGTTTTAATTTCTCTGTGCAGAATTACCAGTAGTTTATCTATTGTCCACCATTCTTAAAGATATTTATGAAAAGTATGTCTGATATTTAATCTCACATATTATCTTAATCCTAGATTATTTAACTTTTATAAAGTAAATGGACACCTTTGTTGTTGGGACAGGAGACTAGACTATTTCATTGTGTCGGAGCGCCTGCTACCCAATGTCTGTGACAGCGTCATCCGAGACAAGGTTCTTGGAAGTGATCATTGCCCCATCACACTCTTCTTACACATTTAGACCTCGTAAGTATCTTATTGATTAGAGTTTTTAGTATAGGATTTAGTGGTTAAAGTATTACTAGTATACGTGTTGCTCGAAATCGAGCAATTTATTTTCATTCAATGCAAATGTTAAATTTAGCTCTAAATCAATGACATCCGACCAATCCAATATTGTGAATTTCTTTAATCACCAAAACTACACGTATTTACAGCTGATTATTAACAGATGTTTAAAATGCTTTATTTAATCCCAATGTTATTTAAATGGGAAATTTTGAGATTTTAATTGTGGATAGCGCCTTTATTTTCAGTCCGATTCTTATCAGTTTTTGGCGGAAACAACTACAGGCCAAGCCCTATCCAACGACACCAAAAACTTGAAAATCGGTTGAAAATCGTAGGAGGAGTTCTCAGGACAAAAAAACCCTTAGCGTATTAAATAAGTATAGATAACAGGGTGTCCACAAAATTAAATTTCCCGTATTTTCCCACCGACAATTCACATTTCCTGCTGGTTACTACCGCCTTTTTAACAAATGTAGTACAAAATTCTTTTAAAAATAATTATTACTATTCATCAATAGAGGCCCAAAAGCTGTCACTAGGGGAAGAGGCAAACACCTCTAATTGGCGGACACAAGCTCTGTCAGTAACAGTAAACTCCCTCTTAACCGGCTACCTTGGGACCAGGCCTCGGCCAGATAACGATCTGGCGGGTTAAACCGATGTAAATTTTAAAATGCCAGTGTACAATTTTATATGGGCCTAATTTTATCTTGCTAACATCCGACACTCATGAAATCCAAGACTAAAAACTAAACTAATAATTATTCATTTCTGAAATAAGTATACTGGATAGTAGGTCAAAATGCATTTACTTCCGGTGGCATACACTTCTGTCCAGGACATTTTAATTGGTTTGAGCACGTCAGTATGATATAACGTTGAATGATACAGTAGACAAGAAAACAGTTTCCAGCGAAACAGGGTCGGTTAAAGCAATGTTAAATTTGAAATGGCCAGATAAAAAGATGTTGTTTTTGTGCCAGGGTAGGCTGGTTAAAGCGGAGACCGGTTAAAAGGTGGCCGGTTAAGAGGGAATCTACTGTAGCAACGAAGAGTGCCCACTGATCTGCAAAAAAAAAAGTTTCCGATCGCCAGACACAATCGCCCCAGTGGGCAAACATAATCACCTAAGACCAGCGGACACGATCCCCTGGGTCGACTAGTGGACATGATTGTCAAAGACCGGCAATCACAATCGGCAAACCCAATTGCCCCAGACAGCAGACATGATTGCCTAAGACCTGTGGTCACTATCAACCCGGTGGGCAGATATAATTGCCTAAGAAAATCCGCATCTTCAACAAGTCCGCGTATCATCTTAGGCAGTTGTGAACGGACCACGTCACAACCGTCCAAGACCAGCAGACACGGTCGTAATAGTCGGCAGACATGATCGCATAAGAGCGGCAGACACAATTGCCGTAGTTGGCGGACACCATAGTCCCGGTCGGCAGACATGATTGCGGAAGACTCACTGGCAGGATCACCCTGTTAGGTGGACACAGTCGTGCTTGGCTACGAGCGTCTCCGATATAATTGAGAAAAAATAATGATTGAATCTGTAAACCAATTCAAAGCTGACACAGCTTTTTTAGTTGTGACTGTACCTTCAGATTAGTTTAAGCCAATGAGCAGCATGTGTATGCTGTAAAGAGCTGCCACTGTCTCAGTGTAGTGAGTGTTTAGCAATGGCAACAGGTCAGCAGAAAACAGTGCGGGTGGTAGTTTTAGCCCAAATTATGTTGTAACTGTTAAGTGTACTATCCATGTGTTTATGGTAGCAATCTCTCTCATTTCACTATAGAATTTGATGGTGGTATGAATATTTTTAGGAATTTATAAGTGGTGACTGGAAGAAGTACCCACTCACTCCAATTTGTCAAATGATAGTGTTTCAATTCAAGCAAATATTATTTATAATTGCCTTAAAATATCATCCCCTGGAAGCTTCGGAAACCTTGCAGAGCAATGAAGTGCTAAACAATGAAATTGTATTTTTAATAAGTGACTTGATGTGTTCCAATTAGCCTTAAGAAGCCAGTACTAATCCATCTCAGTTAGAATGGGTGAAAAGATTTTTTTGCTGCTGCAGCCTTTTTTTGAAGACCCTAATTGTTGTCAAAACCAGAAATGTAAAATCCATGCGTCTTAATGTCTGTCTGACCAATGAGCCCAAGAAGTTGTTGTAGTGTGTGTATTAAAGTGACTCTTTTTTTTCTATTTTATTTCAGATCACGTCACAGTGGCCTATGCAATCCACGTAAATCACAACTCAGGGATGACTCATAGCATGGCTGTTGCCCATTTTTTTCATTTCTCATCAAATAGATGTTTAAAAAGTCATATTATGTTGTATTAATATTAATAGATAACAAACTTATTCTATGTATTTGCTTTTCAATTCCAGTTCTAGATTATGTTTTTCAGTTTGTTTAATGGTTTTGTAAAACATAAACTCATAAAAAATGTCATGAAACTATATGAGATTTTAAATTGATATAAAATTTGGCTGGAGGCTGTAATTTATATTGCACTTTAATGTTTATAGTTGATAAAACATTTTCTTAGTTTTACATTTGTTAAAAAAAATCTCAAAATCTGTTCTAAGTATGGTTGTACTGTGTGACTTCAATAAATTCTAAGGTTCAGGATGTCCTTTACTTTAAGGACCCATTGTTAACTAAGAATAATGAAAATAATTTTTTTGTTTGACAAATGAAAAGTTTTGAAATCCTTGATGTAACCTCATTTTATGTTTGTTTTGTTGAATAAATTTTTTTACTTTCTCTGGTGTGTATTTGTTAACATATTTGCTTCAGCCCTGAACATTATGGCATGAATAAATTTTACTATTTGAATAATGAAAAACCTTTATTTGTTTGTTTGTAGGCATTATAAACAAATTCCTAATATTATGAAAAATTTTTGGTGTGGCCCTGCACATTCTTGTTAAAATTATATGGTCTGATCAAAGTTATACACATAAAGGCTAATTATTGTATGGAAATGAAACACAATCAGACAAATATATAATAAATATTTTTTATTTTTCATAAATAAAATAGTAAAATTAAAGACTATTTTGGTTAAATTGTGCTTGAAGCTTCAAGCTAGAAGTAAACAAACTCATCGATTGAATGAGAATCAGTCTTTGTGAATGAATGCTTCATTTGCAACACCACAAACTAAACGATGACACAACAATAAATATAACACAGTAGTAAAAAACTAATCTAAACTGTACAGGAAAAACTTACATTTACATGGACTAGTAAGGTCAAGATTTGATTCGGTAAAGTGCGTTAAATTATAAAAAATTTGAATTCAACTATTTTAGATATGAAATAATTTTTCATAGGTAGCCGACAAATTTATTATAATGTTAAAGAATTTGGATGGTTTTTTATGTGTAATAATTTTGTTCTGTCTTTTACTACCGGTATAGCTCATAGATTTACCGTAATTTGTGGAATCAAGAAAACTGCAGTATTTATAGTCTCAAAATTTGTTCCAAAATTGTTTCAATGCTCAAGATTGAGTTTTGGTAAATTATAAACTAATAATGAAGCAAATAAATAATCAGTGTGTACTAAACAAGAATAATGAGATTTTTGTATACTAATAGTATAATAGGACTTCTAGTAAAAAAAAAAAAAATACATTCGTTGCATTCCCCTGAGATCTGTGATTGGCATTAGCAACGCGTGCTACATTTAAACTGGTGATGTAAATTATGCTTCGACCCAGAAGCGTGTTTTTGAAGAATGAACATAACATCGGTGATGTTTTGACAAAAGTACATTTTATAATTGACAATATTATAAGGGAGTCTTATATTTAAGAAATATGTCTACATTTGTCAACATGTGATGCTTTTTGAACAATTTGTTTATAAAACCAAAGTATTACGTCAAAAAATATAACTATAAGGTTTTAAAATATATTTCACACATTAAGTATATGAAGTTATATTAACAGAAGCATTAACAGATAAAAGTAACAATAGCTTACAAAAACAAGAGTAGATTCCAGGCAGCATAACATTTGGCTTTGCCTTTTGTACTGGTGCTAAAAAATGTCCTACTAGTTACTGATATTTTCTAGTTACACTGTTGGCTAAACTAAAACACTCACTTATAAACACACAACTATTGCTTTGGCTAACGACGGCTTGCGGACGGATTAATATGTTCAGCACTTCAGTAAATTATCACAGATGAGTTGAAACTAGGCACTGGTCAGATACTGATCACTCTCACTTTGGCTCAACTGAGTTGCAATGTGGATATTGTCAATGAATGTTAATGAATTTATAAATATTAAAATGTTTGGTTTAAAAAGAATTATTTCCCACCATGATATTCATATGTCTTTGCTTATAATACTGTTTAAAAATGTATACTTAACAAATTTTCTTTAAACCTTATTCTTAAGGGAGAATTTTTGTTTAAATTTATGTACTAACATTTACTAATCAAAGGTCCTGGCTGGCAGACCTAAGAGGAGGGTGATAAAAATGTTTTCATATTAATTTTCTAAGAATCCAGGTAGGATATAGTTTTTAAAACTTCATGTTAAAAAAATACCTTTATATGATAAACTGTTTCATCCACCATTGACATTACTGTATCAGTTGAGCCATGTAAAGTTACCTAAATGTATATTTACACAAAGATCAATTAATCTGCTAATGCCTCAGTGCCTGTGAAGATCCAGGCTTTTATCTACGTGAACAGTTTCTAATACGATTGAATCTTCGTTGATTGGAGCCGCTGCATCGACGAGCCTCTCCGAACTCGAACTTTCTACAACATTGTCTCTCGGCCGACGCATACTACTGCGTAATATCGTCGCAACATCATCTGCAGTTAGGGTGGAATAATCTGTCCGGTTAACTATCACATCACTGTGGTCCGTGTTGTGATTCTGGTGCATTTCCACAAGTACTGTCGAGTAGTCGGGAGGTGGGGGCAGCCGAGGTCTCGCCGATGGTTCACTCGATTCTCCGCTACCGATCGCTGTCGTTATTCGTCGCATGCTTCGTCTAAAACTCTGTCGCAAGAGTTTGGCAATCCTGTAACAAGTCAAGTGTTCTAGTACAGACCTTTAGGAACCCTTGGCTGGTGATTATCCAAAATTACAGTTTAAAACTGAATGCAACTCTTTTGAACTAAGATTGGAAATAATATTCAAATTATGATTATAAGCAAAAGTATAACTCTTTGTTTTAGCATTTAGAGGTTAATGATCTGTTACCTTTTAAAAAGTTGGTTTTAAGGCCACTGTATTCTACACAACTTAGGAACTACACTGGAGCCTCGCTAATCTAAACCAAGTTAATCTGATTTTCCAGATGATAGTCTCAATCTCAAATCGGAAATATTATAAAAAGCAATATAAAGGATATAATAATGATTGGAAATGAACAATATTACATGTTTTTTTAATAAAAACAAGCTTACAGGTTACTTAGGATGTTGGGAATGCCAAAATAGTTGTACTGTATAGAATTACCAAAGAAAGTTTAATTTACTAAGCATTGTTTACTTCCTTATGATCTATTCTTTGACATCCAGTAGAGGGTTTAATTTTCCTAGAGATAAGTCACCCTACCAAAGACTTTGCAAATCAAAACCAGGCCTGAACATAGGGGGGAAGGGCAGGGGGACAAAATTCTCGGGGCCACGGGCTTTAAATATAATAATAATATTATAAATATGACAAAAAACCCTTTTAATGAAATTTTTTTTTTAAATCAAATTTGCATGTGGTCTTAGTTATAAAATTATCACAATGAATACTATGCAATTGGAATAGGCCGTAATGAAAATAAATTGGGAAGGCATTGTACCATAGCCTCATTTAAAATACTAGGCCGCGGCCAATGAAATACGGCAATGCTGTATTTTAGGCTGTCACAAGAGCGCTGCTGCATTTAGTTCAGAAGGAGTGCTCAAATGTTTTTAATCGGATTTCAGCAAAAAGTCTTCTAATCGTGATTTTTAAGGTTTATCAGGTGAAATGTTGTACAAGTGTGTTGTACTAGTGTGTACCAGAAATGAGAAATTTCCAGATATGAGTGATTTGTTATGAAGAAGAACACAATATGAAGCTTAAATTGCCGTCTCTTTAAAAATAGCTCTTGCTAGTTCTTTTAAAAACATAATTTAACTCAAGCTGATAACGTTTTTCGTTCAATGAATTTACAGTCTTTGACAAACAAGAATATTAAAAATGCAGAGGATTGTTTTTCGAAAGTAGAACCAGATAAGTGCGGGCAACAAGAAATAGGCCTACGGACGGAGCCTAGCTGGCCAAGCGGGGGCTAAAGGATTGCGACATCTTATGGTGCGGCTCGGTATTAATGGAGGCTATGGCATTGCATGTGGGAGCACAAAGAGGGATAGTTGAGTGAATTGATTGTAAACTAATGAAAATAAAATGTTTGATTGTTTTAATAGTCCAGTTAATATGAGTGTCCATCATTAAATATCTCGTTAGCGAATTTTCACTTTTTCCTGGATTTCTTTTGAATTGGGGGGGGGGGGGGGATTTTTGGGAGGGGCCCAGTCAAGTCGCATTCCCGGGGCCCTGCCTGGCTCTGGGGGGCCCTGATCAAAACCAATTATCATACATAGTAATAAATTATGGCTTATTTTTCTTCTAATTTTCATGAATTAAAAAAATGTCAAAAAGCATAAAATAAAAAAATATTAATACGTGATTCCTACAGTACAGATTAATTTTGTAATCTTTTATTTTGTTTATTCTTTGAATAATATGTAAAAAGTAAAAATGGTTTTTTATGTTCTTTTTAGTGTATTTCTGTAAGGATATAATGTTAAAAATATTTAGTGTAATGAGTCTCCTTTTATAAATGTTTATTTGGTTAATCTGAACTAGGTTTGGTTCCAATTAGTTCGGATTAGCTGGTACAAGTGTACTAAACTTGAGAATAAGAAGGATCTTTAAATCAAAACACACTCATAATGCTCCTACGTTCTACTTTATTACAATATATGTACAAGTAAATAATATAACTACACAGTCTACATGCGAGTCATTAGGAACTCTTTTGGGCAACCCGACACCATTGTTAAATTTAGGTACAATATAAGATGATGAGGTGTTAGTGAAGCATAGGTCTACGGGTTAGTCCGTGTGCGTCGCATGATGCGAGGGGTGAGGCGTGCCAGTAGATGGAGGACGTACCTGGCACCGGTGGCGGGTGGTGTAGGAGGGGGGAGGGGTGTACTTGGGAGGGGGATCCTCCACAGCGACACTGCTCACGGCCGCCGCGCTGCTCTCGAGGTCCGTCTGAGCCGTGAAGTCCAGCACACTCGCAACGCTGCCCAGCTCTGGCCGGTACAGCATCTGGATGCGCTGCCAAACAAAGTCCTTTTTAATTAGTCATCTTATATTAGAAGCCTGAATTTCTAACATACATTAGAAAATGTTACCCACCGTGAAGGTTAGAAAGTTGCTAATAAATTTAATGCCCATTGGATTGCATTTTTTGCTTTTAAAGATTGTATCCTAAGTGCACCTTACATTTGCAGCATTATAAATTGTAATGCATATGTTGAACCCATAACCATAACAGACTAAACCACTGCTGTTGAATGCATATTGAAACACTGACTGTCAAATACTAAAATTACAGCTCTTGAGCACTTTGTCACCGCATATTCCACTTCTACAAAATATAAGTTACTTTTGAAATTTCCTTAAAAATAAATCCCAATCATTATTTTTTAAATCTAAAATAAATAATTTTGTATAAATTACCAAATTGGAAATATCAAATTACATTTTTATTTCAAGTAAAGGACTCTAAAATCTTTACTGGGTGGTGAACACCTTACTCACATCGAAGATGTCTGGAGGCCCATCAGATAAATATCGGCAACTCTGTACCAGTCCGATGAAGGGAATGGTCAGCAAGGGCAGTATCTGCAGCAGACAGCCAAACTCGCGTGACCACGACGGCCAATAGTCGTAGAACATGGGAGCGCTCCATCTGAACCACTCACGGAACTGCCTGTTCCTGAAGATTGTAATAAACACTATCTGCAGGCAGAAAAATAAATTACTAGTCTTTTTTCAAATAAACTTGTACATACAGCATACAGAAAATAGAACAGCATTATTTAACAACCAGGGCATTTTATATTTTTTGGTCCTAAATTGTTATTACAGTACAGAATCAATATTATCAAATCTAATCGTGACCAAATGTAATTCAGGTAATTAAGCATGAAAACTATTTACCATTTATAACCACTAACAGTTCATTGACTGTTTTCAAACAAAAATACTTCCAAATAATCAATATATTCTTCAATAAAAAATAAATAAAAAACAGATTTCTTATTTTTTCTGTAGACCGTTGTGATATGAAGTGTTGCAAAAGTTTTTTTCAAAAACTGTATACTGTATTTGTAGGACGTGCAGAGCTCCGAATAGTCGACTCTAATGTATAATAATTTTTTCTCTCTACTTTTTAGTATGTTTATTTAAGAAATGCACAGTATTTTAACATAAAACTAAAAACAATTTTAGTTCTACTATTGTTAACAGATGACCTTAGCTCACTTCTGTACTTCAACTTGAAGTACTGTTTAAATTGGTTGAGTCTCCTCATTTACATCAGACAGTACCAGGGGGACCTAGGCCTAGCTTAAGCTCGGTAAAATTATTACTTTTGTTCTCACACAAAGCTCGTTCGCTCCACTCACTCGCCCTCTTCCGTTTTAAAGACGAGCTCGTTCGCTTCGCTCACTCGCCAAGCCGACGGGTGTTACACTTTGGTATAATTTTCAGGTTAATTACTACCTACTACTAATTACTTTTTTGGTATACTACAGGTTAAAGATGTAACACATTGGTTTATATCAGCTGATTTTTGTTCAATTAATAAAATCTCCATATGGATAGCATGGGAGCTTTGAAGGGCTCTAGCGCAAAACCGGATTTTTCCCAGCTATGGGACCAGCTCCAATCGATTTCTGGAGGCCAAAACCCCTATATTCAATAAAAAATCCTTGGAGTGAAAAAAAACTTTGCCCTTACAAACAGAGCTTGTTTTAGAGTATAAGATAAGATATGAATTTAAATGGAGCTTTTTATGTAGAAATCAATCAGTTATCTTACCAAATCATTAGAACATCTGATAATAAATTTAATTATTTATAGATTTAAATATCCCATTACAATTCTTAGCAAACAACCAGTGATTGTAACAAGACAATTACCATCATAAGCACAGGCAGTATGACGTTCCAAACGAATGAGAGCAGAGGAGCAATGAAGTTCTGTAAGAAGGCCCCAGCCCGAGAGAAGAGGGCGGCAACAACGGTCTCACCGCTGTAGGGACGCCCCCGCACAACGAACACGGCCATCAGCTCGACCAGGTACAGACACAGGATCCACCAGCCTCCGCCCACGCTGTAGTCCAGGAAGTACACCACAAATATGCCAAACTGCAAACGATTGTATTGTATGTTTAGTGTACTAATTTAAAACCACAAATAGTATTCAGTGACGTTTTATAAGTGCATTAATTTTTAGATCCAAGGCTATTCCCAAGGCTCTTGGGTATGAAATCCCCTGATTTAAGATCTCAAACAGTAAATGTCTTAAATTAATTTTTGCATCTTTGCCAATTTAAATTGTACAATGAGAATTTGATTCAGGTATCAAAACCATGATTTCTTGAACTGGAGGCTTAAGACTTTTGATTGTTAAGCTGACAGCTTGTCCAAGATACTAGAGATTTGCCGTTTTCTGATTTATTGTTCCGGATTGTAATCTCAGCATGATTGATTAGCCCAAGAATGAAGAATAAAAAATAAGAAAATGAGCATTGTTCAAAATTTACAAATAAAAGGTTTTAACTAAAAACCCAAATAAGAGAAGTGTTATAATTATGTTTAGTTCACCTAAAGTGTACGATAAAAGATATGTAAATGTAAAATCACCATACCTGCGTGGCCATGGGGAGACCTAGAATGAAGCCACAGGCACACGTAAAGAATGTTATAGTAGTTTCCCAGTTTTTTAGCTTCTTGATATTGATGGCCATGATTCCAGTGATTAAACAATGCCAGATCGCCAACTGTACAGAAGGATAAGAATTTGTTAGAGATGAATCATACAAGTAGATATTTTCCATATCTGTAATTTACCACAAAAGTTTTAGCACAAAATTCTAAGTTTTAGCAAAAGAAATTTTTACATATGTTCCCTTATATTAGTAAAACAGTAGTAACTTCTCATATATAAACATTACAAGAAATTGTCTCTATAAAATGAGCAAGATATTGCAGCCTAACGGAAGAACTATTAAGAGTCATCTTCACCCCTGGGCCAGTAGCCCATTGTTGCGCAGTCAGCAATGTTAACCATACGGCTTTTAATACAAAACATGTTACTTGATTTTGGATGCCGTTTTTCAACCGATTTTCTTTAAATTTGGTAAGTGTTTAGTTGAATAGTTATATTAGGTCCCTCATACCTCAAAATTTCGAAAATTTTACTAAATTTGAAATATTACTAAGGAAAATCGAGTTACTTTGCCATGTCACAGAGAGTAATATTTGTTAAATTTTCAAAATTTCGAGGTATGAGGGACCTGATATATAACTATTCAACTAAACACTTACCAAGTTTAAAGAAAATCGGTTGAAAAATGGCGTCTGAAACCGGGGAATCAAATACCATGTTTTGCATTAAAAGCCGTATGTTAACATTTCCGACTGCGCAACAATGGGCTACTGGCCCAGGGATGAAGATGACTCTTAATGTTCAACAAAAGAAACGGCTTAGAATAATAGAAAGAATAAAAATTGGTCTTAAAAGAAAACAGTCACTAAACTAACGTACAATTCTCGAGTTATTTTTATAATGTAATTATTCTTATACCTACGAAATAACAACCACGGATCACCAACCTGCTGTGCTATGCCAAACAGGATGAGGACAAAGTAGAACAGCACGGACCAGAAGGGCGAGAGGTTGTTGGCTCCGATGAGTGCCAGCGTAGACGGGACGAGCTCCGTGGCCAGCCTCAGAGCTTGGTAGCCGCTCTGCTGGCGTGGGTTGGTCCCCGGCATAGCCACCGCCTCACCCACGATGAACTGCGAGTGGGTCAGCCACCGCACGGGTGTCCCCGCATATGTGTGCGGCAAAGGCTGCTTCACAGGGTGCAGGAACGCGTACGTTGACATGCGCTCTGCCACAACACACAACATGTAGTCATTACCTAGTGTTAAAATGGGTATGTTCAGCCAAAACTAAGAAAAAAGAGGTGTCCTGTTTATGAATCAAATGTTTAAACAGAATATACACAACTTGTAGAAATTATTTTCTTTTTACCGAAAATAATTTGTTTGTTTTGAACTTTTTTGCAACTTTCTCGCTCAATGGAGGTGGTTCCTTAATAACCATTCAAAAATAATGTTAAATAAATCTTTAATATATACCAACCATAAAACCTAACACACTCAAATGACTGCTCACCAAAGGAGCTGGGAAGGTAAATGTAGCCGTGGGCCAGAAGTATCTGGGTGCAGGAGTTGGCGAGGAAAGCAGACAACGCGAGGATGGAGAGTGTGAAGATGATGACGATAGCAGTGTCTCGGTGGAGGTAGTGCTTCGGCCGGTTGTGTGAGGCGACTTGCATGGCAGCGGCTCCCAGCAGACCCCACGTGTAGAAGGCCTCTGTGCTGGCCGCTACCCAACTCTGGAAAATAATGTACCCGTTACCGAATTAAAATTTAGATTTAGACTGGCTGCAATTACTTCGGAAGACTATTGTGATTAGGGCCGAAACAGGTTGATGATTCTCAAGGTTTCCTGTGTATTCACAAACGTGAATTTTAACATGAATATACAGGTCTATCTATATCTGTTTACACTATCAGCCTAAATCATTTACACATTTAGTGAGAATGGATGCATTTAGTTTATTTCTGTGCAGGAAAAGCATTATGGTCTATCACAGTATCAAAATATTGCAATACCTTCGTGTTTAAGAAGAATTCACTCCATTCAGTTTCAGGAAAGAGGAACTGAAACTTGGGATCTGCTGGCATAAAACCCAGTAATTTGGAGCAAAACAGCAACATGCCGAACACAGGGACTAATGAAAACAGGTACACCACTTTCCCATAGGACTTGAGCCCTGAAACAATATGATGATTATTCAGATTTTTAAACAAATTTCTTACAAAATGCAGTAACTTGAAAAAAGCCAGGTAAATTTACACACAACATCATAATTCACTGAAATACTCCACAAAAAACTTCTTGCACAACTGCATACATATGTTGATTTAACTTGTTTTACTTTAAATACAGTGGACTTTGAATGCTTTTAACTTTAAGTGTAGGTTTAATTGCATGTGACTGCCAATGGGATCAGCTATGTGGTAATTGCTTAGTTTAGCTTGTGATGGGCCCCATCCTCGCTTTGTAAGCTGTTTTTATAAAGTGTTTTGTTTAAGGCTTAACCCTTCCAAATAAAATTAATTTTTTTGTTACATGTGAATGTGAAATTTAAAAATTTCCAAACCCTGGGTTTCCTCTCATTTCCCCCCTCAAGTGTAAAATCAGCCTGGTCAGATGATAAAACTATTTGATGTTTTGTGAAGTTTAATACAACTATGTACCTTTACTGAGAGAGATGAACACGAGCATCCAGACGACGGCGAGGTTGAAGGTCGCCTGGAACTTGAGGTGGCCCGGAGACCCACCGGGGTTGCTAAGGTTGCGCTGCAGCACAACTCCGCTGAAGTAATCGGGCACTGTCTCCTCTATCTTGACTGGCGTCGTGTTGTACAACATGGACTGGCCATCTGAAACACAAATGAGTCAGTCAGCCTCAAGAATAAGTAGTCAGATGGGAGACTAAATGTGACATGCAAAATTTTAGGACACTGAGACAAAAACTGAATATTTAATGATATAAAAAATATGTTAATTTAATATCAGAGGCATTGTCCCTCTCGGGGTCAAAACTAGAACTTTTTAAACAATATTTAAATTCTGTACAGAAGTTTTTAGCATGCTATGTGCAGAATGTGTACTACTTTTACACTAAACAGTAGTTCACCACTTGATTTGGCAGCACAGAGGTAGATCTATGATGTGCTGATTAGCTTTAGTCAGTCATCCAGATAAGCATTTTAATTCTTTGTAATTATTAAAACATAAAATGTATGGGGAACATTTGTGAGATAAATAAGAGAAAATTAAATATTTCACAACAACGACACTAAGTGCAATATCGCCAAATAAAAATTCAAAGGTTTTCTATTTCAACTTGTTACAAGTGGCTCTTAGACAAGTGTTAAAAACCTTGATGGTCTCTAATATCTACAGTTAACCAGTTTACTACAGTTAACTAGTTTTGTGGTTTAAAGTTCTCTTTAGATCAATAGTTTCAATTTAAAATGTTCTTAATTAACTGTGATTTTAAGTGCAGAAACTGTCATTTTTCGTATACCGTGGCCAAGGGTTTTCACAGATTATTACAGAAAATGTATTTGTTATATATAGGAAGACTACAACCACTAATCCAAATTTGGCAGGCTCACCATCTCTGTAGGCATTGAAGGGCTCGGCCCACCGGTAGATGTCCTGCTTGGTGATGAACGAGTCCCTGAAGTAGATGAACATCCAGGACACACCCACGATGCTGTAGATACCCAACAGCGCCTGGGACACCAGCAGAGCTATGCCTACACCCTGCAACCAACACAATTCCAGTCTAGAAGACTAATTTCAACTGTGTACAAAAAGATCAGAAAATTCCCTTAGATAGACTAATTAATTAACACGTAGAGGGCGGACAACATCTATTGATATAGTGTGGCATGAGCATACCCGGCTGCTTAGCACCCGACTGCTGAGCGGCATGAGCATATATGACTGTAGTTGCGCCATTCCCACTATATTAGTACAGTGTGAGCTCAGCCGTTGCTGGGGAATGTTATATCGCTTTTCCACCAGTTGTAGCAGTAAACGCACACGTTCATTTTGGTGTGAATGTTTTCCGCTCCGGGTTCGGGGTTGTCTATTGAGGATGGGACCGTAGTAGTTTGTTGGTGTGTAAAATTGTTTTGACTTTCAGTAAGTTTTCCTTCATTTTCCTATGATTGACTTATCTGTAATAACAGTGTTTTTTATTAAGTATAATAACTCTCTCAGATTGATATTGTGTGTGAACTAATTTTTAGCATTGACAAACGTTTTAAAAGAGTAGGTACCTGGAGGGATTGTATATAATTTTTGTGTGTGTATTATACAAAAATAATTAGTAACTGTTGTATAAAAAACAAGTTTGTTTGTTGTTAGAAACAATTGTGGCAGTGAACAAACTACTTCATCCTCGCAATGACTTACACTATGGGCATCAAGGTTGTTTCATACCGCCTATTGCTACCGCCTACGGCTACCGCTAAGCGCAGTTTAAAAGGATCGCTCAACATTTTATCTTATGGGACCGTTCACACCAGACTACCGCTGGCCGGCGGTATTGGCGGTAGTAACGCCACTACTACTCCTCGGGTGATTTTTTATCGCTATTGCCTTGGTAGTCTTGGCTCGTGCATGGGCAGAACATCCCAACCAAGGTTGTCTGCAACCTGCAACCCTCTTGAGCTGTTCTCAAACTGTTCTGGGTTGAGTCTGAAATACGTTTTGAACCTTTATTCGTCCGACGCTAAATCTGCAAAAAGATTGCGGAACTCCCCATATTTCTCTTCTTTTGTTTATGGGGTGAACCCACGAGCTTCTGCTTGTCACCGCCAAGTATGCACAGTAAGATCAGTTCCTCGTCATCACTAGAGTAATTGTCTTACCATGGTACACTGTTTCTGAGTAGGTCACGATTGCACCCAAGTACTTGGGAGGACATTTTGTTGTGTACTGGGCACTGACCAGTGGTCCAGTCTCGAAGTGGCAGTGTTGTAGTCAATGAAACTCCCTACTCCCGTGCGGACATGGTATTTTTGGTGTAAAATGGCTCACGGAAACATCCGAATAGGTAGTAGTAGGCTGTAGAGGTAGCCGGTGTGAAACGGTCTTCACCGGCAAACTAGGCTACATCAATAGAAGTACCAGAAGTGACGTCATCAATAATGATTAAAATGGAGGCCTGACGATCTTCTGACGACATTTTTAATGCTTTCTTCTCATTTACTTGGTGACTAATCAATTGTTATATTTTAGCCACTATCGTTAGTAATAATCCACATGAACGGAACTCAACGTGTTATAGATGTGAAGAAAGGAATTTCTGTGACGGCCCAAAAATCCCTAGACCCATAAATAATACAGTTTGCACCACCCTAATCATAACAATTTTACCGTCACTAAGTATCATATTTTAGGGCATGGTGCTTTATTTGTAGTCTAGCCCATCTTGGCAAGACAGTATGACAGTAGCCTCTTGGATAATCCCACAGACCTCGGCTCAGGCAGCGTATGGGTTATGGAATGTGCTGACGTGGTGTCTGTCATCACCAAGCTGTGCGTTGAGTTGTCGACAATGTTCAGTTTTAGTTTCATTAATGTCCGTTGTGATCCAAAGAGCGCTCCACTAATCAAGGCACCAGCGTGAAGCAGCAGTGCTCTGATTGGTTGACACTGCTTCAGCGTGCTGACGAACGATCTTCACCTCGCCCCAGTCGGATCCGTGAAGTCGTGTTAAGCGCCTGCGTCTGGCGTTGCGCGCCGCGGCGCCACCGCTGCGTTAATGGCGGTGGCCCGAGTTTCGGTTTATCGGGTGTTTGTCCTCTGTCCCCCGTATGTATCGATAATCTGGTAGTGAGCGGTGTTGTTTCATTTGTGTTTAATCAGTTAATAATCGTAAAGTTTGTAATATTACATTTTAGGCCAACCTGACAAATAAATTGTGTTAGTGTGTTAAATGATTCTTTTTATTTAATTCCCTAAGAAGACGTGCGGGGTTACAAGTGGTGTCGCGGGTGTGGGGTGGAGTGCGCAATAACCACCCCGAAGACGAAGATTGAAAACGCGGACCCACCAAGACGACGAAAGATGAATTTTGGTAAGTGGACTACAGTAGTTGCACTTTGTGTCAATTAGGTCAATGTTCAAAATTTTAGGGATTTGCAAGGGGTTCACCGCTAAACGGCTAGGGAATTTTGATATAATTAATTTTCGATTTTCTACAGAATTTTGAAGTAATTAAAATAATTAGAGCATAAGCTGTTCGCCATTTTGGACGCCACGAGGTTGAGCGTCGGTTCCCCCACCATCGGCAGTTCGCCATCGCTTCTTGCTCACTTGTGATTAATTGTAGGTCACATTGACAGACAAGATGGCGGACTGACGCCCGGTGAGTGAGAAGAAAGAGGGACGGGCCAGACGGGTAGAAATAATAAATTTTGGGGATTATCACCGATTGTTGAAGTAGTATTTCGACTCGCACATCATTGTAAATTAGATTGATGCTAGTTTGAAAATTTATTGCTGTTCGTGAAACTTAGAAACTTGTTGTGAAAATTCGAAGTGGAGGCGGGGAAATCGCGGGGAGAAATTCCCTGAGCAGGGTAATTCGCGGTGCTTGTCGGGGGATTCAGTTCTTTGATTCGAATCCTTGATCGACTTGGAACTAACTCATTGAAGAGAATTGTTCTTGGGAAGACGGAATTGGTAGTCGGACTTGCGAATTGATTAGCGGAGGTGATTGACCTCGTTCGGTATTTAATTTATCACTAATAAGGAGTGTCTTTATTAATTATTTTATTTAAATTACATTTTAATAAATATTATAAGAAAATTAAGGATTTTATTTAATAATTATAATTATTATTATTGGGCCTAACTACACTAACCTAAATTTACTTGCATGTTGTATTAACATTGGGCTAACCCTAGATTAATATGTGAATCTATGGGTGTGTTGGATGATGTCTGGGCGTCATTGAAAATAGGCCAATACATTTAAAAAGTTATTTTTAAACGGTAAATAAATAGATAACCGACTGAAAAATTTTGTTTTTCAAATTTTCTTTGAATTTCTTTTTTAGTTAAAGTGATTTATTTTGTGAGAAAAGCTTCCGGCCAATTTTCTTTGTCAGGTCAAAGGACACCAACACACTTGGTTCACACTAGAAATTAAGATATGAATTTTATTATTTTTTAATATTTATATTCTGAAGAGAACAGTAGTGGAAAAAGGGGGGTCCTGGGCTATTGGAATAATATCGATCCGGACTTAGGATGAAGTCACACGGGCTGACTTTAATAGCAAGCGAAGGCTGATGTGTTATCGATTTTGAAATTTATTGCGGATTTTCAGCTAAGGACTTGGCCGAATTTCTGAAGTTCGGGAGTTGACTTGCAAAATTGTTAGGAATTAAATATATTTACAAATATGACTAACAGGTGAATGATTGAGAATGATTTTCATATGGACGTCAGGTGTTTGAAATTTTATTCGGGAAAAATAGTAGTGGCTATTTGGGAAACATAGCACATCTTTTTCATTAAGAGGGATATTCAATTAACTACTGATGTTGGAGCATTGTTGACTTTAATTTCTATTGGGAATATTTATTATTACATACTAGGAGGTGCTTGGGACTTGTGAACATAGCCAACCCCTCTGAGTTGACATAAAATTAGAACTGCTTAGTATTTTAAAATTAAATAGAGATTTAATTTTTGGGCAGTGACCGACTGGGGTAATATTGAAACGGATAAAATTTATTTTATTTTTTTTGGGGGGGGGGAGCAGAGGACGGGAATAGAATTTAATAGCTCGTTGACCGTGTATTTTTGAGGGCATATCATTGTAATTTTGTTATTGGATCTCCCGTGGAACTCAGGATGAGTTGGAGAAATTGATATACGCGTTGCCCTCACCGACGGTACAGCGTTCGAGAGGTGAACCTCCCAGAGGTGACCAACCGCGTAGGCTTGTTGTCGTTTTTGGAAATCGTAGAGGAGTTGAGTTTTTGTGCACAAAAATGGAGTTAAATTGAGGGAATTTAAACCGAAAATAGAACGGGCTTTCTTATTTACGATCTAACTAGGTTACTTTTATTAATGGAGGTTAATGAGTGATTTCTGGGTCAGTAGTTAAATCTTAAATTTATGAAAAAAAAATGTTTTTCGTTTGTTTCCTTTTTTTTGGGTTACGGTGATAGCCTAGGAGATAGTAAAAATTGCACTGGACAGTCAATAACATTTTTTTCTGTTTGACAGTAATAGGATAGAATTAGGTTGCACTTGTAGTCGCCCTCGGACAGATGTTCCTGAGGATTGCCCACGCTGATCGAATGCCGATGGGAATCCACGATGGACGTCACTGGGATGCTCAAGAACAAGGCCTAAGTATAAATTCAAGTATCAATCATGTGTTCATTTTTATTTTTATTTCATTGGAGTTAATAGTAGACCGCAGACGATTCTGAAAAAGGAAGTGGAGTGTGGCTTGACTGGTTACGCGTTGTTAGTAGGACTTCGATAATTTTACACATTAAATAAAAATAACTAAGCACAAGTATAGGAGAAAGTTTTTTTTGCTACAAACAACTATCATTATTATTTTTCAATAAGTTGTTATTTCGTTGAGCTGGAAACCGAAAGTGGAGGGTTACTTTGTGTTTATAGTTGAAAAAAAAAATTCTGAGTGTCGTGCCTGCTTTCTGCAGCTGACAGCACGGTGAACTAGAGTCGAGAGGGTAAGAGTGTTTCTGGTAGGTTATATGTCAGATGGTCTTGGGGACCTGACAAACGTGAAGCTAGTGCTCATAGTAGGAGAGCGCGCCCTGCAATGATCAGGCCCTCTGCCTAGCAGCAAGTGGTAGGATGTTTTAAGTTGGGATAGGATTGGTATATGGGAAGTTGGTTGTTTCGGTTTCCATAATTTTTATTTCATACATAAACATCTTTTACAGTAAGCTAACCAGTTGAGTTGCCACCCCTGAATGAAGTCAATATTGTACTGAATGAAATACCTAGTTAGAAAGTACTATTGGGAGGGAGTTTGATAAAAAAAAAATTTGGAGATTGTGTTTAGTGTTGAGTGTTGTTTTTTTTTTATATGGGGCTAAAAACTGGCTGGCTCGAATGGCTTGGAGATTGCCAACTTCGACCACTTGTTTGATTTTTGTGTGTAGTAAGAGGGGAAGAGAGTAAAAGGTGTTTTTTTTGCCTCCTGCCTGCCCAAAATTTCATGAAAAAAAAAATGTTTGGCAGCAGTTGAGATGGGTGTGAATTGACATTGCCAGAAAGTGAGATAGAGGCAATTGTCTGGATGTTTAACTGAATTCAGGATGCCTGCCCGACTTGTCGGCAGCTCCAGTCGAGTTGTTGGGGACACGGTCAAGTTGTGGTTGAGTTTTGGTCTCCCCTGCGATAGGGTTGAGTTTCTGTGTCCCCTGGTGTTATTCACCCTTGCCCGCAAGAGCGGCATGGTGGTGGTTGGGGCGGATGTGATGGTTAGAGTAGAGCCCCTAGTTTGAGCTGCTCTGAGCGCTTAGCTTCTCTAAGCCCCAGACATTGCTCGTGGAACAACGAGATGGTGAGTGTGTTGTTTTTGTTCGTTGTTCCTGGTGTTAAGACTTGAGTCTTGGTCTCCCCTGGCGATTGGGTTGAGTTTTGGAGTCCCTCGGTGTTGAGTACCCCTGCCCGCATGAGCGGCATGGTGGTTGTTGGGGCAGATGTGATGACTAGAGCCCCTGGTTTGAGCTGCTCTGCGCGCTTAGCTTCTCTAAGCCCCAGACATTGCTCGTGGAACAACAAGATGGTGAGTGTGTTGTTTGTGGTTGTTGTTCCTGTTGAAGAATGTTTCCTGTGTGTGGTTTTTCTGTCCAGGTGCACCTGAGGAGGGAATGCCGTGCTGCTCCGTGCCAGTGCCTGGGTCGTAGACAATGCAGAGGTGCTGCCCGGACATGCATGATGAGCAGATCTGCGTGGAGAGTGACGAGCCGGTGGAGAATGACGAGCCGGTGGAGAGTGACGAGCCGTCGGAGATGTTTGGACGTCCAGGACGAGATTGTCTCAAGTAGCCTTCTCCAGAAGCTGCTGATGACCCTGAGGAGTCGTCGCGTGTTCGATATATCGAGAGTTATAGGGGATCCCCGGCTGTGCAGTATACCGGTAGAGTGGAATAATCCAGATTTGGACATTGCTTAAGTGCATGCTTCGATAGTTGGCCAACTTGTACAGTAATGAATTTCGGACTTCTGATTTTTCAGATTATTAGTGTTGATTAATCTCGAGGTTAAGCAAAGAAGGGACTTATGTTTGAGTGATACTGAGCTCTCGCGTTGCGCTGTATGGGCGCTCAGACCTCAGTTGCGAAAGGGAATTCGGTGTGGATGAAGTGCATTAATCATGATTTGGTAGAACGAGTCTAGACAACGGAAACCAGTGATGTTTTAGTCAAATCTCCGACCTTGATGGACTGTGTTGGGAATTTTGTTAACTGAACTGAAAGTGGCAAGGATTGAGGTTAAGGGTAACTAATTTGTAAATTGTTTCCGTAAATTGTTTAATGCTTTTGTCGTTGTTGTTTAGTGGAATCTATTCCATTTGAGTATGATTGAAGGCTGGTAATACAACAATTTGCTTTATTTTCTGCTTATTGCTTTGACAGTATGCTTTGACAGGTTTTATTGAAGACAAGTATAGGGACGAGTCTTGTGTCCACAGGAAGGTATGCGCGCAGTCCTTTTCTCCTAAAACATTTATCCCTCCCCTTCTTCTTAAGCTGGACTGTGTACACTTAGGCTCTACCCAAAGTAAATTTTTTTTTTATCATTTCATTTGAGTCACATAACCATGATACCGCGATGGAACATGCCTTGCTGGAGGGTGTTCCGGACCCTTCTAGCAAGACAAGGCGTTAGCACATTACCAGGCCTTCAAAACGTGTTATGATGTTAATTAGTTGTTGTAATTTTGATTTGGTGTAAAATAAGTATTTTCATGAGTTGTGATTTTTTGTTGGTTGTATATGTTATGTGTTGTGGGTCAGAACGCGCAGTCATTCAATCAGCACACTAGCTTAGTTGAGTTTGACATTGACTACTTTGAAATAATTTAATTATTTTTGTTTGTTACTTAAGTATATAGTATACCGTTACAGGACGAGGCAACTGAAGCTACCACAGCCTGGTCGGCCACCTGTAGAATGGGTTGCGAACAGAGTCTCCAATAGTGACGACAAGGTTTTGTGTCAAAATTGTTTTTTTGATTTTTTTATGGAACGATGCCCGGTATGTATTCCGGCCCTTCCTAGAAGTGTGAGCAGGTCTCACAGTAAGATATGTACGGGATGAGTCAGGGGACTCTGCGCAGAACCTCTACAGGTCGGGCATGGATTGCTTCAAGAGTCTTTGTTGATCAATTTTAACAGAGTTCCGTCGGGTAATGTTTAGAAGCATTTTGATAGTACATACTGATTGACTGGCTGTTCGTTTACTTGAGTGTATTTTGTAAATTGATAGCTTGTGCGTGTTTTCCAGCTAAAAAAACACACACAAGCTGAGTAGCCTAAGTGCTTGAAAGTTTTAGTTTATTAAGTTTGTTTAATTCATTTTAATTATTATTTTGTCTGTAAGAAACACTTGATGAAGCCTGTTGCAAGAGAGCCTCCCCTGTGGAGCATACGTTATAGATGAGATTTTTGGTTCGATTTTGCAAAGGCTGAGGTACTCTTTGTGAGTTGTCATAATTAGTTGTTTATGACGTTGGATTTTGTCTTGTGGAAGTTATCGATTATGCCGTTGATTCGTCGTTTGTTGTCAATCTTGTTTTTGTTGTCAAACTTATTGTAGATCAAATATCGTAGACTGTGTACTATCTAAGCTTGACTTAGGCTTCACCGGCATGTGTGTCATTTATTTTATAAACAGTAAGAAGCGCGTGTTAAAGCCTGTTGCGAGAGAGCCTCCCCGTGGAGCATATGTTGTTAAAGAGATTTTCAACTGATTTTGTACAAATCTTGAATTGTTTATGAAGTTTAGATTTTTTTTTATTGATTTGGTTGTATAAACGTTTAGATTTATGTAATAATTGTATTGTTTGATTTTATTGTAATTATTGAATGTTTGTAGATGGAGGCGATGTAGATTGTGTATTACGCGATAAGTTGGGGTTGATTGACTTGTTTAGAGTGTTATTTTGTTGTTTTGTCAAACAAAAAAAAAAAAAAAAGTTAAGAGGGGATTTATAATGAGACAGAGGACATTCGCTGCCGTATCTTTCAAATTAAAATTCATTGTCAATTTGATCTTTTGTAGTAAATCAGTAATGAGCGAATATTCATTCTTTTTTTTGGACCATTTAGAGACCTGAGGCTGCCATGAGTTGAGGTTCGGTGGGTCCAAGCGAAAGTTTTCTGAGGCTGAAGATCTCTGGTCAACAGACTGTCTGTTCCAGTTTATTTGCTGTGACCTCTTGCTGGGGACAGCAAGGTCTAAGGGTGAGGGGAGTGTGACGGCCCAAAAATCCCTAGACCCATAAATAATACAGTTTGCACCACCCTAATCATAACAATTTTACCGTCACTAAGTATCATATTTTAGGGCATGGTGCTTTATTTGTAGTCTAGCCCATCTTGGCAAGACAGTATGACAGTAGCCTCTTGGATAATCCCACAGACCTCGGCTCAGGCAGCGTATGGGTTATGGAATGTGCTGACGTGGTGTCTGTCATCACCAAGCTGTGCGTTGAGTTGTCGACAATGTTCAGTTTTAGTTTCATTAATGTCCGTTGTGATCCAAAGAGCGCTCCACTAATCAAGGCACCAGCGTGAAGCAGCAGTGCTCTGATTGGTTGACACTGCTTCAGCGTGCTGACGAACGATCGTCACCTCGCCCCAGTCGGATCCGTGAAGTCGTGTTAAGCGCCTGCGTCTGGCGTTGCGCGCCGCGGCGCCACCGCTGCGTTAATGGCGGTGGCCCGAGTTTCGGTTTATTGGGTGTTTGTCCTCTGTCCCCCGTATGTATCGATAATCTGGTAGTGAGCGGTGTTGTTTCATTTGTGTTTAATCAGTTAATAATCGTAAAGTTTGTAATATTACATTTTAGGCCAACCTGACAAATAAATTGTGTTAGTGTGTTAAATGATTCTTTTTATTTAATTCCCTAAGAAGACGTGCGGGGTTACATTTCACACAAAGAAAAGTTAAGAGGATATTTTGCAAATAACCAATTCTATAGGAGTCATTTAGCATAAATCATAACTACTCAAAGAGAATGTAAATGGAAGATACAAATTGGATGGTCTTTATAGACCTATAATAAATCAAATTTAGATAAATAAAACAACCAAAAGTGAAATCTGACAAACCTGAAAGACTGGAGATATCCTCCACATATCCATGGTGCCTGCTGCCAACAGTTGTCCTAGAGATACATGGAATGTGAAGAGAGGAATGCCCACGAGCGCAGACATGATGAGGAACTGGAGGAAGAAGTTGGCTGTGAAAAAAATAGACATAGTTGTAAAAATACATCTTTTGAGAAGAGAAAAAATTAATTATTCAAAATTGTTAGAAGTTGAATTCCCTACATTTTTTTTCAAACAACCAACATATTTTTGCTGCCCAACATGATTGTTAAAATTTAATAGAAAAGATTAATTATGTATCTTTTTAACATTCATCTTTTGGTTGATTCTTTTGATTGGCTAACATTGTAGTCTAAATTGATCATAAAAATGTTATAAATTTTAAGATTGTCATAATAATTGAGGTATTGGCACCAATGCTCACCTCCAAACTGAACACTGAGGATGGCGAACCTGCTGATGTTGAAGAGGCCGAGTGTGCAACCCAGAGAGGCGAGGACCGAGCTGAGGCCATGAGGCCACTGGCCCAGCACACTGCCACAGTCACGGGGCATCTCGTACACACTGCAACAACCAGACAACAACATGACAACATCTGACAACAACATGTCTGCTGATGTTGAAGAGGCGAGGACCGAGCTGAGGCCATGAGGCCACTGGCCCAGCACACTGCCACAGTCACGGGGCATCTCGTACACACTGCAACAGCCAGACAACAACATGACAACAACATGTCTGCTGATGTTGAAGAGGCGAGGACCGAGCTGAGGCCACTGGCCCAGCACATAGCCACAGTCACCGGGCATCTCGTACACACTGCAACAACCAGACAACAACATGACAACATCTGACAACAACATGTCTGCTGATGTTGAAGAGGCGAGGACCGAGCTGAGGCCACTGGCCCAGCACATAGCCACAGTCACGGGGCATCTCGTACACACTGCAACAACCAGACAACAACATGACAACATCTGACAACAACATGTCTGCTGATGTTGAAGAGGCGAGGACCGAGCTGAGGCCACTGGCCCAGCACATAGCCACAGTCACCGGGCATCTCGTACACACTGCAACAACCAGACAACAACATGACAACATCTGACAACAACATGTCTGCTGATGTTGAAGAGGCGAGGACCGAGCTGAGGCCACTGGCCCAGCACATAGCCACAGTCACGGGGCATCTCGTACACACTGCAACAACCAGACAACAACATGACAACATCTGACAACAACATGTCTGCTGATGTTGAAGAGGCGAGGACCGAGCTGAGGCCACTGGCCCAGCACATAGCCACAGTCACGGGGCATCTCGTACACACTGCAACAACCAGACAACAACATGACAACATCTGACAACAACATGTCTGCTGATGTTGAAGAGGCGAGGACCGAGCTGAGGCCACTGGCCCAGCACATAGCCACAGTCACGGGGCATCTTGTACTCACTGCATCAAACATGTCTGTGGATTTTTTTCAATTTTTCCTAAAAGTAAGTTAAAGAGGGTAGATTAGTCTTATGTACAACACCCTCACTCTTTTAATTCTGATCAAATATAATGTTTTTGTTTTACTATAACCTCTTTCCAAATGCCTGCCTTATGAAGCGATCTTCAATAGGGGACTCAATCCTCATAAAAAAGACCAACATTCACAATGAAAGAACTATTTTTTTAAACGAAGAAGAACTTAAATAAATAAATATTCAGGAGCAAATTAAATTTATTGAATTTAAAATCAAAGAAATACAGGATATTTGTTACCACTTAATTTGAGCATTTTGTAATGTGCCCAGACCAAAACCTAAACCTGCAGGTTTCTGAAGACCAATATAACAGGCCCTAGAAAATCATGCTGACCACTTTCCTTATGAGGGGTGAAGAGACTCAGCTAAAACTTATAGAAAGTGGTTTATTCCAGGTGAAGAAGATCAAAATTAAGTAAAATTGGGATGAGTAACTATTTTGTAGTTGTTAAGGGTTGGTTAAATATAGTAAAAATACACCCCGTCGCAGTAGACCTGCGTACTCAGCGAATTTCCTAATTAGTAATATTAATTTTGACCAGATAAATCTGTAAACCAAATGTCATCACATGCTCATAAATAGGGAAATAAATGTCTAGTCTCCTTATGATAAATAGAAAAGAGTATGCAGGTATGCTGCCATGGGGAACACTAACAGTAGGTTTTTAGCATAAAAACAATTTATTTCGACCACATAAAGCCATATACCATATAAGTTTCATCAATATCTGTCCATTGCTGAAGGAGTTTGTCTATTCTCCATTTGATTAACATGGGAAAAGAGTACGCAGGTTTGCTGCCATGATAAGCATAAAAACCAAGATTTTTTTACCATAAATGGATAAATCTCAACCAAATGATGCTAAATACCAAGTTTTAACCAAAAATATTGGTTAATAAGTGAAATATTAACACATCCTTATTCTCCATAAGATTAACATTGGAGCTTCAAAATACAATGTACTGTCTTTAGACTTTTTAATATCTAGGTAACCAATGGAGATAGAGCAAAGCTTCAAGATACTAAATTGTGGTGTTTTTTGAACTAAACCCAATGGTCAAAACAAAAATTTAAAATTTTTAAAAATTACATATGAAAAATGAAAAAAACCCATTTTTGGGGTACAAACCCCCACAAAACTACCCCTTCCGGTGAGTCGATATGTCTGGTTTACAAACTCATCCGAATAAACGTAGGATTACACATCTCTACCAAATTTGGTGTCGATCGGACCTTTTTTAAGAGAGTTATCGTGTCTAGGGACACATACATATCTGTACATACACACACACACACACACACACACACACACACACACACATATATATATATATATAAATTTTAATGACTATTATTTTTATTCTCTGGGCACCTAAAAACAAAAATCAACATGATCCCGGGCTTAGGTCTTACCATGAGACCTACGGTAATAGCTTATTCCCTATGGGAAATTCGCTAATAATAATTATACATAAAATTTTTGATTGCTAATAAGATTTAAATCTTTTCCATTACCCTAATTTTCCAGCTGAGCTATTCTCCCCCCCATTTATACCTCAAATCAGTGCCTGACACTATTTAATATCTTCACAATGTTTGACATAATCACAATGCTTCCTGGAAGTAAGTTACAAGTCAAATATATCACCTGAAATATCCCTTGACATTATCAATACTGAAAAACATAACGGGTCAAGAGATTAAATCCGCTGTTGAACTTGTCAACCTTTAATCTTGATCACTTGAACTGATGTTTGTTAATGTTTCTGTGGCCTGCGGTTGAGTGGAGGGAGATAAAGTAATTAAATTAAGTAAAGGTAGTATAGACTCTAACACCTACACGTGCGTTCTTAGTAGCGTTTAACGATACCACATTGTTTTCGTTTATATGTGGCAACAACACTTCAGTAGCCAGCATATAACTTACGATTGCAAAAGCAAATATGAAAAGGTCATTATTGGAAGGTATTCACTGTATAGGATCCAAACGGATCTTTAGATAAAATTTTTCATTTTAAGCCATTTCTTTTTATTGACACCCATTTAACTTACTATCTGACCAAATGATTTTATATGACAACGGGTTATTTGAAGGTTTTACAATTACTACACTGTCAACTGTGGTTTCCAAATGATTAACAACCAAGGAGGGCCTATATGCTGTAAATTTGAGCATACTTATAATTTTCAATACCTAACATTTTAATTCATAATTTAAAATATCACATAATTTAAAAATACATCCAATCATAAAAAAAATGCTTACACAACAGAAAACTAATCCGTTGGCAATCGAATTCAAAAAAAATTATAAGCAAAAAATTAAACCAAATCAAATGCTTACAGTTTGGACCGTTATTTCCGGTGTTCACGTAGAGAGCAGAGCAACGGGACGCGTAGTCATGGCGACGCGACGCGACGCTACGGCGACCTACCAGAGCCAGAATCACGGCTACACTGAGCACGGAGCCGGTGTCAACGAGTTAGTGGATAACACCTCTCGTGTCTGACTACTCTTGAGCTATTTTTGGCCAATATTATCTCACCTACTCTCAATCCATTCAGTTACCCGTCGCATGTCATTTTTTAGATGACTATCATCCTTTTCGAATGTTTCATCCGTTACATCATAGATTAAGCATACTCCCAAAAGTACTTGGGAGTACGCTTAATCTATGGTGTCATCAAAACGCTTTCGATTCGACGGAATAGATGAGATTTAACCTTATTTAGGTTGAAAAATTAAACAGGATGATAGTGAGATGAGAAAAAGGGAGTTAGATGTTAGATTCTATTAGATGTTAACGTTTAATTAAATTAATGATACGCGCATTTTTCAGTAGAAAATGATCGATCGTTTTGAAAATATATACTGGACTTCAAAAATTCGTAATGACCATATTTTAGTAAGTCGGTGGATCAAAAAGAAAATTTCGTAATTTTATCACTTGAACTTGTAACCCCTTTTAGACATATTAGTTACCTGTAACTTTTGTTTGATGAACCTGACTATACAAAAATCGTTGATCGTAAGACTTTTTCTGTTTCACTCCGGTACAGCATAGGCCTACATGACCTAGGCTAATTCTCTCCCTACTCAAAACAATTCCAAACAATTTTTCAATAAATAATAAATGTAAAATTGTTATAGTACATATATTAGAAGTAAGTACAGCAAGTTTCTAGGGGACCGAACACATATTGTACGGTACCTAGCAAACTGACCGTCGTTAGACTGTTTAATGAAGAGGCACCAAACAAATGGACAACTTAACCGTAGAAACGCGAGTTCGCTATAATTTCTAGGACTACAAAGCAGCAAGAGAGGACGAGCTTGGCCTGGCGGCGGCGGCGTCGGCGGTCAGTGGATGTCAGTGGGTCACGGGGTCGTCGCCGCAGGAACAGGTCCTGGGTCTACCATCACCACCCACCACCCACTCAGGATAAGGAACAGGACTTGCGGATGGCAGAATAATCGACCCACATCTCACTGCGAGGGCTGCACAAGACCAAAGACCTGCTTACTGCTCAGCTCGTGAAGTGTTCAGGGATTGCGAGTGAAGATCCTAACGAAAACATTCAATTTGTTGACATACAAAAGTTAACGCCTCTCATAGAAGGAAGTGCACAGACCCGACCTCAAATGGATATCAAAGATCATTCATATTTTGCAACGCACATCCCCGAGTGTACGATATCTTGGAAACGGCATTGTCTTATATGTTAGACACAGTATATCATTTTATTTTTGAAATCAGATCATACACACATAGAAGCTAAACTTCAAATATCGAGGAATTGTATATTTTTCTATGATATGATTTTAATGCTAAATTTGATAGCATGTCATTTACGACTAGTTGGAAACATTTTTGGAATCTGCGACATTGTAGGCCTACTCTACATTGTACTGTGGCACATTTAATTTGATTTGCTTTTTAATTGACCGATGCTTATTTTAAAGATTTTACCTTAGTTCTGTTGGGCCATCCCCTAATGAAGTTGTAGTCCTGTAGTATCCCGAAATGTTGCACAAAGTGTAAAAATTCGATCTTCAAAGTTATGGCATATGAAGAAAAATAATAGGACATTTAAAGCAGCGTCCGCACTAGTCGAACATTCGAGGCGAACACACAAAATGAACGAACATTACAATTAATTGAACAATTACTGACCATATGATTTACGCCTACTTTAGAAATAAATACCAACAAACAAACAAAAGTTCGGCAGAACACTGTTCGGTCAGGCGGACGCGGCTTAAAACCAACACTGCAGGCTCATAATAATGTAGATTAAATTAAGACTACTAGAACTCTATAGTCTTCGGAGGCAAAATTACTCTTTAATCAACAGCAAAATAAGCAAACGGGATTTCCACACACGCAGTTGTCAACCAGCAAAGGCACGCGCTCGCATGTCGATTTGACTCACATCATGAGATGATCTAAATCTAGATTGATTCTAAAATTAGAGGAGGAAATTCGGTGACAGGTACTTGATAAATCTATTTATAAGTGAACAGACGTAAGATTGCGATTACTGGGAATCACTTGTAGGCTACGTGAACGTGGTGATAGGCGGGGTCTGCGGCCGACCGAGGTGTGATCGGAACGGGTGTGTGGCTGTGAGGGTGGGGGAGGGTGTGTGACTGTGAGGGACAGGAGAGAGTGTGACTATGAGGAGGGAGGGTGTGTGACCATGAGGGGGGAGGGTATGTGACTGTGAGGGGGGAAGGTGTGTGATTGTAAGGGGGAGGGTGTGTGACTGTGAGGGTGGGGGGAGTGTGTGTGACTGTGAGGCGGAGGGTGTGTGACTTTGAGGGAGGGGGAGGGTATTTTTAGGGCCGACGTGACGTTTGCCGCGGTGTGTGGCGCGTGTCTGCCACTGAGGTGTCGAGGATGACCAAATAACATCTCGAATATGGATCAGCTTCAGCATTTAATGCAAAACCTATTATTACAGTTGGATGACCTCGGCGTAAACTCATTTAACTAGAATTTCCTATAACGTTGAAATATTTACATACCTAAATAGGTAATGAAAGTTAAATACCGTAGTAGTAAATCAATTATACATAACACTCTTTGCTTCATAGTTCTGTATACAAACACATTTCTACCACGGCGTCGATAATGAACGAAATAAATAACACAAAGAAAACAACGATAACCTTATGTGGTGTAAACGCTTTCACCACACCTAAGTTGAAAGGCAACTGACATGACGTTCATTGAAACGTGACCGTAACGAAATCCCGGCCTTTTATATACAATCAGACGGCTACCAAAACGCTATAAACTACATTGTCACAAACCTTCATTTATGCTTTTAAAAACTAGATTGTAGACATAAATAAATAAAATAGTAGGCTATAATTATTACTGAATGAAACGGTAACTGTAATGTCATTAGCATAGACGTTTTAGGCGGTAGTTTATAGTTTTACTTCATTCTCAAAAATATCACATTGTGCTCTATCAAAGAAATTCTTTAAATAACAAAATGATAATCAACTCTTTTAAGTGTATTGATGCTATAACACCGTACGGCTGCTAGTCAGGAGAAGAGGACTGGACTGAATATAAAAGCATTGTGCCGTGATGGTAACTGGTCAACATGACTAAATAATGGAGGTCCACATAAAATTCATAAAAATTGCTTACCGCAAAAACTGAATATTTTTTCACACAATTTTTCGCATTTAAGCCTACTAATGATAATTAACTGGGAACCCCAAAAAGAAACATATATGATAACAATAACTCGTATAACCGACACAATGCTGCGGAAGCGGGATACCAAGCACAAACAATCAAGGGCCAAGGCTAAGCAGTAAATGAGAGAGATGAGACTTAGGGGCAACAATTAGAGGGAATGACTAACAAACATGTTGTCAACTGGAGTAGAACCGACCGAGATCTTCGGGCGGGGTTTGTGCTTGGTTATACATTAATTTCACATTAAAGCTGTAAAAACATATTGAATCAAGACACGTTTGTGATAGTTTTACCACAGCGATGCAAAAGTCCAATGAGCTTAATGAGTTTCTAATTTATCTGACGTTTTCTACTAACCGTATACATAAACAGAATTAATTGGACAGTGGAATAATCTGTGAATACTGTAGTTAAATTTCAGACGCCAACAATGCATTAAATTATAGTGTTTGGAATTATAATTTTATGGGATTTTTCAGCATAACAGCTTCATATTGTTTGTTGAACAAGTGGTTTGTATTAGCTATGAATGTGGAAAGAGTATATGGATGATAATTAAACTGTTCTTTGTTTATTTATGCACCACATGAACGTGGTGCATACGTTCTAGGGGGTGCATATGAATCCATTAGTTTGATTGTTTTTATTCTGGTTTTAACATGTCTCTATACAATTTTACCGTTGAACAAATCTTTTAGTTTGCAATTCAATGAAAAACTGGTACCCATACCAACTTTGAGGGATGCCCTCAGAAAAGAAATATCAATAAAATCTATACAAATTTATCTTATAAAATCTAAAAGCTCATTTTAAAACTACGAAATGAGACATATTTTATGACACTTCGAGCGTAAATCTTTGTTCAGGAATAAGGGAGGAGTTGCGTTCACAAAAAAAAAAAAAAACAACTGCATCTCGTGTCAAGTGTAAGGCTGTATTATTTAAGTTCGAGGCTTAACAAGCAATCCGAATGCCAAATTTACGTCGTAGCCTCTTCCAACACTAACAGTGACAATAATGTGCCGGGTTGTCGCATCTCTCATGACATGAGAATCCCGCGGCTTGTCTCGTCTGTATGCATATAGCGTGAGTTTGACGACCTCCACGCCCGCCGCCGCGCCGCCGGTGCCGGAAACGCGGGAATGCTCCACTGGCCACAGTTCATACACCCTTTATCTTTCTGCCATCTCATTCCGACCTCAGCTCACGTTCGTGATGCTCCAAGCCACCGGGAGATGGAGGAAAACGAAAAAAAACATTTCTTTGAGGCAATTGTTTTAAGTACGTTTTCAAGTTTTAAGAATAAATATTGCAGGTTTTGTACATTGGTTCCATTAAATAAATATTTCAGAGCTAAATTACTACGTGCATAAGAAATGCGATTGTGTAAAGTCAATAACTATGTAACAGGAGGGAATGTAGTCTTAAGAGTCATCTTCACCCTTGTAAAACACTGATAACATGCCTCGTTTTCAACTGTTTGGGACGGTATTTTTGGATATTTATTGGTAAAATTTATGTTTTATTTATTGATTAAGGTTATATCTAGGTCCCTCATACCTGATATGTGAGTAAAAATTAATGGTATAAGTACAGAAAATTTTTAAAAATAAGGAAAATCTAGTTACTTTGTGACTTCCCAGAGAGTAATATTTTTAACATTTTAAGTTTTCAAAATTTTGAGGTATGAGGGACCTAATACAACTATTCAACTAAACACTTACCAAGTTAAAAAAAAAATGGTTGAAAAACGGCGTCCGAAACAGGAGAATAAAATACCATTTATTGTTTTGTATAAAAGCCGTATGGTTAACATTGACGACTGCGCAACCATGGGCTACTGGTCCCAAAGATGAAGATTACTCGGCAACGTTTCTTCACGATAACAAAAATTATAATAGTTAGGTTGGTGTATAAATGATCAACTAATCTTACCAAAGAGACGAGTTACCTGCGAGGCGGATTGCGAGAGTATACCGGCGAGAAAAGTTAAATTCCAGATACTTTTAGCACTGTGATTTAAAGAAAACTACAGCAGTATAAATATTTATCAAACCCAAAGTGGTCGAAAATTGTACAATAGAATGTTTCGTTGGTAAGTTAATGGCAAACCCTTTTGCAATCCGCAATACGGGACCCACATAATATATAAAACTTAAATCTTACATAGTAAAAATGCTAATGTTTTGACTATAGTACAAAAATTGGCCAAAATACACAAAAAACAAATTCAAAACAAGTAACCGTCAAGTATTATAACCCTTTTGAAACAATTATTTCCGAACCTCATTATATTTTGTCCTTGAATTAGTTCCCATGCATTATCAGTATAGCAACGATACGGCTGAGGTTACACACGTACCGTTCGCTGATGTGAAAGGGCATTAAGTAATTCTTTGACAGGCAACAAAGAGATACACGGTGTAGCCCTTGTAAAGCATTATTGTGTGCGTAGCCTCTTACAAGTAAGTAGTCCATGGTAACCGCAGCAACTAGGTTAACTGGCGAGCGTGTGCCATCTAGATAGTGACCGCCACTGCCACTGGTCAATATATTGACCACTGCCTTCCACATTACAACGCTGCCTTCCTGTTTGAACGGTCGACTCGTTGGCTCTGAGAGAGTCAACCATAGTGCCGTTTCTCTGGAAAGTTATATTGCAGTATCTGTTGTAAATAGTTTTACTTTGGAGTTTAACAGTACATATTTTACTGTATTAATTTAATTTTGATGCTTTAAGACAATGCGGACTAGGACAATACAGTTACTGTACTGGTGTATTTAGCAAATGTTTACAATTTTTTAACTACGTAGGTGATAATCCCCTCAGTGACCGCAATTCTTCAATCTTCAATGACCAAATCTTGGCATTGCCGGTTAACGATAATTTTTGAAGTGCCTATGTATTTTCTTGCTCAACCAATTTTAATTTTCGATTATAATCCGAACCAGCATCTATGTGGATCACCTGAACACCCTGGTCCACCAATTGTGCGGTATATCTGCATTGGTAAGCTTGGCACTATACCTAAAAGAGAAACAGCTCTTCCAGTTTTAATTTTTCAGATCGATTCTAACATTTATTACAAACAAGTACTGTAGGCCTATACGTTTTATTGGTTGATAACCGCAGCCGCAGTTACGAGGCACTCTGTTGATACGGCGATCAAATTCAAGGTCGTTGCTTTATTTTTAACCTGGACGCACCGGAGCGGTTCGCCCACCAGAGCTAGGGCTTCGCCATGTTGGGTGATCGTTCACACAACTGGAGCGGCCCGGCGCCCAGAGCCTTGAGGGGCAAGGTCGGGGTGGCGCGGACGTTCGGCGGAGCGCGCCCCGCCCACCTTGTTGCCGGTATGTTTAGGTTTATTGTAAAAGATTAAACTACCCTTTTTTTATTTTTTTAACTTTTGCATTAAATTTAAATTTCTAACTTTAACGCATCATTTCTTTAAATAAAAAAGTATTTATAATAATATAGTGTATACAAAAACAGAAAGCTTTAGGCGCAGGTTTGCTTTATTTATCACTAAAAAGATCGCAAAACACTTTAATTCCCTGATGTCATATTAGTTTTGTTTTTAAAATATAATCTAAACACTAAAGCTCTGCAGATTTTTTAAAATTAAATTTCCTTACATTAAAGGAAAGTTGTGATCCAAGTGAAAGTAATTCGATGTCGAACCCCAACGTAAAGTAGCGTGGATAGTTTTTCAAATTTGAAAACAATACAATGCGTATACTGTAGTTAATGTAAAACAAGTATACAGCAATAACTTTCCGCTGGCCGGGCGGTCGGAAGTAAGTAGGTTGACGGCTGTGGCATAACATGGTTGTGGGAACCAGGACTGCGATGACGTGACCTGTGTTCTGTGTGCTACCATTCGGTGTTCACTCGCTATCAGAGAGGATCTGGAACTGAGTCCATCTACGGAAAAGACACAATAGATTCTTCAAACTATACTTGATATTTTTTATAGGCCTAGTTCAGTTCGTGAACTACCGGTTCACTTAGGTCAGCAAATCTAGAGTCAGAATTCTTTAGTTCGCACAGTATCAATACGTTGGCGAACTCCACAAATAATCAGTTTGTTGTAGCCTTCTTTATTGATAGTTTCTCTACTAGGAATTTTTCATAATTCACTTACAGATTATATTTTTGCTGCCGAAAATAAAAGCCGTACGCTCATTCCGAGATTTATAGTGCGTGTGATTACATAGTGGGTGGAAACGAAAGTATATAGGGCCTAATTACAAAGGCTCAAGTTCAATGGCCTTCAAAATGAAAAACATATAAACTAGTCACTTTTTCTCGCTGACAGTTTTCATCTGTCTTAAACATTTTAAGGCATGAATAAATATAATAAGGTAAACCAAATAATGTACACGGTAGGTAGCCGAGTGGTTATAAAGCTCGCTGTTGAATCCGAGAGGTTGCCGGATCGAACCTGAGAAATGTCTGTAGTTTTTTTTTGAAGGTACGAAATTAAGCTGCCTTTGTGATGTGCTATTTATTTATGATCCTGACAAATGAATCAGCTGGCATTTGTCAGTGACAAAAGTTACACCTCATCTGGCCTGTTCCGCTACACTTATAAGACTCACCGCATTCATCTTAAACGCATCAGATTGTGTTGTTCTCTAAAAGCATTAGGCCAATAAAGCCTCGAAGTAACTATCGACCAAACAAACAGTTAAATAACTTACAATTAAGTTTAATTAAATTTACAATCGAATACAAAAAGGTGAAAAATCATGTTATTCTAAACCGAGACAACGGTGTATGACGGTTTGCTCATTTCGCTGTTCTTAGACATCAAAGTGAGACCGTCGTCGCCTTGCTCGCTTCAGTGGAAACGGAGCAGCTGAGTCGCCGGCGGCGGCGCGCGGCGGATATTATACAATCTCGTCGCTCCACCTGTTTTCACGCTTAATTTAATTAACTGTTTGAGAAATCCGATTGAATTAGATAAGCGGACTCTTTGATGTTAGATAAACAATTTTGTTAGTAGGCTACAGTAAAGAAAAAACGTTGATCGTGTCAAAAATGAAAATCATTTTTTGTGGGTTTCACACTTGACGACACGACCACGACACGATATTCTAGGAGGTATTGCACGATAACGACACGATATCACGACGATATCGTCGAGCACCAAAATCAATGTTATCGGCTGTTGTTATAAACAGTTGTTCTACACAGTTCTAGACGGTAAATAAACTGTTTACAGTCAATGGGAGAGCTTTTTAGCAATTTGGTCCGGTTTCTAAGATCGTTGATAAAAAGTGGATTACCTTGAAATAGCGCATTAATTTATTCTTCTCACTAGACAATTACATAAAACATTACATAAGGAAATTGCGAAGATAATTCAGCGTAATAGTTGTTTATTCCCAACTGTAGATAGCTACATACACTTTATGTTGCAATAACTAAGTGTCACATGCATAATTAACAAGTTTATTTATAGAGTTGAAAATTAAAAGGTCGTTTAATTTGTTCAGTTAAGTTTAAAACTAGTATAACTTATTTTGAAAATTCATCTCATCTTCAATATTTACAGCGAATAGGAAAAGCTTACATAATTTATTTGTTAGAGAACTCCATACCATAGTTCCTCAAATATTCTAGACAGCTAATCGAACCAATGAAGCAAATTAGCTACCAGTAGTTACTTCAGATGTACAAATTAATTGGCGGGATGGCTTGACCGAAACGCTCATCACAGATGCAGCGATTAAAACTTAAACCCGTTGAAGTTAACACATGGAAGGAATATTTTTTCTGTTCATACAGTAGTTAAAACGTTTTAGGGTAGTGTGTGTTTTGATTTGTTTTCAGACCACATAACGGAAAAAAACATTAGTTCCAGAGATTCGGTCTCACCACATAAAATAAACTGATTCATGTGGGAAAGATTCGTTAGTCCGCGCTGTCAGTCTCACCATTACAACCACCCGCAAAATGGAGTATAGTTTTAAACTTGGGTGAACTGCCCTTAAAAATAAAAATATAAAACATATAAAAACCACCTGTTATTGTGGATTGGGCTACATACCAAGTTTCAACAAAATCTCTCCATTAGGACCTTTATGTAGATATCTCAACATCCTGACACACACATACACATTCACTCAGTCATCAAGACATCATTGTGCGAAAGCAATTTTTTAGACCCAAGTGAGGGAGCACCAAAACGGATAAATGTACCAACAACTCGAATTCGAAAATTTTGACGGAAACAATACTTTCTCAATATACTATGGTGTAGAGGCAGAAAGTAAAAATACTCGCGATTAACTTGAATTACCTAAACATAGGCTGAGATGCGTGTTTCCTAAAATAACAATATAATCATTAAGTTTTGTAATAGTCCATTAGCTAATTTATTGATAAGCTACTCATTTTGTATATATAAATTATATGTAGTGTTAAAAAATACCAACATTTTTAAAGTAACCGCAATTATAAAACAAACCATCACAAAAGACAGTTGCTAAACTGATAGGCCCTAGACAAAAATATGTACTAATGAGATATAAAATTCACTATTTCTGTAATTCTCTTTCGTGTTCCCCAAATAGGCAAGAACTTAACAATTCGCCTAACAATGCCACTGAGGGCCGGTTTCTCAAAGCAAGTGTAAACCTATACTCAAGTTTAAACCAAAATTGTCCATATGTTTAACATTGAATTAAACTAAGTTTAAGTTAACGAGTTTGGAGAAACCGGCCCTGAGTGTCGTGTTTTATGTTGTTTGTTTGGATGCACTCGGCGGCGGCGACACCTCGAGCACGTTGAATCAACAGGTGACAGACATTGTAGCGAATGCTGACGTCAATGATGCAGCTGGCGGGAATGATACTTCGAATCTACAATGTTTACTTCCGTGGAAAACCAGTTGTACCAACAACAAAGGAGTAATTACATCGAAGGATAGAATGAGACATCCAATTAATTCATCGTTAATTAATATTTAAATTACTTGTTATGTAAATTACCAAAACAAAGTTTAATAGTATGTTTGTAATGTTCATATCAAAATCATGTAAATCGAAAATTAAATTTACGAATAACTAGGATTTGAAGAATAAATTAAAGCATTTGTACTGTATTTACATAGTTGATATATTATAATATAGAAAAATTGGGTTTTGTACAAATGGCCGAAATTTACGATATTAACGTTTGTAGGTTCCAAAAACTATGCAAAATATGTATTGAAAACAGCCTTCTAGTAGTACCAGATAAATCTAAGAATGATAATTTTTAGAGGGAGATGATGAATTGGTATTAACTATGAAAACTTATATCAAGTCTATTTAATTTAAAATACTTCAAGTAATCGTTGAAAATAATTCGGAAAAATAGCACTGTCATTAATGTTTGCTAAGATGGTAACTTAAAAACCACGATCCAGATATCAAAGTTTATAGGTGTGAATTTTTCAGAATGAATTGGATGGTTAAACTGTCGTGTGGAATCAGTGAGTTTCAAGGATGGGGTATATAGCCTACATAAACTACGGATTATTTTTCATCAACTATTCGTCTGTCGTAAGAACGGATTCGATGGAAGTCAACTTTGCTCAAACCCTGCGATAAACCATAACAATAAAGAATGAGTAAATTTTAACGCAGCATAGTTTATGTTTTCCCTGCGTTAGTTATGACCGGGACCATAAAATACCTTCATAGAAAGTGTCCTTATGATTGATTTTTGTTGAGCCCACACAATTACACTAAGTGTCTCACAACGTCCAACCGTCTACCCGGACCTGATAGGCTGTGACGTGATGCCTTTCTCCCGCGCCGCGTAGTACGGTAGTGGTGGTGTGGTGAGCTAATCGGCCAAACGCAGCGCTGTGACTGTGACTGTGTGTGACCCCAATGTCACCTTATCAGGATCCGTCCTTGGCAGCCCTCTCCCACTTGGCTGTGGCCGCACCGTTACCGTACGGTACCGGACCAGGGAAATTTATGATTCAGGGATTTCCCGAACATATTGGCATCTTTCACATAAACCCGATTATACGGACTGCAGTTTTCCGGTTATATTGTATATTTTGGTACAGCAATCCATGGGATTTTTGTAATGAGACTCTTACTTAATAATATAGTAGTACGGAGACCTTACCAATGTTTTCCATAAAGTCACTTTGAGTCTTAAAAATAAAACTAACACAAAAAAATTTTGTCTTCACCAATTTGGAAATTCAGTATACTAATCAACTCCGTAATTATCTCTAATTTAGGAAAGGGATTTATATACGTTCAGAATATTTATGTAATGGAGAGGAAATATTACGATAATCCTATTCCGTTATAATTCAAGGATAGTCTATCCATAATCATTTTGAAACCTATAAATAGTTTCTAGTAACAGCGAACGCTCATTATACTATCCAACTATTAGCAGCTGCAATTTGTCTCACTAAACACCAGTCCCATTAGGGGAGGAGGTGGCCACCATTAAATTGAGGAAATTAGCAACTTGCCTATTAATGTACCATTACAATGGTTGCTATTTTGGAATCATGGAAAAATGTGATGTTCATATTTGTTTAAAAACAACGTATGCAAACAAAGCATTTTTAATTACTATACACAGTTAAAAGAGGTCCAATATTCAAATGACCCATCACCTGGCCGTTGTTATGCACACCAACATATTGGATGAACGGTTTAAATTCACGAATGAACGATCAAGTGTTCGAGAGTAATCTGCGAATATTGTTTACTTTGCATGAAAATACAATCATGGAGCATTCACACACCACAATAGCTTTTAGGCTTCATTATTGCATCCATACAAACAATCGCCAAAACATCTTGCCGTCGTTGACAAAAAGTGACTACAGATTATGTACTGTATTAATTTTTTTTATTAATATAAATAACCAGACTAAATGAGGTTGACGAAACATCTTAAAATACAAAAAAATATGCTTATTATAGCTACGACACATCGGCCAACGGTATTAAATTATAGGATTTCGCACTGATTAAGTGATTAGGTGTTCAATCTACAAAAATTATAAGTAAATTACTATATAATATGTTGCTATTCCGTTAATAGTCCATAGCTAAACTGGGTTTAGTTATATATATATTATATTTAATAATCCTACACGTAAAGAAACGACCTCTAAACACTGACTATCAAATGACTATGCTTACCTAAAATTGTTAATTGTTAAGCTTTAACCTCTACGACGTTTGTTCAAATTAAATCTCAAATGAAAAAATGTTGTGGAGGTTAAATCTATTTCAAATTACTTTGACTTCCTTTGCCATGGCAGTGGAAATTCCTTTGTGTACAATGAAAAACTCTAAATCGATTAGTCACTTGAAATTAGGACAAGACTGAGACCACGTCAGCCCCTACTTTCTCTACAGAAGCCCGGACCCTGACTGAAGTGCTGTATAACTCAGGAGTTCCCCGGATGATCAAACACTAAATTCGATCTGGAGACTCAATAAAAAGCATCTGGTGCTACTAAATTAAACAAAAATTTCGTTTTTAATGCGTAAACTGAGAATTATATTAAGGATTTTCATAAAAGTCTATCAATCATATAGGATCACTGTACACATTAGGTATGAATATTGTCATGTAATGTAGGCCTATTAAATGTTAACACTTATGCAAAAGCTTTGTCTCCTAGTTCAATGAATAAATCTGTAGGACTATACAATTTTAATATTAACAGCATGAAGTCACTAGAGATCACGAGTATTTCACATTCCGTACTGCACTGCCACTATAATTTTATTTCTGTATTTCATATGGCCTGAAAAAAACATTAAAAGTACAAAGATATACTAATGTATTAAATTAATTATTATGTTTCAGCTTCATAAAATTTGTTTTGTATATCTACACAAGTTGCAGTTTAGAACACGAAATAATTGTTAATTTTCAAGTTTTGCAGGGAATAATCAAATACCAATAAGTTATTAATTGCACTATCTAACATCAACCTGTAGTTATGAAAACTAAAATTAATTGACAGTCCAGTGACAAATGACAACTCGAAATGTTTAAGAATCCAATTTTGCTAACTGTTCGTCGTCGAACTGGCGAGATCAAGCATTCCTTCTCTGGTAAAAATCAACTCTTCGGACAAAAAATTAATATTAGCCGATTGTACATACAGTATAGGCCTACAGAGCGGGCGGAATTGGAATAAGATACATGGAACGTAAACATTAATCATTATCAGAGAAGAAAAAACTATAACAGAAAGTGATATTGAAAATCCCAAATTCAGGTTATCTAAAAGTTCCAACAAATTAAAAACTTTTGATTAGAAATGGAAAAAATAAACTAATGCATTACAAAACTGATATACAGTATTTATAATAAATTTTTAAAATAATCATGACTACTCACCGAAAAAATATAACACAACGATTAAAAATCCATGTCAGCATCACAAAGCACACACATAACAACACTGATGTCCTGAACGCACTCAAGATCCGAGTTGACACTGTGGGGTCCTCATGATGACTGGCGAGGGCGACTGAGCAGTGAGCAGAGCCGGCTCCGGCGAGCAACTGAGCAACTGAGCGAGCGAGTAGCGACCGTGAGCGAGGAGAGGCGACCGCGGACTGCCGTTACTGAACCCGAACCGTTACCGGCGGCAGGACCCAGGACTCCCACATCCTCTCCAGGACCTTCCCCCCACCACCGCTCCCCTCACCGGATGTAGCAGTTGCCACTCTGCTTTGTCTAATCACACCAATGCTCGATTTATTGGTTCATTCACTCTCTTTTTATGGAGGAATAAATTGGACGTAATTCGTTCCCACTTGACCCTTTGGCACCAAGGGGCTCTTCGGATACGATTGTCACCTAAACGTATAAGGCTTTAAAGATTGTAGATGAAATTGTTATTATACAACTATTTACATTTTGCTATTTACAAAATGTTTAATTGCTTGGGTGATTTGTTTACAGAAGGTCCACAGGTTTTATTATGTAGTCTAATATCAGTCGTTCTGCATGATTTTTTTCTCTTAAGGGAGTTCCACAAGGATCCATTTTGGGTCCTATTTTGTTTGTTCTTTAAATGATCTCCTTCCGAATTGTAAAGATCGAATACTTTTTTATATGCTGATGTCCACTGCTTTGTCAATACCTCAAAGAAAGGATCTTGAGGTGCAGTACCTATTTTCTATATACACTGGATGAATAGACATACTCTTGTTTTAATATTTTCAAAACAAATTTAGCTGAATTTTCACTACTTAACAGAAGAGAGAACTCTCAACGTTTTATCAGAAATGAGGTATTAAATTCATCTGACAAAACAAAATTCTTTGGGCTGGTTATTCTCTCTTTAAGTATTTATTGCAATGTAATATTAGTCTAAGTTTAACTGTATTACAGTAACTGATATGATCAATGCTATATTAACCTATATTGTTACTGGATTCAATACATATTTGTTTAAGTCTGATTACATTTGTCAGTGTTGCACTGTAACAAGTTAAGAATTACTGTAACTTCATACAAAAGTGGTAACATCGCAAGTTAAAACGTATAGATACCCTCTAAATTTGAAAACAGTTTAGAAGTTTGCTAAACACGAAGCTTTTTATCACTTTCGTAGTTGGAAACACAAAAATCATTTTTGAAAGAAGTGTAATATGCTTTTATAACCTATTATTACAATACCCATAACGTTTCACATATCAGTATTTCGATTCAGTGCTACATTTCTGTGGTAGACGTTTCTTTGTATAGTAGTACCAGGGGGACCGAGCTTAAGCTCGGTAAAATTATTACTTTCGTTCTCACACAAAGCTCGTTCGCTCCGCTCACTCGCCCTCTTCCATTTTAAAGACGAGCTCGTTCGCTTCGCTCACTCGCCAAGCCGACGGGTGCTGCACTTTGGTATAATTTTCCTAAGCAACAGGTTAAAGATGTAACACATTGGTTTATATCAACGAGGTTAAATAGATATAGAGTGCTCACCACATGTTAATTTTGTGTCCCTTTTTGATTCGCGACATTTTACCCATGATTCCCGCCGTTTCCTTGGCAACCATCCCACACTTCACTCTCGTTTCCTTGGTTACCAGTTTTAGCAATTCTGATCGGTTGCCACAAGCTTCAAAAATTACTGATGATATTTTTAAAACATATGTTTAATGTTGTTTGTTTTTAAATTAGTTTGATTTGATGGTCTGTGAACAGGTTATTGAATTGGTTACCATGGAAACGTCGGATAAGTGTGGATAAAATGGTAAATTACTGTTGGAAAAATGTAAACAAAGGACTTGGTTACCAAGGAAACGGCGGGAATCAAGGGTAAAATGGCGCCAGTCAAAAAGGGACACTTTTCCCTATCTGGTGAGCACTCTATATCTATTTAATCTCGTTGGTTTATATCTACAGTTATCAGCTGATTTTTGTTCAATTAAAAAATCTCCATAAGGATAATATGGAAACTTTGAAGTGCTCTAGCGCGAAAACCGGATTTTTCCCAGCTATGGGACCAGCTCCAATCGATTTCTGGTGGCCAAAACCCCCATATTCAATAAAAAAATCAAAAATCCTTGGAGCGAAAAAAAAACTTTGCCCGGACAAACGGAGCTTGTTTTAGAGTATAAGAATAAGATTACGTACAACAATTCAACCCCCTCTAAGTCCATTCAAAGGTTCCCAAAAAACATCGGCATACACAGAGTATAAAAATAAACTGTCCAAGTTTTGTTACATTTTTTAACTGCTCTTCTTTTTTATATCGAATTACGCATGTGTAGAAACTTTGCAGGGAAGGCGTTCCTAATATTATGGTTATCTCTGTTATCAGCTGCGACTGTGGCCGGGACAGAGGCAGCGAGAGCGCTCGCCCCCTCTACAACACGTGTGGGAGGGAGTGGAAGTGGAAACGGACTACTAATCCCATTAATGTGGGACAACTGGCGCTCCACGTGGCGAGGAGAGGAACTGTTGATAAGCCCTTAATGCACTGTCGACACATGCACGGACACAAAGGACGCCAACGCCACCATCTATCACACGATCATCTGGCGCTGCCGGCCCATCAGCCATCAGCATCAGCCAGCTTCACCGTCCCGTCCGGCACTCCGGTCTGGCGGCCAGATACAAATTCGCCAGTGGTTTGAGGGTCGACGAAAAGATACAAATTCGCCAGTTCTAGGAACTAATGCTCAGCCCCTCGGGGAACCCAAGAATGTGGCCGGTCGGGCTCATCCCCTTCATTGCCCGAGCTGGCTGTTGTTTTCGTTCGTCTAGAGGCGAAACTACTGAACGTATCGTTGCAATTTTGGTGTCAATACTGATTGATTACTCATGGACCTCCGAATCTATTGATTCTCGTGAGATATTCTGAACACTCTTACTCTAATTTACATCTCACTTGTGGCTTAAACTCTTTCATAATACAACCATTTCATAAACTACTATTAAATTCATTAACTCGTAGGTGATGCTTGAGTAATAATAGCTTACAACATTGCTATGGCAACAACTACTTACGCCCTACACTTCATTTAAACATAACATCATACAGTATAATTAATTACAATTATTGGTTTTATCGGTGTAAATCAAAATTATTTTTTGGGGACTCATCAAATCTCTTTTCCAAAGCTTCAAAGAAGGTCTCTTGAAAATTTAACAGATGCACATCAGTTGCCGATCTAAAGGTTGTTTTTCCTTATTTTACTGTACTAATTGAGTTCTATGAAATATCGAACAAAAATCTGACATTTTGAGTACAATAAGAACAAATAAATCTATCACAATTAAATCTATTACGATTAAACTGGCAACGAAAAGTTCATCACATATATATAGTGCTTTAAAAGAGATGTGAAAAAATATTACATTTATAGGCTAATAATTCCGCACGCCGCATGCCGCGCGCCGGCGGGGGATTCCTGGAACTGGCGAATTTGAATGTTTTGAAGGCCCCGTTTTTCTGCGTAATCGGGACCTGGCGAATTTGTATCTTTTCGTCGACCCTCCAACCACTGGCGAATTTGTATCCAGCCGGTCTGGCGTCGCGCCGGGTCGTGTGTGATGGGGCAGCCTTTGTGTTTTGACGACCTACCAATTGGTTGCTACTTGCGGAGTTATAAGTCGAGGCCCGATAGTTTCTAAATAAACACACGTTCTGGTATGGAGAGGGTAAAATTTTAGAAAATAGGGATTGATAAAAAATTAGAGATCCATTAATTACGCATCATATATCTTGAAACACACTTTTTACTACAATTGTTCTTTTAGCGAATTTCCCTATAGGGAATACGCTATTACGGTAGTAGTCACGGTAAGACCTAAGCCCGGGACCATGATACTTTTTCGTTTTGAGGTCCCTAGAAGCCAAAAACATCGTTCGTTCAAATTGATATATATGTATATATATATCTATATATATATCTATGTGTCCGTGACCACGATAACTTTTGAACGGAACCTCCGATTTTGATGAAATTTGGTACAGGGGTGTAAGCCAGCGTCTACTAGGTTGAGTTCGCGAACCAGAATGATTGGACCATGAGAACGGGGTTTTATGGGGTTTCAAAAGGGTTAAAAATGGGTTTTTGGCTTTTTTTACTTTTATGTAGAAAATTCAACAATTTTAACTTAAACCATTTAAAAGAGCTTAAAAAAAACAAACAATCTAGTATTTTGAATTTTTTGCCTAGCTTAAATGGCTATGGAGAAAATCCAAAAAGTATGTTTTCCATGATATTCTTATGGGAAAATTAACAAAACCTTCTATCTTGCTTATTTATTGACATATCTTGATAAAATTTGGTATGTACATTCATTAGGAAGCGTTTGACTTATATTTGCTTAGAAAACCCATATGGCGGCAAACCTACGTACTCACCCCTATAGGGTTTATGGGGAAAATAAAAAGAACACCATAGCCTTATAAAATTTGGTATGTACAATCACTAGGTAGGGTTTAACTTATATTTACCAACAAAACCCATATGGCGGCAAACCTACATACTCTCAACCCCATGGATTTTATGGGGAAATAGAAAATATACCAAAATTCCATTGGAAATTCGCTGAGTACGCAGGTCTGCTGCGACGGGGGTATTATTTAATGCCATCAGCTGGCTGGTCAAATTGATTTATACTACGAGGTTAAACTAGATGTAGAGAGCTACAAAGATAGGGAAAATTGTCCCCTATTGATCAGCGCCATTTTCCCCACGATTCCGGCCGTTTCCTTGGTAACCTGTCCTTTGGTTACACTTTCCCATCAGTCATTTGTCATTTTACCCACATCTATCCGATGTTTCCATGGTAACCAATCTCAATAGCCTGTTCACAGAAATTCATAAATTCTTTAATTCATAAATTTGAAAATAGAAGTTCATACTGCTCATTAGTTGTAATGCAAACATAACCATAGCCATAGCCTATGATAACCCAAAGCATCAAAGAGCACAATACTGACTAAGACATTTACTTTTAATCAAAAATATCAGCTGAAGTAATAGAGTACTGTACTTCCATTATTTTCTAACCGGATCTACGGGGTGGTAAAACACAATTAAAGAGGCCAAGTATCACCATAGCATAGGTCACGGAAGGGCGGAACTCGTGGCATGTAGGAACTCTGCCCTTCCGGCGACCCAGCCAGGAAGTTCACGGACGTTTGAACTCGAAGGTGGCTCCACCATTGTTATCTTGGCGGTCTTTGAGGCAATAAACCTACCGACACAATACAGTCAAGGTGATTGTATTCTTTTAATAATTAATGTTGTGATATCATTAGTGACGTAAATTCCATTGTATCCATGTTTTGTAAGCGTTTCAATTCTTTCAGCGGTTTAGTTATTTTGTATAATGATTACTAAGACTAGTTAAGGAAATTAGTGTTTGGTAAATTATATAACCCTTTAAAGAGCTGGGAAGTACATAGCCTAGTCATGCCTCTGTGAGTCCAGGATCGAACCGATCAATATCGCAGGTGGCTAACCTCAATATGTCATCTATTCATGTTCACGCGGTGACGAGGTGACACAATTTTGCTTATAAAAGACCATTATTTAACCTTAAATGTCAAAGTATAACTATGAAAGTAGTTACGTAATTCAAAATAAAAATGCTTGATTCATTACTGCTCCCTCATTTAAGAGTAAATTTTTATTTCGTTTTTGGATCAGCAAAGAGCATAAGGTGTACCTCTATGGTTAGCTGAGGCTACCTATAAGGACAAATATAACCTCATTTTAAAGTGGGGAGTTTTTCTCTAAATTTGACACATCCTACAGTTCGCGAGTGGTGGATAAATTAGTTTACATTTTTTTTTAAGTAAGGAATCTAAGGAATACCATAAAAAATTGCACATCATATTTAAATCTGCGGTAACTTAAATTTCCTTTTTTTAACTGATTGCGTCATTAAAACACACTTTCCACTTTTACGGTTTGTATGTTTTTGTAGTTTCTCTCTGTAGATAGCGCATTTTAACACTTTGATAAAGAATTAATCTAATTTTTAATTTATTTTATTTACCAACGGCAAGCAGCCAATTTACCTCCAGTACCGGGACTACAGAACTCGGCACCAGTTCTTAGTCGCTATAAAAAAACAATGAAAGTCGGCACCCGTCCCGGGAGCGGCCGCCATGACACCATGAAAGTCGGCACCATCCTGCCACGCCGGTTCCTCCTTCCACTTTTACCTCCCCTCACGCTCATACCCCGTCATCACTATTCACTCTCTGAACATTACTCCCTGTGATAACTTGAAACCCCCAATGTCATTACCAACTCACGAACAGGGCTTATTTGCATGAAATTACAGGCTGTGTAGACGATATTAATCTAGAATATATTTTATTGACTATCTACACAATTTAGGAATCATCCTTAAATTAATGGTTTTATTAACGTATAGTTAAGTATACATTTTTTACTCTCCATACTTGTGATTTTCATGTTATTCGTTGATAAAACTTTGATCACAACATATCTTACACGATAATATGAATAAATCGTGACAACTCTTATTAGGGTGTTTCAGAACTCCCTGACAATATTTTAGGACATTGTTTCTTGGTTAGAAACATATCTAAATATCATACAGTATTTAAATTGTCCTTAAGTCTTTAATTACTCACACAGCCGCCATTTTGTTTTTTTTCACATAATAATTTTTATTTCCGTAACGGATGGTGGTATTAAATTCATATTTGGCATGAATCTTTATTATACCAATGTATATTTCCAGGGAAAAAAATATTTTTTTCCGCTGTAAATTTTCAAAATGGCGGCAATTTCAAATTTTCAAACGCAAATATCTCAAAATCGGAAAATTTTATAAAAATTTTACAAGACACAAAAAAGTTGACAAATTAAATTACCTAACCAATGGTACCAAGTTTGTAAAGATCTGACAACAAATAACGGAGTTATTGCGATTTTCGCCATGAAAACATTGATTTTGCATTAAAATCAATGTAAATTAAGGCCATTTAACAGCAAAATCAATGTTTTCATGGCGAAAAATCGCAATAACTCCGTTATTTGTTGTCAGATCTTTACAAATTTGGTACCATTGGTTAGGTAATTTAATTTGTCAACTTTATTTGTCTTGTAAAATTTTTATAAAATTTTCCGATTTTGAGATATTTGCGTTTGAAAATTTGAAATGGCCGCCATTTTGAAAATATACAGCGGAAAAAATTATTTTTTTCCTGGAAATGTACATTGGTATAATAAAGATTCATGCCAAATATGAATTTAATACCACCATCCGTTACGGAAATAAAAATTATTATGTGAAAAAAACAAAATGGCGGCTGTGTGAGTAATTAAAGACTTCCGGACAATTTAAATATGATATTTTAGATATGTTTCTAACCAAGAAACAATGTCCTAAAATATTGTCAGGGAGTTCTGAAACACCCTAGACAAATGTATTTAATAGATTCCGGTTCGTAAAGCTAAAATTCATCGTTACAAAATTATGTTACTGGATTGTTGAACTTATTATATTGCGGTTCTACTATTAATCAGTTTAACTGTTTCTTTATAGAGGGCTGTATGCCTAGGCGTTTCTTATCTGTTACTCTATATATTTGCAGATGCAGGACAAAACTTTAACAAACTTACGTGTATATTTTTTACAGTTTAAATACATCATCTAACGTACCGCTCCCAAACATTTACATTCTTTCACATATTACCTTAAAAAATAAATACTTGAGGTATTTGTTCGTAAGTAACTAATAACTGCCTCAGTAGGTTATCCGCATTTTACTGTCTTAAAAAACGAGTGACCGCGTGCGATTTAAAAATTGGGAACAGAGCACCCGACTGACCATCGGTGCAGCAAATACTTCCAAGGGTCGACGGCAATCAATAGAGGAATGACAAAATCATCAATAGAGCTGAACCCTGCACTGATCTAAGGGAAGTGGTGAGAGAGTTAGCAAGGGGGCAAAGGGTAAGAGAAATAGGGGTAAGACGGCGCTGTGGAGGGGAGCCTACCTGAGGCCACTGCAAAACCTTCCTGGTGCCGACTTTCATTGTGGCATTAATAACGCTTCGATGATTTTTGCCGATGGACAGGTTTTGGTGCCGACTTTCAGGGTCGCCTACAGTACATGCAACATGCAGCTTAATCGATGATAAATAGTCATCAGGTATAAAACGTCGACATTAAAGAAGCCCACACTTTCATGGATGATGGATTGATGGATTGACACTTATAAGCTTGATTCTAAATTAAGTATATGTATTCTATTATTGAATATAGTCATGTGCATTTTTCCGTAAATTTAGTTGACTCACATCACTCCATGTCCTAGAAAAATATTAAAATTAAGCAGCGGCCAGTTATTAGCGTTGATTTGCTGAAAGGTGCAAAGATAAAAAAAACCTGTCTAAACATAAATCTATCAAAATCATCACTTGTCCTCCGATGATGAGGCTACATATCATCGTGTTCTGCGCAGCCAGTCGTCCTGACCCTCTCCCATGTCGTCTGGACCGCGGCGCCGCAGCAGCAGTTGTCGTGACGTATACCGTGCAACGCTCCCGTGTATTGCACGGTCGAGGGGACAAAGGCGATAAAAACTAGCAGAAGATTTGAACGGTGGGTCGTTGATTGGTGCGCCGCGGCTGTGTATGGTGGGAGCCGCGGGAGCGGGATGGCGGGATGGCAGGATGCACGCCACGCCGCAATGATACGACTGGTTACGCCAATTGCCAGGGCGGAGGTTCAGTGGCCTGCGGTGCTCCACGCGTTTCCGTATCAAACTGGCCCAGATGACAATACCGAGTACTTTCACACGACATTCAACACGGCCAACTCACGCTCGCAACCTTGTAACGGTCCCCAAACTGGTTCCTGCGCCTCCACGCCCATTGATTCGACGTTTTGGAAATTTCATCCGACTGCTTTAATGGTGGTAATTCATTTTTAAATAAAATCTTAGAGAGAAAAACTACCGCACTATACAATCGTGAAACATTGCTCCATAGCCCTTTAAAATCTTTGGTTTTTGGGATATTCGGGAACAAGTAGGGAACATCTGCAAAAAAATTTGCTTTAAAAGAGCTGTACTTTCACGGAAGGTTTTGTATCTTCCTGCTCTCCCCATAACACCGATGTTAGCTTAAAAACGTTTTTGCTCTTCAATCTAAAAAGATAAAAGAAAAACCAAGGTCGTAAATATCTTCACCCTTTCGCGACTGGATTGAAACAGGAAACGTCACACAAAAAATTAATTACCAAAGTACATACGTAATCTATATATATATACGCGAAATCCCACTCACTGACTCATCACGAAATCTCAGGAACTACCAAACGGATTTACTTGAAACTTTGAGCATAGGTTAGTCTTGCCTCCTAGGTGCTCACTAAGAAACGATTTTGCAAAATTCCTATAGGGCTCCGCCCCACACGTCTTCAAAGTTACCATGTTATTCTTATGGAATCAACATTTTTGTATTGGAACATATGATTACATTAAGGAATATTAATTTTGTAAACAGCTGTTCTCATTTAAGTTATTGGGGGTAGTAAGGGGTATCGGTAATAAATAACTAGAGGATAGTTGCGGCGAGTGATCTTAGCGACCAAGCTAAACCTGACGGGGAGTGATTACTGACTGACTCATGAAATCTCAGGAACTACCAAACGTATTTACTTGAAACTTTAAACACAGGTTCATCTTGCCTCTTAGGTGCTCACTAAGAAATGATTTAACAAAATTCCTTCAGGGCTCCACCTCACAGGCCTTCAAAATTTCATAACGTGATCCGCATGGCCAATTTTAAATACAAATTAGGAAACCTGCACGGTTGAAATTAGGGTTACTGCACGGTTACTTTAGGGCCTCCGGGGTTGACAATTGCCATGTACGTTTGGTTTGGTCATGGATGCTCCTTAAGAAACGGTTTTGCAAATATAGTTTTTGAAGTTCTTTAGGGCTCCGCCCCACAGGACTTCAAAATTACTTTAGGGCCTCCGGGGTCGATATTCGACATGGACTTTTCTCTTTGCTCATGGGTGCTCACTAAGAAACGGTTTTGCAAATACAGTTTTCGAAGTTATTTAGGGCTCCGCCCCACATGACTTCAAAATTACTTTTGGGCCTCCGGGGTCGATATTTGACATGGAAGTTTCTCTTTGCTCATGGGTGTTCACTGAGAAATGGTTTTGCAAATACAGTTTTCCAAGTTCTTTAGGACTCCGCCCCGCATGACTTCAAAATTACTTCAGGGCCTCCGGGGTCGATATTTGACATGGACTTTTCTCTTTGCTCATGGGTGCTCACTAAGAAACGGTTTTGCAAATACAGTTTTCGAAGTTATTTAGGGCTCCGCCCCACATGACTTCAAAATTACTTTTGGGCCTCCGGGGTCGATATTTGACATGGAAGTTTCTCTTTGCTCATGGGTGGTAGATTTCGTTGCTCTTTAAAAAGATTTTATTACCTATTAATTAAATTCAATCACGGGCGAAGCCGTGACGGGCAACAGCTAGTTTAATATAAGCCTACTAATATTATTCACTACGATACTTTTGCGACTCTTAGTAGCCTATAGCAAAAACCACTTACAGTAACACTAAACAGGAAATGCGTTCCTAATTTAAAAATTGGCGCATAAAAGTGGTAAACTTTATGAACTGAACATAAAATACGTTATTGCTTTTGAACAGTTTCCCAATACTTAGTTTTATTGCAAAGTGAAAGCCAGTTTCAAAAATACACATTATTCTGCAAAATTTTGAAATGTATGTAACAGCAATTATGTACAACTGAAACCAATAAATAAAAAACCCCTAAAAGACGTGCATTTTACTAAGAAAACTGGATTTCCCAATGAATGGTTTTTAAAAAATTTCTTTTTAGAGTTGCAGGTAAGTTCAATTTGACAACAATTAATTTTGAATGAGATAGAACTCCTTGACTCACTGATAAACCTTCATAAGAATAACCTTCAGTGCATTCAGTACCCGGATGAAAACAAGAGCCAGTTTTATATGTCATAAATTGTAATATTTCTGGATGTGAAGGTAAACCGATCTATGTAGAAAAGATTTTATGCCAATATATCAAAATTCCCGGTTGCCAGAGCTTGGCATTGTAGTGAGCATTAGGGATCTCACTTTGCTCGGTTAGCAAACTACAAATCTTTACAAAAGGACAAAAAATTTCAAAATCGAATGTCCTTGGTTTAATTTCCCTTCTCTTACAAATAATAGTATTAATTTCGAAAGCGGGTGATTGATTGTGAGGCGGCGAGGAGTTGAGGCATTGCGGCGGGAAGCTGAAGCCAGCCTGTAGCCTGTAGCCTGTAGTAGAGACAGATGGCGACCTCAAGGCGACCTTTCCGATCGTGAGGTCTCCAGCTCTCCAGCCACGACCGAGCAGCGAGCAGCGAGCATGCGAAACTGTCTCGACTGGCTGACAGCATCGAAGTATATAGTAAACTGGAACGCGCTCTCAGGTGCCTTAACACGGCACCGAATCGGTCCGGCCGCCATCTTTGAAGTTGGCGGTAACCAGCACCGATGACGATGCAGCGTTTCACTTAAATCAATGTTTAGAACATTAAACGCAACTAGTGATGGCAAAATTTCTTGAAAAATAGATTTTTCGATATATCGATGTATCGAAAGAGTAAAATCGATTTCGATAAAAAATCGTGGACAAAAAATCGATGTTTTAAGAAAATCGATTTTTTATCGCCGCTTTTAAATAATTGACTTTAAGTTTTACCATAAAGTAAAAAAATATAACCAATAAACATTTAATTAATACTTTTAATATGACAGTATTTGTAGTTAATGGTCACACCTTTGATTATATCATTGATTTTGTAGGTAAAATCAATGATCAACTTATATATCCTCTACGCATGTAAGGAATACACTTCATTATTTGGTTTGAAATAAAACAGAGTTATGAAAATAAAACATTATTGGTTTATTGAGAAGATATATTAGATCGTAGACTAAAACAAATTGATTTAAATTACTTCAAATGCTGTGAGAGCTAAATTGCGTATAACATTGCAAGACTGGAATAAACACAGTTTTTTTTAGCTATAGAATCAACATGTATTGGAAAGCTAGATAAACACAAAATTATATAAAGTCAATGGAGTCGGGAATTTATACATGTTTTAACATCATTCAAGGACTATTAAAATATTTTATTTTACAGAAAAAATTATTTTACTATCGTTGGTTGCCGGTCTTGAACAGAACCGTAAAATCTAACCTTCGGTAACCAAGTCTCTATTTTTCAATTAAATTTTTTTTACAGCAAATTTTAACAAAATTAAAGGATGGACCCTATTTTGAACTGCTTTGTATAAAACGGTATGATAAAGTATACATATACTTTGACTCTAAATGATATTTTGGCCGATGCGAAATGAGTTTAGCGATAGTCATAGCAACAATCACTCCCATCTCTATTCTCTAGTTAACTCTCTACTAGAAATGACCTTGCACCAATACGATATAAGTTACAGCCAATACTTGGTTATTTGACTTTGATATTTGGCTCTAATACAATGAATTTTGTAAATTTATAGCCAAACTAAGGTTAGGATCTTAAAATATACGGTTTTAGAGGAGTAAAAACCGCAATTCTTTGTAATTTACTAGACCGATTTTAAAATCGATATTTTTAGTAAGAAAAATCGATCTCAGAAAAAATATCGTCTTGAAAAAATCGATGTCAAAAAATCGATGTATCGAATGATAAAAATCGATTTTTCCAAAAAATCGATTTTATTTTGCCATCACTAAACGCAAAAATATCGATACAAGTACAAATTACGGCGGCACCCCAGACTCTCGGCAGCGGAGGGGAGGAGGCATTCCGCCATCGCGACCGATTCGGGTGCATCCCATGAATTCCTAGAAGCACGAGGAGGGGAGTTGGAGAGGAAAGAACGCGGGGGGAGGAGGGGAAAACACATGTCTGGTTTGGCCATTCAAACGGCGCACACATATCTGGTGATGCAATTTAAACGGCAAACCGCGTGGCGTATTGCGGGAGTAAAATTGCAGGCGTTTGCAGATTTATAATGTTATTTACTTGATTTATTCATCTTTTGCTTAAAAATTAAAGAACTCATGAATGTTATTTTGTGTATGAAAAAGTCAAGTGTAATGTTAACTTGGATTTATCACATTGACATTGGAAATATAAATTGTTCTCAAACAATTGGCTACATATTTCGATGGAAAAATTGTACTGACAGCGTAATATGGACCTATATATGTTCACTTGTCTTATAGATTTATAATATTAGGCAATTGTGATAAAAACATTTTAAATATTATTAATTCTTCCAAAAAAGGCATTACGATGGTTATTCCATTTAAAACTAAACCAATCTTGTAAAGGCAAAACGAAATCAATCTTGTTAAGACACTTTCAAAAGTATGCAATTACTTACAATTACCTGCATTTATATTTTAGAAACAATTATTTTTTTCCGTAAATAAATGCAAGCTAAGGACAGGAAGTGACATCCATATTTATAATACAAGATTGAATAACCTTTTTAGGCCTGAACATCATAGACTTAACATTGGTCAAAGTTTACCATCCGTACATGGTGAAAAAATTAAGATCTCATTTTTTTATCTTGTACCAAAAAATATGAAACAACAACCAAATTTGCGCCCTTTCAAGAATAAAATCGAATCTTTTCTAATTTCCCAATCATTTGACATTTTAATCATCCCAGCATAAAAAAAAAAACTGTTGTATTGGCAATAGATTTAATTGAATATGTAGAAAAAAGTTTTGACTTTGACTTTTCTTTGTTCACAAAGAGATGAATTTAAAAAAAAAATTATATGTTTTTTTATTTAATTTTTTTGTAGACTGTTATAAAATATTACTCTTAACGTCAAATATAAAGGGATGGCCTACGTAAACTGTCCTACTTTATTTGTACATTTAAAGGGAATCTTGCTAGGTTGAAAATTAAATGTTCACTTTGAGAGAAAATAATCCATCGGAACATTTGTAGCGGGTGTTATTGGACTTAAACTGTGTTTAAACTTGTTGGAAAGATTGACGTTTCTCTACATTTGACAGTTACAGGAGAAACCCCCCCCCCCCCCCCCAAAAAAAGTTGCAATGATTAGGTATATTATTAAACTGTAAATTTTATGAGATACTTTGAGCTTATTCGTTGTAGCCCCAGCGAAGACAATCCTTACACAGTCCAAAGTCAGTCCTTACGCCGTGATTTACTTAAACATCTTGCTAGATATTCAAAATTAATTACACTGTTTTATGTATTTTTTTACGAAGAAGGCTATGAGCTATGTTTAAAAAGTGTTCATGTGATCACATACAGTTCTTTAAGTACGCACTATATTTTATCCCTTCAGGTTATATAGGGCCTAACGGCCTAACATTGCAATTTCCAAATCACTGAGAAAAATCTTTAATGCCTAGAAATTAAGCGCCTTCAAATTCCCTAAACGTTTGAAGCGTTCATCTCTGCTCATGTAGTCTACCCAAGAATGAAGGAATTAGTCAGTCTGTTTTATCTTTTTCGCCAGACTTTCCAATTGGCAATGTTTTATGTTACTTAGTTTTGTATTAGTAATGGGAATAAATTCGAATCAGTCAGACTGTCTATGACCGTCCACGTACAGTATTTTCTAACGTCCCCAATAAACTCCAATAATTCCTTTTTCTTTTAGGCCCTAAGCCAAGATAATAAGTGGGACTTAATTAAATCTTGAAGGGCGAGACCTTCAATTTCGTATTAATAATTTTCCTGATCAATAGATTTGATCAAATAATCAAATATTGCTCTATTTTATTTATTTTTATTTTTGCATAAAACTGGTTAGATGTCGAACCTAATATTGTTTTACATAAAACTTATTGGAAATCGAATTAACTTCCGATTGATACAAAACATGTTATTTGAAAAAAAAATAACTACAATCCACAATGTTTCTTCAAAAACTGGACTAGTTTCTTGAAATGAAAACTAAGTTATCTTGTCTCTAGCTCTTTAACGATTTTTAAACAAATGCAACTTCTTTCAATCATAGACATAAAAAAGATTAAATTTTGACCCAGTTACTGTAATCTGTGTGAAACATTAAAATTGAAATTATTGTAGGCCTATTAATTAAAATATTTATTTTTAAGTGTAAAATGAAATGTTCACTTGTAAAAAAATATCCTTGTCCCAGCAGACCTGCATACTTATAAACAGCATTCCTTGTAAATAATACATCTGTTTTTTTTTGTTTTTTTTTTTACAATCTCCCTTGATTTTTGTTAGGAATATTCTATATTTTCCCATCTAATATATATATCTATACATTTTTCCCCACAACTATATAAATTCCGAGTTTGCGCATAGCATTTTTGTAAATAACTTTTTAATGGAGAGGAAATCGACCAAAGTGGATGGTGATATTCCGAAAGAGAATAAAATTTTCTATAAACTACTAATATGCATTTTTTGGAAATGCTCGATACCTAGGTCAGCCAAAATTTGCCTCCAAATAAAAAAATGTGACAACCTTTGTTTTTAATGTATTTCTTATTAAAACACTTTTTTAGTTTACCGAGATAAATCTTTTTAAAATTCATGATTTCATAATTATTTGACCATCTAACGACGTGTGAAATTTCCAACGAAACATTAATTGTTGAAATCAGCCCAGCAGAACTTACGATTTAGTTGTTGTCTGAAGATTTTCAAAACTGAATTATCTAAGAGTTTATTATTTCGGGAAGCCTTCTTTATTCATAAGCTATAGGTTTCAAGTCGGTAAGGTTTTATACTGTTAAGGAGTTAAAAATATAATCCATCAAAATGTCAATTATTGTTTACTTTTCTTGAAAATAAAAAAAAAAAAAAAAACTGGTTTAAGTATACAGAGTAAACGCTGGACAACTAGGCACTACTATTATATAAACTATATAGTTGAGTAAATATTTATGTATGAATACATACTGATCATTAAAACTGCTGTCTCCAAACATGGCAAATACCTTTATTGTGGGATAAACATACCTTAATATATATTTAGCTTCTATGCTAGGAATGATCTAATTTCATTAAAATCTTGAATTAAAATAATTATATAAATAATCTTGAATTGAATTAAAATAATGATAATTTAAAATTGGTCTTATATCATTAAAAATTAAAAAACGGAATTGCTGAAAACATCTGCGTACTTAAGTTCAAGTAAAAACATGTGCTTCGCATGTTGTAGCCTGTTACCACTTAACATTCTCTATGTTTACATTTGAAATTAATGAGATTCGAATCTGAGACCTATAGTTTTTGTATAATCTGTATTTATACGTGGTACAAAAGGTTTTTACAATTTTACTTGAAGTAAATTATTCGATTAATAATTTTTGTTTCGAACCAAACACTTGTCTGTAATCCATTTAAAGACACCTAACGAGATTCATCCTAGACAAATAACAAGGTGACCTATCTTCATATTGTATAAAAACTGTATCTCTCTACTTAACTCATCAGATTAGGCCTACTACAATAAAAAGTATGAAAACTTTGTTAAGTTTACTGAGAGGGAATTTAACAAACACATCAATGCCTTAAAATGTAAATTGGTGAGCATAATGGTCTATCGTGTAACTGAATTTTATATACAGATTTGTTCGATGAATAAATACACAATTTGTCAGATAACACTTTAAATATTAAATTAATAAATGTTGTACACCAAAATAATTTTGTTTAGTCAAGAATTGGTAATCGTATTTCCAATGGGAAGCGTTTGTGTAAAAATATTGACTAACTTTAGTAGAACAGGGTTTAAAATGCCAAACCTAATGATGATCATTTTCTACATGTGCTCTAATGTATTGTAACAATAGGGAAGTACAAAAACTTTTTCCACCCAAACAAAGAATTATCATCGGAAATAAAAAAATATATTTCATTACGTCCAACTTGTTTAAAAAAATTGAACAAGAAAAAATATTTACATCTCCGCAGTATTAGTTGGTAAAAGAATAACTTAATTAACATTTTTTTACAAAAGAAATGCTTTAATTAAAGACAAACGTTATTCCTACAGAAATTATAAAGAAACGAAAGTATGACTAGATCATACATGTATAAATTTATTTTATAATGTATAGGAGTTCTTAGGCACAAGTCTATAAGGCATTATTGGCATAAGAATCATCAGGTAATCCTATACTAATTTGAACATAGAAGATCAACCACAAAATTTCAACACTATAACTGGTACTCTGATAAAAGCATCTTATTATTGCGATGTTGCTCTTATCCCCTATTAATCGATGGGTATTGTTATGTGAATGCAGGGTTCATGTACCCTTTCTGTCTTCGTTGAAGAATAAATAAAATAGAACAATATTTTAAAAAATGTTCCTTAAACATTATTTTTTACAACAAAACTCGTATCCGTATCATGATTGTTTCAACCCTTTTTTTTAATCAGCTGTGCAATATTAAAACAATATAGCTTGACTTTCGACTTAAACCGCTTGTTATCCACAACACAAAGAAGTTATGCAGCAGACATGTAGTATACTAGGTGCCACGAAATTACGAGCTCGGAAATTTAAACAGCTAAAAAGCTATGTTATCGGTTTTGATTTGTTTTCATGTTTTCCTATCATTACAGTAATTAATAACAGATGCCAACAGCTTGATAGGTCTTCACAAATCGGCAACACTGTTTAAAATTCAGACTCGCATCTTCGTGACGCCTACTTGCACTTATTCTTAGGTTGTCTCTACTCAAAGATAGTTCTATATAGTTTGAAAATTTCACTTGCAGCGTTATTTAGTGAGTACAAGTACCGTACATTTTTTGTAACACTACACATGAAGCAATACAACTAGGTACATCAACACTGCACAAACGTATATGCCTTTAAAAACATTTTGTTTCATTGCTATATTTTGATTGTAAAAAGGAATTCGGAGGCGGGTAACCAAAACTAAAGAGACCTTCAAATTAATAACTCCTGTTACTTAAATTACGAATCATGGGTATCAGCATGGGTCCATGTATTTCAATCTCTTAATGCAGTTAAATAGCTAAATTCGATCCTGTAAACAACTGCAGTGTTCCTCACACATTTTTAACTCCTGTAAAAACGAGACAAACGAATACGTATGGTGTTCTGTTTAACTTTAAAACTTTTAATTAAAACTCTTTTATTACTTAAAAATTGTATAGTTAAAACTCAAATATGATAAAAAATAATTATATCATACCCAAAAACACAAAGTGTTAAGGAGTTGCTAAATCCTAAAAATATATGATATCAAAATTTTTTTAAGTCAATAACATTGGTTTTAAAATAGCTACTCGACAAATTTTGATCTTTTTATGATTGGTAAACTTTCTGTAAAACATTATTATTTTATTTCGAGACCGTACTTGGCCAGCAGATGTAAATTTTTTATCATTGAACCAAATGTTAATTCAATATTTTCCCATTAGTCGTAATACATCCCCATTAGTAAAATGTCTAACTTTGTTAATACATCTGCTGGCCAGGTACGGTCATAAAATAAAATAATAATGTTTTACAGAATGTTTACCAAGCATTAAAAGATCAAATCAATAATCAAATTCAATTCAAGTAAAAGGATTAAAAACAACACAATTAAGGAATTAGTAGAATTGCTATATTTAATTTTATAACAATAGAATGGGTAACACTGAAAAAATAAGCTGTCAATACTAGAGGAAAAATCCATGTGTTAAGTTTCAAATAACTCATTCCATAGATTGCATTACCCTTAGGCTTACATTTAAACATCCTGTAAGGCGAGTGAGCGAAGAGAACGAGAACGTCGTGGAGCCGAGTGAGATGAGCGAATAAGCTCTTTTTATTAAAGAACAAAGCCTTTTGGGCTTGGTATTTTAACGTAGGCCTACAGTCTGTGACAAAGAATTGTTTAAGTTTACAGAGCAACACCGAAACATAATTTTACCGAAAAGCACAGCAAATTAAACATTAAGTAATTGAATTTACTAAACATGTATTAATTCGCAATCATAAATTGAATTCTATATTGTTTAGATTTTCATGTGTAAACAAACTTACTTTACATTAAACTTCCTTTTTTCAAAGACTCTTAATGCAGATATTATCCATAAAAAACATTCTGCACCGGTTCCTTTAGAATTATTTGAGATATGAATTGACAGAGACGATATGCAGGGGCGATACCGGGGCGGTCGGGACAATTTTATGCCCGCGGCTGGCACCCTGCTGTGTGTTCTTTGTGAGTTAGAGACGGTGCCAACCTAAGATATTCCAATGTCCCTGTAATGATGGACTGATATTTTGTTCGGAAATACAAGTATTAAGTTTGATAAAAGGATACAAATCTAATAGTTACAGGTAGTTTGAAATTGTGGCTTTACCACATCATGACGTAATATATTTTCCAACCAAAATTTTAAAATGTTCAATGTAACTTACAAAACCAACAGCATATTGTATACTTTTACTATCAACAGCTGTTTTATTTAGCAATTCAATAGAATTTATTCCCCATGTTAATCTTATGAACAAAAAATATTAGTTTTCATCATTACTAGTCTTAAAAGTGACTTATTGTGGGGAGAGATTGCGTTTACGCACGAGGCGAAGCCGAGCGTGGAAAAAGACTATCGAGCCCCCCCCCCCAATGGCACTTTTGAGAAGAGTATTGAACATTATTTTTCATTACGATATCGAAAAAAAATTTAAACAATGTGAATATATTTGTTTATTCAACTTGGTATCAAGAAAAAACCGAACTCATAACGCTGAATTTCCGTTCTTATGTCGAGGTACATACGCACGGAAACTCAGCGTTATGCAACAATTGATCGGCCTAATGATACAGCTGTTTGGTCTACACTGAAAATCCCATAACGGTTACTTTTCGTGCACTACAAATGCACAGAAAGTTAACGTTATGTAATTATGCCGTGCAGTAGCGGTAATAAGCTATTTCCTTAGCTCATTTTACGTTTAGAAAGTGTACTTTCGTGTGTATAATAATGAAAAGAACTTTAAGGGCTTTCTGTGCTCTCCAAAATCAAAATATAAAAAATCTAAAACTTTATTGCAAAACCACAGTGTGAGACGAATCTTTTGATTCCTTAAAAGTTGAAATTAATCCAGAAGTAATGGAGGCGTTGTGTTCACAAAAACCGGCATCGCACGTATTATATGTATCGCACGTATTATATGTATATATATAGGCGAACGAGCTCGTTCGCTTCTCTCACTTGCCGTTCAGACTATGTTTTAATGTAAGCCTATCGCGGGTGCTGCACTCTGGTACATATTTGTTGAAACAAATGTTGTTGTCATAAATGTGAATTTTTAATACTTAGTTAACGGCTGTTTTCATAATTCTTACAAATGCTTTTGTTTTCAAATTAAAATTAAAGTCTACAAATTGATTACTGTGATTGTTTTTACTTTTTTACAAGACTTATATTTATCTAAACATTCATAACCAGCAGTAACGATTTAAACAATAATAGGAATACATTATTTACGATGTGGCCCGTGTACAAATTGCGCATTTTATGATTCCTAAAGGACATGTATGTTGGTTATGAAGTGACAGAGATCTATTTTTGTTTACAATCTGACTTAAAAATTCGTCTGAAAGTAATAAGCTGTTAAGTTACAATTCACATTTATAAACATCGTACAATGAAAGTTGGTCAACATTTCAAAGCGCCCTCTAGAAATAAATCAAAGGCGAGAAGGGCGAAGCACGAAATGATATGACCTTTTTAGTTACGATTCGCGCATGTGCTATATCCTAAGCTTACACCTTATCCTAAGCTATATCTAAGCTAGGATCACACCTCAATCTTAAAAATCTGTTAAGTAGGTCGAGAGAAAAAGGGACGTAACAGACGAGCCCCTTATAGAAATAAGAAGATAAATTTGTACAGTTGTACCATTTTATAATTTAGTTACTGGCTGGCATGCTAAACCACATGTAATACTGGAACATGTGGTCTGCACTTTGACAGTTGGATCAACTGTTTTCACTACTTCTTTGTTTTGATTTTTAACTCCATAAGTCCATAAGAAATGCTGTTCGGTTATTTCAAATGAAATTGGTAGACTCACCGTTGTGCCCAAATTGTAATTTAGAAAACGAGACTATAGAACATATAATTTTTAAGTGTACTGCGCATCAACGGTTGGAATTTTTAAAAAAATTAGAAAAAGAAAAATTGACGATTCCGCTGACAGTACGGGAAATTTTAAAGATAGAAAACATTCATATTTGGGAGCATCTTCTACATTATATTTTCAGTGTGTAGAAACGTTTGTGATGTGAAGAAACTTTGTGATCTCTTGAAGATATGATGGACTCATGTATTTTAATTTTAAATTAGTTGCTTTTTATCTCAATTATTGTTAAATCATAGGTGTCATGACAATTAATTGTCAAACCTTAATAAAGAAAGTAAAAAAAAAAAAAACTCCATAAATCCAGTGTTAAATTTTATAGAGACCTTTATACTGTATATCTCTTTCTACCATATGTTTGTCAGATACCACTCACTCACGTATCAGAGAATCTCCAAAACTGTAAGGCCTACATTTTTAAAACTTGGCATTGAACTTGGCAAAGATAAACATCTTTGCTCAAAAACGTTCACTAAGAAACGGTTTTGCAAAATTCCTACAGGGCTCCGCCCCACGCGAGTTCAAAAATTTGATGTAATTACTGTTGAAGATTCAAAGCCATCAGCTGTTTGTGAAATAATACATTTAAAGGGCGACGGGCCATATGGCAAAGTTTTTATCTCTTTGTAAACAATTTAACTGGTGTAAAAATGTTTAATAGTTAAATCATAGTACCAGGTTAACCGAGCCTGCTCATTGGTTTTAATTCAGTTTTGTCATAGTGCCATGGTAAAAACTATTAAATTTCTATAAACAACCAACCATACCTCTTCACAGTTAACAGCTGTTTCAAAAAGACAGCTTAACATTAATGTTACTTCATTTTTGTAGGCTATACTTTTCGTTGTTATTTCGTTACCAAAATAGCAACCCATAAGACCAATGTTAAAAATTACGATTTTTAAGCTTACATTTAGACCAAAATTCGATTTTGCCTGGAATTGAGGCTGTTTCTAAACTTACTTTTGGGCCAAAACACTCTTAAATGCAAAGTTTAAGCAAAATCTACCTGCTATATTTTGAGATCATGGATAGCGGGCATATTTTGCTTACCCTTTTCAACTAAGAGTGTTTTGGCCCAAAAATAAGTTTAGAAACAGCCTTTCAGAAAAAATCGAATTTGCTCTAAATTTAAGTTTAAAAATCGTAATTTTTAACATTGGTCTTATGGGTTGCCATTTTGGTAACGAAATAACAACGAAAGGTATACAAAAATAAAAGAACAGTAATGTTAAGCAGACCTTTTGAAACAGCTGTTAATTGGGAAGAGGTAGGGCCTATAGTTGGTTGTTGGTATAGAAATTTAATAGCTTTATTACCATGACACTATATCAAAACTAAATTAAAACCAACGAGTTTAATCTAAACATATAAAAGGGAAAGCCCTCACTGACTGACTCACTCATTCATCACTAATTTTCCAACATCCTGACTATAGCGAGATTGCTGAAATTCAGTATACTCATTCTTTATGCCTAAAATAGGTAAGTCGGACTATTATCATATCAAAATTCCTTCAGGGCTCCTCCCCACAGGCCTTCGAAATTTCAATATGTTATACGTATTACTAAATTCAAATACGAATTAAGAAACCTGTGAGGTTAAAATTTGGAGTGATCTCTTTACTCATAGGTGCTCAATAAAAAAAGTGTTTTGTACATCTTCTTTAGGGCTCCGCCCCACAGAAGCTCAAAATTATACTGTATAGCCTAGGGTTGAAATTTGACATGGACGATTCTTTTTACTCATAGGTACTCACTAAGAAACTATTTTGCAAATATAGTTTTTGATGCACTTTATAAATATAGTTTATGCAGTAGGGCTCCGCCCCACTGGAATTCATAATTACTTTAGGGCCTCCGTGATTAAAATTTGACATGGACGTTCCTCTTTGCTCATGGGTGCTCACTAAAAAACAGGTTTGCAATTATAGTTTTTGAAGTTCTTTAGGGCTCCGCCCCACTGGAATTCAAAATTAATTTGGGGGACCTCAGAGGTTGAAATTTGACATAGTGACGTTCGTCTTTGCTCATAGGTTCCCACTAAGAAAATGTTTTGCAAAACTTCTTCAGAACTCCACCACACTACTTCATTGTTTCAATGTCTTATGGAAGAAGATTTCGTTGCTCTTTAAAAAGATTTGACTTCCTATAAAATGAATTCAATCACGTGCGAAGCCGTGACATTAACTAGCAAGTATATATATTTATTATATTTAGACTAGTGGCTCATAGGGGCAAAAGCCCCTAATCATAAAATTAAAATATCATTGAACCATAGCGTATTACCATTTCTTCCACTACGAAGGTTTCCAGAAAATTTAATTTTAATTTCGGTATATAATATTTTAACAATACAGTACCGTTTGAAAGACCATTCCCCCCTAAGTACTCTTATCAATCCTGTATTATTAGGTTAACCGTTTGTAAATGCTCTATTTTGTCGGTTGTTAAACTTATATCGATCTATTAAAAATAAGTTTTGAAAGAAATCATAGTCCCTTAATTGAGCTATGACGGCTTTTTAATATAACATAGAAAAGCGGCAATAAAGAAGAAAAAAACATGACGGATGTTCTGGACCCATTTCAGAGTCAATAAACTTTCAATACTTTGTATCATACCCATTTGGTTAAGTTTTTCCTGAAATTGAATTGATTTTTTAGCTTCTGTCAGATTTTTTTTATGTTTTAGTCACCACATTTACACACAGCACCTAAAAGTGCATCTTCACTTGCTGTCAATATTCGTCCCTCCTAATCAAAACTCTTGATTTTGTGTAAACAAAGCAGATTTTTTTTTTAATCACTACATGGAGAATCGTTAAGGAGAACCTTTCAGAAAACAGTCATTCCTATATATTTCCCCTTTAGTTGTGAAATTTTTTTACCCACTGCATTTTCCTCTAGTATGTACGAGTAGGACAAACGTCTTTGATTTTAACTCGTCTTCTATAATCATACAATCTATGAAATGACTAAAAGGTTTCTGGGAAAATTCAGCTAACAGAATACCAAAACTTCACTGACTGATACATTTTAAGTATTAAATAATGTGTGATCGTCATTCAATATGAACATTTGACACTTTTCGTCTTAAAATAAAACCAAAACATGTTTTAATGGAAATAATTTAGGTGTTTCTCAAACCACAATAATTGAATTATTCATCGCCCATTGCATCTCTATCACGATCAGAATGCATTTTATGATTTGCATACACGCTCAGTTTTTTTATACAATTTAAATTATAGTAACAACAATAAAATCAGCAGTCTATTTGGAATAGTTAACTCTCCTAGTAGAATTTTTAGTCGCTCAAAGCCACAAAACGTCTTATTATAGTATTATCATTCTAGGGTATTTTTTTTTTTTTCATTTTGCTATGAATAGTTCTTTACTCAATATTATCATCTGTCTCTCGTTTTAAAATAAAACCAAAACATATGTTTCAGTGTACCCAAAGAAGACATTTTTGGAATCCCCGAGGACGTTTTACTATATTTCTCATTTCCTTGTAACTTTATGGATAAGCTTTATGGGACCGAAACCTTTAATTTGAGACAACTATACCATCTTCCTGCAATTAGTAAAACGCTCAAAATTTTGCACAAGAAATTTCGCTTGCAGAATTATTATATAAAATATTGCTTCTCTTGGTGTGAATTATTTTTATCTTCACTCAATGTTATCATCTGTGTCTCATTTTGAAATTTAAAAATAACACATGTTCTAATGTATACAAAAATCAGGCGTTTTTCTAATCCCCATGCTATTCTTATGGAGGACGTTTTACGTGATTTCTCATTTCCTGTTAACATTATGGACACGCCGATAGTTTTCCCTCGTGCATGGGACCGAGACCTCTAATTTGAGACCCCTCCCATCTTTCTGCGATCTGTATAACGCTCACAATTTTGCTTAAGAAATATGGCGTACAGAATTATATATATAGATATATCAAATATATTAAAAATGTTATTAAAATTGATTTTTCTTCTGTTGTCATTTACGTTTTTCGTGTGATAAAATATCTAGATCCAACATGTGTGAATTTATTCTACATTTTATAGGACTTTTAGGCAGAGGCTCTATAAGACAAATCGGCATAAAAATCACCACGGAGCTAATTTGGTCCTAAAAGAACAACCGTCAAATCTCAACACTAGGCTATGACATTGTTAATTATGTCATAGTTGGAGAATTGTTTATGAAGATCGATTAATGAAATAACAATATAGTGTAATCTGATTTTCACTACAATTTAATTTTCATTCAAAGTAACTCAGTGAATTATCATAGACCATTGGTAAATCGCATGGTTTGATCATCAGGTACTCTCGATAAATTCAGCGCATAGCGCTGCACGGGCCCCCTAGTAGGTAATGTTATGTGGGTGTGGAACCATGTAAAACGGTCGAAAATACCTATCGAGTGTTATAATATTTTGGTCAATGATTTTCGTATCGCTGAAAAGCGGCTGCGACCGCGACGGAATCTTGTAGATTTTTTACCTGTTGAATAACACTGGTAAGTCCGGGCGAATGTTTCCTGAGTTATTGACTATATGGTCTCCTGTGTTTTTCGGGAAGAACATTTTGCTAGTCCTCGACTTTGATTCGAATTTACGGCGTCATACGACAGTTACAAAAATTTACATTTAACAACCATGACCTAAATTATTTGTAGCGTGTATCGGCGATCTGGTCGGGGGAAAGCCGCCGATTAATAGTGATTGGCAAGTCCTAACACCCCGGGTGCGTTGGGTGATGTAGAAAGATTATTTTGAATTAACTTATATTATTTATGATGTTTCACCTTCAGTTATAGTCTAATAAAATATGCACCAAATCGTGTTGGTGTCTCAAGTTAAGTAAACATATTTATTATAACTACTAAACAAATGATAATCACAACATTAAATAAATGTTGTTAGTTTTAATTAATTGATATTTACTTTACAATCATAATTATTAGTTCCAAAATCTACGTAGTATTTAGCATAACTTATAATTCCCGAATTCAATTAAAATCATAAGACAAGCACTTTTAATTGTCGTTGGTCAACAGAAATATTACTCCTGCAAACTCTGCGCGGCAATTCGCTAGGTCGATCATGGGTGGGATGGTATCCAAGTACCGAAGGCGCCTTTTGGCGGGAGAGGATATCAGGTCACTGCCGGTAAATTTGTCCCCCGCCATGCCACCACTACCTCCCCGCCACCTCCCCGCCACCTCACGCCACCTCACCGCCAACTCCCCGCCTGCCGAGACTCTGGGCACCGTGACGAGTGCCGTCGGTGTGGACTGACCAATCATACAAGATAAAAACTGTATGTAAATGTATTATCGTTGAAATAACGCCTACTTTACTATGATTGGTTATTCCTGAATGTATTTATATCAAAAACATGGAGGATTTTATAAAAATAACAGTGCCGTCTGTTTGAGGTGCCGTCGTAATTGATGGCACGCGCCTATTTGCGAGGAATTTTTTTATTATTTGGTCAGGCAAAAACTTCCAGCGAACGAAATGTAGAGGACATTCTGAATTTTATTTTGCATTAAAAATATCTTCTGTAGGGCAATCCGGTTTTTTACAATCATTTTTTTAGTGAGCGTTTCTACGAATAGGCGAAAGCGTCGGGCGTCCGAGATAACGCTGCCGATGATATGGCCTCATTGATACACTTCCAGCGAGGAGTGAATCGTTTCTGTTTTTTTTTTTTTTTTTTTTTTTTTTTTTTTTTTTTTTTTTTTTTTTTTTTTTTTTACTAATTGTTACAAAGATATGACTATACAAAGATATCTCATTTGGTGAAGTAATATGATTTTTTATCGATTTACATACAGTACCTATTTGTTGTTTATGGTATAATTTTATACAATTGAAATAATTGTATTACTATAAACTACACAAATTTTATTTAGCCCATTTTTACACTTTGTTTTAACTAGCGTTCATAAGGTATCCTATTAACTGATAGACCTTCGTACGATAGTACGAATAGTAGTAGGTCTTATGTTCACTCAAGTTGATAAACTTGAGTGAACATAAGTTAGATCGCAAGGTACGCATAGTTTTACGAAATTTTTCTGTAGTACTGTACGGCACAATAGTGTCAGTTTAAAATTTGGTTGAATATTCTTCATTAGTTTTAGCTTTCTTCTTTTGTTGAATTACATTGAATTGACAGTATATTTTTATGAATGATAATAAAGGGCGTCATTATCACTAAATTATTAAATGAAAAAATTATATCCAATTTGCAGTCTTAAAAAGGTTAACTTATGCGTCATCTGCACTGTTCAATTGAATGTGTATACTGTTAATCTAGACATTGAATGGATTTTTACTATGAAATCTTATATTTATTTATTTAGTTAGTTAGATAGATACAGAATGAGCGGTCTCAAAACTATTTAAAAAGCAATTAAAGTTGCCGTAAACAATAATTTTTGCTAAGGTAAATTGAAGTTTATATTTAGCTTCTAAGATTAGCATGGGTTAAACCATTAGCGTTCAATAGTCAATGGTTAAACTTTCAGACCATGTATCTTCGAAACCATTTGGTAACATAAACATTTTAAACACTAAAAAATTTCTTAAATTACACATAAAGAACATTTCTTTATAATGACATGAAATTCCAGATTCCTTTGTCCACCATATTGGAAAATAAGTTTATTTATGCGTAATAGATAACTATTACAAGTCAAATGTTTTTTAAACGTAATTTTAAGTATTTTTTTTCTTTTGCGCTATTTTAGTGAATGGTTTCTTAAATTTAGACAGTAAAGGTTTTCCCCATGTTAATTTTATAATTGCCCCTAGCTCCCTAATTGTTAGATTCAGAAAAAACGACGAATAAAAATTTCTTAAAATTATTTACACAATACATAATTATTAACCTACAGTTACAGTTGGGGTGGGGGGGGGGGGGTTCTTTACGCTTCAAAAATTTTAAGTTGGCCGCTGTATTGGGAAAATAAAGTATAAAATAACAATTTACAATTACCGTAATAAATTAAATAAAAAATAACAGGAAACTCCCGTGTTAATATTATTTTGATGCACATCTTTACTCAACCACATGTTTTATTTTCGTAGAGAAATACGATTGAATAATATATATCTCACATCCAATAGTAACAATAACACCACTGACTATTTATGCATCTTTAGAGTCAATGCTAAAACCAACTTTTACGAACAATTAAAATTATAAGCATTTTGGTTTGTTCATTAATTTTCAGTAAAATAATGTAAATGGAACAATATAAAAACCATTAAGTTTATGTTAGTAAAACAATAATAAATAAATTAATAAACTGCAACATCAACATACTTAATTAATTGAGGTTCTGAACGACTAACAGCGCGAAACGCTACGCTGGTGCAGTGCGGCGCTGCTGTTTCTTGCCAACTTCAAAGATGGCGGCCCGGCCGGCCGGCGGACCGTTTGCTCGACACGCAGCGCGCGTTCCAGTTTATTATATACTTCGATGGCTGACAGTGACGACACAGACACCGCGACGCGACGCGCGACGTTCGCAGTGGTTATGTGTTCACTAATTGCCTTAATTCGAATGGATTTAGAAATATGACAAAAAGAATCCTTTGGTGATTTTTTTTCAAACAGTCATGCTGCCTAACAACTTAGTAAAGAGAAATTTTTGGATTTGATTGATTTATCCAACGGAATACAGGAATAAATAAAGTGTTCACAAAATTAATAGAGTTAGAGTAACGGAAAAAAACTTCTTAGGAAATAAACTATACATCTGTGGTGCCAGAAGAGGTTGTTACATTACCACTACCGTTTCACTATGACCGCTTATTATTACAAAATCACAAAGATATTCTGGTGGTTACAGAATTTTTGTTTAACAGATCAACCTCAAATAAAAGTAAAATATTAAAATACTGTACTAACGGATGTATATTACCGAGGTGAGGTTGTAAATACTGTACAGTTATTATAACATATTTATTTGACGATCAAACATATATCACTCTTAGGAGAACCTTTACGCTTTCTTATAAAAAGCATTAGTTCCAGAAGGTTCTGTAGAGAAACAGGTTTCGCCAACTTGAAACACCTCAACAGGAAATCAACTCATATAATTTTATGAGCCAGAATCAGTCCAGCAGAAAAGATTATACGTAATGAAACATATGTGGACGAGCTAACAGGCTTAGCTAAGTGTTAGTGGCGCGCTCCGTACCGGTACTGGAGACTGCGGAACGTCGCTCGCATTCTCTCGGAACCGATTACGAGATCTAATCACCCGCTACACCGGGCAGCACGGCGAGGCACGCACACGCACACGCAGGACGCGGCGTCGCATAGTGTAGGCTCGCCCACACCGGAGCGGGACAGCTGCGGGAACGGGACGGTAGCGGGAACGGTGTCAATGACCTGCGGGAACCTGCGGCAGCGGGACGTTGCGGGAAAGAGGGGGCCCACACCGAAGCGGGACATCTGCGGGACGCGAAACGACTCATCAGTTCATTTTCAGCAGTGCTACAGCGTAGATGTGATGAATTGTATGTGTTTATGTGCTGTATGTGGGTGTTACTTTGCTATGAGCCTAACCACAAGAGAAAGAAGCTCTCCTATTGCTAGCAATAGCTGAGGATGAAGATAATGCTGAGAGAGTGAAGTACAAGTGGGTTCACGAGATTAATCTATCAAGAAACTCACTTGGAGAGTACCACACTCTGATGCCAGAACCAAGAAAATTTCATATTCTTGAAATCCTTATGATTCAAGTACTTCAAGTACTGGGCATAAATAAACGTACTCGACCAACTGCTCAGTGAACAACTCACTACACTCATCCTTAGCCATCTTCGCTGATGTCTGGAGACCGAATGAGCCCAGCGTCCCGCGCGGTACCTGCGGGACAATCCAACATGTTCCAAACTTGCGGGACGCTTGCGGGACGATCGGGTACCGCAGCGGGACGGCCGCAGCTTTACCGCTCTGGTGTGGGCGCTCACATTTAATAACGTGTGTTGGAAAATCCCGCGCGGGACATCGTCCCGCAACCGTCCCGTTCCCGCAGATGTCCCGCTCCGGTGTGGGCGGGCCTTGTCGCTGCTGGGCCTGCCCGCACAATGTCCCGGACAATGTCGCCTTTATCGCGAGGAAAGTGAAATTGATCAGTGAAAGTTGATGGATTTTCCATTCAGCTCTTTTTTGTCCGGGAAGAACTAAGGCTGTTTCGTGTTACGAACTGATTTTCACTGATGAGTCAGTCGCAGCAGCGGATGTGAATGATGTGAGTTTAATTGCTTGTGGTGATCGCGCGGTTCCATACACTTCCGAGGGTGGAGCTGACAAAGTGAAACATAGAGGGAAAAGGTTAGGCCTAAGTTAGGGTTTAGTAGATCTATGGCTTCTACAATAACAGAGTCTTCTCGTATTCTGGAATTCCTAGGTCTGAAGTCTAATCCTTTGATAACTTGGCGAGGTTGTATAGAATTTCAGGTCGTAAACAAATGTTAACGTATTGGTACCCCAATACGCTTCAAATACCGTGGAAGGAGGAAATCCATCTCTGTGGCCTAATCTCTCTGGAGGTGTTTTTTTCTTTACATACATTTCAGAGCACAGAGTATCCAATAGGTCTACTGCCCAGTGTCACCAACTGTAAAACAATATGCGGATGAATAACGAGTGCGAAACCGGTGTGCTGATGAAGCTACTTTTTGTAACCACAGCGAAGACCACTGTTGATTAATTTGTCAGGATCCTAATGAGCAAAACCAGTTGGGTCGAGTTTCGAACCTTAAAAATTACAAACTTTAATCGGGACCAAAAGGGGCTTACAGTTGGGCGTCTCCAGATCAAAATTGGAAACTTTTTGTTTCAATAGCCAAGCTCTAAATATAACCACTCAACTAACCCGGATAGTTAGGCCTATACAGTAGTAACTGGGCTACTAATTCTTATATATTTGTAATTTAGGGTGCAAATCGACATCGATGATGGGAGACCAGAGACGGCATCCCCCAACTGCAGTTGTGGTCCGCACCGCAACTGCGCGGCGGCGGCGGACGCTGGGCTCTGGAGGGCTCTCACCGCGGCTCTCGGTAACGGTTGTGCAATTACAATTTGCGGTAATGATACGGTAAACGGCGAGATAAAGGAGAACAGCGGGAGCCGCTGGGAAACAAAGAGGAACGAGGGAACCGGACGTCCACAGGAACTGGGGAATGAAACGTCCGGGTTGACACGTAAACACGGGAGGTGACGATGACGTGTCCGATGTAATCAAAGGGTAACACACGGGGTGTTGGGTGGTTTGCCGCGAGCACTCAAAATCACATATTTATTAAAGACTATTTCAGTTTAATTTTTATTATATTATGTCATTAAGCATGTTCAGGCCTCGTAATGATTCCTAATCATATTTAATTATTTTACGATGATCTTATAAATGACTCCAGTTTTAATAGAACAGACAGCTCAAATTCGTATAAGGAGATAAAATATAATATGGTGATCATAGTTTTCACTATTACAATGGTGCAGCTAATGCTCTGAATTGTAAAACATTTTTGCTTAAAGCGATCATTCCGGACCATAAGATGTCAAAGGCACGTATTATTACAGTATTCAACAGTTATGTTCAGTGAAACGTGGTTAAGAGTCTTCATCACCCCTGCGAAAAACGTCAAAAACATGCGTTCGTAGTCCCCTGTTTCGGACGACATTTATGAACCGATTTTATTGGAATTGGTCTCAAACTGGTCATAAAGAGTGCCTGCGTGGTTCTTGTACCTCATAATAATAAAAAAACGTACTCGGTAGTACTTAAAAATACAGTTAAAAAAGGAGAAAATTACTAGATATTTAACATTTTTTTTAAATACTTTTAAGAAACATTATCGAACTATCGAGGTACAAGAACCACGCAGGCACTCTTTCTGAACAGTTTAAGACCCCTTTCAGTCAAATCGGTTAAAAAATGTCGTCCGAAACAGGGGACTACGAACGCATGTTTTGAGCAAAAACGGGGTCTGGGAATTCGTCCGTTCGAGGCGCTACTAGCCTTTTCGCAAACGTCGTCTTTCTCACTAACACAAGCACACACACACAAACACTATCGCATTATAAATCCCTCAGTGATGTTGGGGGACACATTCCTTGTATTTATTTGAATACTTCTTTATCCATCTAAATTACTCGTACAATTAAATTTTAGAACACGTGTGTTTATACAGCACTATGGTTGATTGGCGATTGTTTTTTATGTACTCAAGACGAGCAGTAAATTATTTGCACTATACTGGTTTTTACAGTACATAATACAGAAAACTAGTAATGTATAAGTTTATTTTCAACTTCTCACAGATGAGATTCAAATTTTAATCTTACAAACAAATAGCCTAAAATGTTCATCAATTTTTCTAATGGCAGTGTTAACAAATACTGTAACACCGGAAGTGCGCGGAATACGGTTCCGCCTGATACCCCCGAAGGAAATTCCTATTTATAAGGCCGGCGACACACTACTGGACTTCCCATCAGACCGTATATCGGACCAAGCATCGTACCGAGCATTACATCGTAAAGGGACGTAACGAACATTTCGCCGAGCAAGACATCGGACAGAGCATCGTACCGGACATTACATCGTTAAGGGACGTAAATTTACTACGAACATTTCGCCGAGCAAGACATCGGAAAGAGCATCGTACCGTATACATAACATCGTGAAGGGAATTAAATTTACTCCGAACATTTCGCCGAGCAAGACATCGGACCGAGCATCGTAGACCTCACGTACATTACATCATAAAGGGACGTAAATTTACTCCGAACATTTCGCCAAAAAAGACATCGGACCGAACACCGACCAATCTTTTCTTTGATGTTTCGCCCCAAAAAAGCCTCCAGTGCGCTCGGTCCGATGTACGGACCCCTGACACACTTCCGGACTTGCTGTTTGTTTTTGCTCGGTACAATGCTCGGTCCGGTGAAAAGTCAGGTAGTGAGTCACCACCTTAAAAAACAAATCCCTCACTCATTCATTACTAATCATCAAATTTTTTCGATACGCAAGAGAGTTGGAATTTGGTACACTGATTTGTTCAGTTCTCAATAGGATAACGTGATGATGAAGCAATTAAAAAGACAAATAAATCTTATACAGTTCTGTTTATAAGGGAAAAATTATTTATTTTATTACGGAAAAATTATCTCATCTGAGCAGATTTCATCATCATCCGGAATGTTTTGTTAGCCTATAGTTGTTCTAATAAAATACTGACATTTGCGTTTGAATTTTCAAAATTATGATCGGCTGATTTAATTACTAGTACCAGGGAGACCGAGCTTAAGCTCGGTAAAATATTACTTTCGTTCTCACGCAAAGCTCGTTTGCTCCGCTCACTCGCCCTCGTAATTTTTAAGACGAGCTCGTTCGCTTCGCTCACCCGCCAGGCCGAAGGTGCTGCACTTTGGTGTAATCTTATCTTATACTCTAAAACAAGCTCCGTTTGTCCGGGCAAAGTTTTTTTTTCGCTCCAAGGATTTTTGATTTTTTGATTGATTATGGGGGTTTTGGCCACCAGAAATCGATTGGAGCTGGTCCCATAGCTGTGAAAAATCCGGTTTTCGCGCTAGAGCCCTTCAAAGTTTCCATGTCATCCTTATGGAGATTTTATTAATTGAACAAAAATCAGCTGATAACTGTAGATATAAACCAATGCGTTAATCTTTAACCTGCCGTTTAAGACAATTAATTATACCAAAGTGCAGCACCCGTCGGCTTGGCGAGTGAGCGAAGCGAACGAGCTCGTCTTTAAAATGGAAGAGGGCGAGTGAGCGGAGCGAACGAGCTTTGTTTGAGAACGAAACTAATAATTTTACCGAGCTTAAGCTCGGTCCCCCTGGTACTTTTCCTTTAAAGATAATAACACATTGGTTTTATCTACAGTTATCAGCTGATTTTTGTTCAATTTAAAACCTCCATAAGGATATATATATATATAGATATATATATATATAATTTTTAGACATATATATATAAGGATATATATGTTTATTGTTGATCGTTACGCTTTTTGTTTACTTTCGTATGTACAATTGAAACATAATTGTTTTTTCATGAAATGCCTACACTTGAAGAAAAATTCTTCTATGTCAAGGATATCATGGATGTTGTTTCTTTAATAACTGTCAAGCGTGAGTTCTTCAGACATTTTGGAAGACATGCTCCAACTAATCAGAGCATTTTGCGGGCTCCAGCTCATTGGCACAACGATGTCCGAAGTTTTTTGAATGAGAGACTCCCTGATGGTTGGATTGGCCGTTGTGCTGGGAATGACTTAGCTCTCCTAAGGTGGCCACCCCGTTTCCCGGACCTTGATGTATGCGATTTCTTTCTCTGGGGCTATGTGAAGGACGGGGTATATATCCCTCCATTACCTCAAACCCTGCCAGAGCTCCGAGAAAGGGTTCGCGTTGCAGTGACAACAGTAACCCGGGATATGCTTACCAACGTTTGAGCAGAGTTGCTACATAGACTAGAAACGTGTTTCGCTGTAAACAGGCAGCATATTGAGCAACTTTAGTGTTATAAAACAAAACTTGAGATATTTATCTTTAAATTAATGCAATTTGTAGCAGTGTTCATGTATCTGTAAGTTCAATAAAGTATTTTAAAACAGGATGAATATTTTATGTATTGTATTAATTTACAATATGTCTAAAAATTCTTTAATAATATATTGTATATAAAAAAATACTATTTTATGAACTGACTATAGTAAGATGCACGAAAATATTCCGATGGAAATTTTAACAGCTGTGTCTCCCCTCACAACAACCTGCAATGTTGTCATTTGTTGTCAATTTCTACCATGTCTAATACACTTTAAAATGTCTTTCAGAATAAATTTGGCAACAATGTATCAACTCTCGTCGGACTGTTACTATTAAAACTAAAAGAACAGTTGCCATTCGCACTGCTTGATACCTTGGAATGAGGTAGTTTTAAAACCCGGGCCCAACCCCCCACCCTTTCTTATGTTAGGAATACTTAGATTTCCCCATTTCTAGAAACACAGATGATTACAATGTTCAAATATCCCTGTCGCTTAAAAATAATAAAAACTTGTTCAAACATTGTTTTGAAAGTATTATAAAAGTTAGATAAAAAAACATTGAGTGGCAGAAATTGTATCAGTTTAGGCCTACTGGAAAACATTAATAATGTAATTTAAATTAATTGAATACAGTTCAAAATATAAACAGTTATTTAATAAACCCAGTGCGACACACCCCTCTAAGATAGGGTATAATATTCTACCGAGGTGGCGTACCGCGGCGGTTAACCGCCGACCGCCGGCCGTCGGATGAAGTGTACTATTTTGGCAGCTCCCATTGGATAGTACTAATGACCCTTTTTTGCTCAACCTGACCCTCGGATGAAGTGTACGGTTTTCAAAACACCCTAAAAATCGGATGAAGTGGCGTACAGGCTTCCCCATTGTATTTCCAATAATTACATCTTCCCACACCAGTGCGGAATCGATTGAGAACGGTCCACTGCTTCCGAGGAAGATCCATACCACTTACTGCTAAGGTTGGGTCAGCAATTAAAAATTGATTCCGGCCTTGGAAAGAGTCCCAGGAGGAAGTCCAGTCGGTATGGATGGAAAAGTTTGTCTCCGTCAAGTGGGATGCTGTCCGCAGTGGTGGTCTTCGGGACCTTCAATCTGCCCGTCTCCTGGGGTAGGTAATCATACCATAAGGATAACATGGGAACTTTGAAGGGCTCTAGTGCGAAAACCGGATTTTTCCCAGCTATGGGACCAGCTCCAATCGATTTCTAGTGGCGAAAACCCCCATATTCTATAAAAAATAAAAAATCCTTGGAGCGAAAAAAACTTTGCCCGTACAAACGGAGCTTATTTTAGAGTATAAGATAAGATATTTAATTACTTTGATTATGTATTTTATTTTTAGACTCTGGGCCAGAGTCTCATTGACCACTACAGTATTTAATTAGAGCCTTCCATGGTCTGAGAGAAAAGAGGTACGGTCGCACATGTCATTCAAATTACAATTATTTTATACTGCTTTACAGAAAAAAACATTAAAAGTAAAATCCAGTGAAGCCATTATGCTGTACAAATTTAACTTACTGTTGTAAAAAATCGGCACCGAAAAACACAGCTAGATGTTTCGACTTTCAAACACTGAGGCTAGAAACATAAATAAAAACAACTTCATGGTTCCAAGCAATTAGTATACAAAATTTTAATTTTAATTAGGCTATTTAATTAAGTATATTACGAGTTTAAAGAATACGAGCATAACTCGTATAACTCTTTCATAGTTCGGTTAATTCGAATAAAATTATCAATATAGGCCCTATACGCAATTTAGCATACATTACAAGAGGTTGATTATATGTCCTTTGTTAGTGGGTGTCAACTATTGGTGCCAACTGTTTTTGGTGTGCGGGGTCTACCTCTATACGTTGCGTCAGATTATTCTAAAGAAAATAATTACTTTAGTTCCATCATTTTAAAATTACTTATTTTGTTTAGTTTCTGTATTGTCTGATCTTTCTGGTTCGCGAACTCATTCAAGTTCAAGTAGATACTGCCTTACACCCCTGAACCAAATTTAATCTAAATTGGATGTTCTGTTCTAACGTTATAGCTAATATAATAATTATTGAAAACCATTAATTAATTGTAATCGCTGTAAAATGTTAATCGGCTATATTGAAATGGAAAAGTTCGAGCCTAGTATTAATTATAATTTAAAAATACTCTTCAAATGTAGACAGGACAACGCTGCAACAGCATCGGACTGGCCGAACTCTCATTGTAGCGAGTCTGCGCGTGCGTGTGTGGGACGTCGCAGTCCGATGTTTTTAGAAATGTACCCGCGCCTCACCCCTCGCCCTAGTTGGGCGCACCTGACTGTACTAGGACAGTTGTAATGGAAATCAGAGTGTAGGATGGATATTTTGCCAAAGGTGATGAAGACTCTTAACAGATCTATGACAAAGGAATACAAACCCTGAAGGGACTGTATACTACCTGCAATCTGCGTAAACACAAAAATTGTTTTAACGGCAGACCAAGTGTACTGTTCCAAACACACAAAAAACGTGAAAATCTTTTGTATTGTTGAATGAGTTCCAATTATAAAATTTGATGTAGGCTAAAATTTGATATAAAATGTGATATTTCTTCATTATCTTTTTAGTGCAATCGCTATACATGACAAAAGTTTATATGCCTAACCGATGTAGCTGATTTGAGTTTACAACATGGCATAATGCCTACGTGCAATATTATTCATGCATATGCCTTTCTCAGGTTATTAAGCAAAAATATTTCAAGTGGCTAAGTAACATATATTTTATTGTATCCGGAGATTCTATTAACACGAGCAAGAGTAAAACTTTTGTGATCCACTGTATTTAGCACCCTCTTCCTGGACCATTAAGCCTTGCTCATTTGCTCGCGTTGTTGAATAGACTGTCGTGACGGCTGCGGCGCGGCGGCGGCGGCCGGCCACTTCCATATCGGCGGTATAGACCGAATCCCCGGCGGGAAAAGAGGATGGCCAGGCCAGATGCGGCGGTCACGAGCGAGATGTGACCTGGATCTGCAACTGAGCACACAATATGGCCAACAACGGTACCTCCGCGGCTCGCTACACTGCTGCCATAAAGTCACCGTGACTCGCTAACTACTGTCCACCGGCTCGACGTTCTACTCCACTGACTGGCCTGGTATTTGGACATCGAGATGATTGGCAAGAGGAATCGTTCGGAACGAGCTAGTTAGGGGGATGATTTTCACAAAGCCATCGTGGTCGCGACATCCTTTTGAATCTCCTCGGCCATCGTTAGTGGTTTCAAAAGTTGCCGTTGCCATGCTTCTTTGATTATTTCGAATAACTCGATTATGTATTCTCTGTAGTAACACTTACCAGCTTTTTGTCACGAGGAAAAATAGTAGTTTTAAAACTATGAAATGGAGCTGGAATCACTTATGCAGCCTAATGTAGCCACAACGAGAATAGCCCATCTACAAAAATACACTACATTGTGTACTGTAAAGCCTTTCCAGAGTTAATATTCAGTACCAGGTTAACCGAGCCTTGCTCGTTGGTTTTTATTCACTTTTGTTATAGTGTCAAGGTAAAAAAGCAATTAAATTTCCACCAACAACCAACTGTACCTCTTCACAGTTAACAGCTGTTTCAAAAAGTCTGCTTAACATTAATGTTTCTTCTTTTTGTTTACATTTCGTTGTTATTTCGTTACCAAAATAGCAACCCATAAGACTAATGTTAAAAATTACAATTTTAAAACTTAATTTTAGACCAAATTCGATTTTTCCTGGGGTTGAGGCTGTTTCTAAACTTATTTTTGGGCCAAAACACTCTTTAATGCAAACTTTAAGCAAAATCTAACAGCTAGATTTCGAGATCGTGGAACACACATCCCTTCAGATATTCCTCGTATTATAGTATAGGATTGTTAAAATTTGATCTGGACAGTTTGAATCAGTTTTACATTATGAACACCCATTTCACAAGATGGGTGTATATAATTTGTTAAAAGAATGGGAATAAAGAGAAGCAGCGCCATAAATCACTTTGAAATACAGACATGAATGAGTAGATAATAAAGGTCCTGATAAATGTGATATGATTGCTATAATCGCCGGTGCTGACATTGGCACTGCTGTGTCGGCCAAGGCGAGCGCAACTGCGGCAATCAGCTGGCGATCTGAGGCACTGGAGGCCAGAAGTGAGCCGAGTGTCGGGCGAGCCGCCCGGGCGACGCAACGCAAGGTCGATGCTTTCCCAATCCTGGCCCAGCCCATCCTGGCCAGCACCCGGGGCACGGGGCAGTTGGCAATTGCATAATGACTTGGCAGATTGAATTCTCACAACTTCATGAAGGTTTGCATAATTTAGACCGATCCCATTATGCATAAAGTTTTTTACTTCAGCATCGGTAAATTTCAAATCTGATTGTGTATAAAAATAATTGTAGAAGATCTGCTTACTCAGCGAATTTCCAATGAAATTTCGTATGTTAAATTTGTCTCCCATTTCTTCCATCACTAAGTGTTACCCATTTTATTCAGAAGATGCATTTCGTTCCAATTTTCCTTCAAATCCAACAAACTTACGACGACCCTCATCTAGTTCACATTCATACAGGGCCGACAGTCGCGACGTGACCTAGCATCGGTATCGAGCGTGACGTAACGTCCCACACAAAGCGGCTAATTACCGCAGCTACAACGCTATTAGCGTGACGCAACGCCGATACACCACACGCTCCCACGACGGCGTTATTGGATGTCCATTAGGAGCGCGCCAGACCGCGGACAATCATGGAGGCGCTCGTGTGTGAAAACGCGGGACGAATCGGAGGCGGCATGTAGATTTGTTGCGACACCTCGAGGAACTGCACAATGAAGTTTGGAAAGTGCCCTTGCAAAACCTGGTAGCTCGACCCGAATCCTGGAGTAATCGTGACCGGAACCCAGAGCAGTTTGGATGCATCGATGGTTTCGGCGATTAAGCACAATGAAGACAACATTCTGGTTTGGGTTTTAAGAAAAATGTTATTCAGTCTTCCGGAACCTTTGGGGATAAGATTGCCAAATTCGCAAAATATGACAAACTCAACAGACAAATATATAATCCAAACATAGAAATAGATTTCCAAACCATGAATGGATTTTTAAAATTAACTTTACTAAACGTATGAGTCTCTGGGGGACGGGTATGGGGGCACGTTCTCCCCCTATTTTTTGGAAAGTTGTATAAGAAAATATAAAACTTCAGAACTGATAGTAGTTATGATTTGTTTTACGTGCCAACCTCTTAAACTTTGCCTTTGTTAATAGTCTAAGTAAACAAGTCGACATAACAAATTAAAAGAGCCTTAACAGATTGAGGATCACAAAAGTGAAGACGGTTTAGCAACATCACAAGAGGTATTTCAAAGAAAATGTAGAAAATAACTATAAACTAACTGTATTAACATTTTCTCGAGACCGGTTTTACTTGCATGACCTTATTATTGAAGTAGTCTATAATTTCACTTTTATCATTGACTATGTAAAAAGTGTACATAGTCAATGCATTTATCGCAGACCAATTAATAACCTTAATTAATTTACGTTATAAGATTCAGACACACAGTGTCACCGGAATAGGCAAAGATTTAATCCCACAACGATTGATTGCTCTATTGATCTCACATAATTGATTACGAGAGAATCCGTTCCATAGTAATTTAGAAAACCAATCATTGCTCTTGTGGTCGGAATAAAATCTAATGCTAGCTCGCTAATTTAAAATTTAATCATCGAAACCACAATGAATTCAGATTCCTAGGGTTCGATGGGAATACAGCGGGACGTACAATGAAGTTTGTGAACACACTGATTGAAGAGATGAAAGAGTTTTTACATTACCTTATTTGTTTACAGGAACGGATTCCATTATATCATCGACGGAAAACTAGTGCAATAGCTTTTAACGAACTCGTGTTGGAGTTATAGGCCATCATCGGACATGGATTGATAATTTAGAAACAAGAAACAAAGGATGTAAACCGATCTACGCGAACAACAATTTGGTACAATAATATCATTGTAAATATATATGAACAAGTTCTTCAATGAGCTTAACTAAATACTGTTTATAGAATTAGATTTTAGTCAGCTATAACGCATGTTCCTAACCTTCATCACGAATGACAAAGGAAGGTTGCACCACTCAATCGTTTCATGAACGAATGAGAAGGGAAAGGTAAATGCAAAGATAGAATCTCAACCTGGATCCTTCCAGCACGGCGGAGTCACCTTGAAGTGTATCCTGGATCAGATACTTTCTCCATCGTAAGAGTTATCGGCTTATTGTATCATATAGAAGTAGTAATTTAGGCTTATTGTATTGTAATTGAGCTAGTCATACAGATCATGACGCAAATTATAAAAAATCATAAAAAATATAAATTTAATTAGGGTCGTGTTAACTACTCGCCAAGTCTGGCCACCGCGTGAGCCCATCTCTGGCGTGGTCTCAAGTTCCAAGCGCTTGATGATTAGCGAATAAGTTCTACCACCCACATTAACCACCTATGTAACGAGACATAATCAACGATAATGTTGATGTTGTGATGGTTTTTTTTAAACGAATACCAGCAGCTAAGGGCTATAACATGGAAGATGCAACGCAAGCCAGACTTCCTAATTAGGCGGGGAACCAATGCCATATTAGTGGTTCCAAACAAACGCATTGGATGCGAAGTCTTTTCACCGTAGTGTATACAGTATCCCCCCTTAGTCAATGGCAACGATGATTAATGTAGGGTCAGCTGATGCAACGCTAGTGTCAGCTGTTGAAATCGTCGCAACAGCTGCTCCGATACCCTTTCTTTGCTATACACTGTTCATTCATTAGTGAACCTATGTTGACATATAAATACTGTAATGTACATATCGAAAGCGACCGAAAGCAGTGGGAGTATAGGTTCAAGGGTTTTCCTGATAAGGAATAATTGAACGACATGTTGGTGGTTTATGGTGTCGTTTAATGGGGAAACTATTAGAGGAAGCGACATGTGTGGGATAATTTGTTTGTTCATCGTTGGCCATTACAACAGCCGGATGTGGGTCTGAGGGCAAACCCTAACTGAGGCCAGCTGTTCTCACCGGGGAGGTCCGGGAATTGATAGTGTAAATCGATATGCTTTGAAGAATGCTTCTTGGGCCACAAGGAAAATCTCTGAATATGAACTACTGTACATAAATCACCCATTTAACTTCCCGACGGGACGAAGGCACATTTGTGAACTAGAAGAGAGGAACACACGTAGGCCTACAGTAGACTAAATGCAGAGAAAGAATGTGATAAATCCTATAATTTAGCTCTACTTATCCAACACGGAAGTCCATAACAAATTAACGGGCACTCCGGGATACATTATGATTTAGTTAGGATCGTCATGGCAGTAAAACGGTAAAGGACGGCGGATGAACGGAAACGGCGATAATCAGGGGAAGCCGGCAATCTGGGACCCTGGAGGAAGAGGAGGGGCCGGGATGCGGTTGCCGTAACGCGAGGATGCGAGGACAGGAAGAGGACATCACCGAGGAGCAGCAAGATAAGTGTTATCACCCAAGGTCGGGGCCGGAGACGATTGTAGGGATCTTAGAGGCCGAAGGGAAGACCGTTTTAATATAGGAATTTAACATCTCGATGTTTCACCACATCGCCCAAGGATTTCAGCGGTGGTGAGCATTCGGCTTGGCTACGAAATGTATTAGTCCTTCTCATACAAGCTGAATCATTTCTGGCCATAACTACTTAGCCACTAATGTGAATATTACCAGATCCAACACCTGGGGTTGCATGGGGGTTTATCAAAGACATTGTGTGCCAGGTAAGAGTGCAGAGTTTACGGGAACTAAGGCACAGGATTGTGGCTGCAAGTTGAGAGGATAGACCTCTTGAGGGCGACTTATGGCGGGTGATCACATTGAACTTAACTAAATAAGATACAAACTTGGTTGTATTTATGACATCAGTATAGTTGTTTTAAAACCTAAATTAAATTTTAATACGGCACAAGATGGTTATTTCTTGATACCTCTAGCTCAGATACCCTGTAAAATGGATGTAAAATATCAAATATTGTTTGAAAAAAAAAAAGAAAACTAGCTAATCATCTAAAAATAGGTATTCTTGTAACTTGAGCGAACAATAAGACCGGCACTTGAACTACCAACTTCAGATTTTGTGTAATCGCGATACGAAATTCATTCCACAGAATTAAATCAGAGTTCACATCTTTATAGATAAGAGGTTATTGTGGATGAAAACTTAAGATGGAACATTAAAATGTTAGGTTGTTACTTAATAGTATTACGTAATGAGCAAAGGTCCATCAAAATTGTGCAGAACACATGTTCAGACCACCTTGATTTTATGGGCTACTTACTGAGTTAATCCAATATAATTAAAATGTATTTTTCATCATACCATTGCGATAAACGTTGTTTTCGGAACGGTCAGCTGTGATCGAAACTAGTTGATTCCCGGTGGGTTGGATAAACATGTTGGTAAACAAAGTTTTCGGGACTAGTCCTCGAAACAGTGGTTTTCGGGACTAGGCCGGAAAAAAAACTTCCAATGTTTGACACCACTAGCGCTGCTATTCTGCTTACAGTAACTTAAACCTCGTTGACTCCAATATATAAATGTCAAACAGCTGATTGTTTAGTTGTAGCATTGACTATGTACACTTAGATAGTTCAAATACAAGATAAACAAATAACAACGTAAGGGCCATATCATACGAGCGCTACTAACGCCGCGTTGATAGCGTCGCGCTAACGCCGGAAAAAGTGCATATCATACGTGGCGGCAAATGCGTCGCGTTGATACCGTCCCGCTAACGCTAACGCTAACGCCGGGAACATCATACGTAGCGTCTTCCGGGCGCATTTGCCGTCGTGGCACTAATTTTATTTCCAAGATGGACACTATCCAGTTAGGTTGTGTCAGCTATTTGCACCTACTAGATATAGTCGAAGAGTACTTATTATCAGAGGAATCCAAGATGATGGGGAACTCGTCCTGTGCTTGGTCTTGGTACCTGCTTGGTCTTTTTCTGCAGATGTCATCGCATGCCAGTTGTCGTGCATGTCCTCCCCAACCTCGTTCCAGCATTGTGCCTTCAATTGCCGGTTGCTATAATCACTCGACTTTACGTCATACAGAGTAGGAAATTTTTCAATAGAATAAATAAATTTCTCTGTATCAAACATAATACAGACTGAACTGCAATTAACTGCAAAGTATTTCACTGATATTTGGCCACTGAACACTGGTAGCGGATCCCTCAGGTACTGCCAGTGGTCGCGTTGCAAATGCGTCCCGCTGACGCTAGCGCTCGTATGACAGGGTCCCGGCGTTGCTAACGCGTCCGTCCGCGTTGGCAGCGCTCAGCGTCGGGCTAACGCGGACTCGCCGGCGTTGTTAGCGTCCGTATGACATGCTCCATAAGAACCCCATTGCCGGGTTGGAGCGTTATCAACGCGACGCTATCAACGCGGCGTTAGTAGCGCTCGTATGATATGGCCCTAAGAGGGGGTATATAGGTTAAAATTTATTAATGTTTATCCAAACTGTATATTTATTAAAGGTGGTATGATGAAAAGTACTGTTCGTAACTCGTCCGAAAGTGGTATATCGGTGCTCGATCGAATTCAAGTACTCGGCTTCGCCTCGTACTTGAAACTCGATCTTGCACCGATAACGACCACTTTCCGGACTAGTGACGAAATATACTATTACTTGTAGGGTCTAGTCACGCATTTATATTCTAGAAATTTCAGTGACAACATTATCGATCAATATTTAAGACTTGTTCAAATAAGCAAATTTAATTGCATCTAACTGTTGTGTGTTTCAACATAACGGTTCAATAGTTTTTAAAATATTATTAAAGGACGTACAGTAGGCCATAACGAATAGATTTTTTATGTGATTAAACTATTTACGTCTCAGCACTTCAATTTCAGGGGAACCACAGGGCTACATTGTTTAATTTGATTACGAGGTTTGAGGGTTGATAAAAATTCGAACGAGATTTTTGGCGACATAAAACAGCGGTCAATCTTTAAATAAGTTAAACCAATTTTAGTAATTTTGTTGAAAGTTATCTTTTTCTATTACCAAAATGTGTACACGGGAAATCTCGGGGATCTCGTAAAATCCAAATCTAGTCCCTGCCATGACATTCCCGCACATGTAGGCACATGAGAAAAGAAAATGTCCCTAGATCACCGAGCGCCAAGTCATAAAATGGCTATTTTTAACCATCCTACTTATCCGTCGTCCGTCTTGAGTGTTAATCGTCCGCCGATACTGGGAGTAGTTAAAAATTTGGTGTGCAGTTTAGGTATGAGCCACGATATCTGAAGTAGTACGAATCTCTTTGACTAAGTTAGATCACACAGGCAAAGATAATAAGAAAATCGGTGTTCGACCGCAACCTCGGTGTAGGCTGCAGCCGTCGGAGCGTATCTGCAGGGAGGCCGTGTTATCAGCAGCAGAGGAGCGTATCAGCGGCAAGGTCGCGGCTATCAGCACGCACATCACGCCCTAACCGTAACCGCACAGATACGTTACACCACCACCGTCACCGCTGCACCGCAACCTCTCGACCACAGCTCCAAGGTCAACCCTCGAGTTGTGTAACCGATTCACACCTTGTTACAATGAATTGCCATTATACATTGAGGTACGGTAATCATTAGAGTCATTATATTGCTATTTTTCCAGTTACATATAGAGCGATTAAGGGATAACCGACTTTTGTTAGGTTACTATTAGCATCGGTGTTAGTGTTAGTTTTCAATTCAAATCGTTCTGTCCATAAAGTTTTAACTTTTATCACATTAAATTTAGCCCTGAAAATACAACTACAGTAAAGGATAAAACATCATGCCTCATCATAATTATGTTATGACTAACACTTCATGGTAAGCCTATTAAAAAAAATTAAATCATATTTATGTAGTAAGAATATACTACTTTATCCCACATTGGACAAAAAGAACAAGGCTAGGAACACTATTTGAAACAAGTAATAGTAAGTTTGTAACCTTATGCTGTGTAGGCCTAACTTTAAATTGTTCAAAATATAACCATTATACTCTTTATTTGTAACTTCGCCCAAAATTTCGTCACAACAGTAACAAATAGCATTAGAAGAAAGGGCGAATAAAGACATTAAGTCATATTTTAAATTGTAATTTAAATGTAATAAGCATGTAAGCATAGCTAAAATTGCAGCCAAAACCCCTGATCTTCATGTTTAGGGTAACGGACTATTATGAAAAACATTCATGTACTGTAAACCAATCGACCGAGAGCAAATAGCAAAACAATGTATAACTATGGGAGACCGTGACAAGGATTGCGCCGGCGCAGTCTGAGCGCTTGCGCGTTGCGCCTCTCTCCCGCGCGGCGGTGACGCAACCGGACGGCGCAAGGGCAACAGAGGGCGCGGCGGATACAGTGAGGCAGGGCTGCCATCCGGGGAAGAAAAATTGCCAAAACAAGGATTATCTGCACCTTACTAATGTACTATAATTTGTTCTCGGGAATATTGAATAGAAGAATAAAAAGATGAATAAATATACATTCGGAACGCATGGGTTACATTTTATATATTTGATTTTCTTTGGCGTGAAAGATATATTTCTGATGAACGTAGAGAACTATTTATTGCCCGATTTTGGAATCACGATTCTGTCCATTTTGTAATTGTGTGTTGGCGTATGTAATAACTTGTTTTCTTCGACATATTTTATAAACTACTCGGTTGATAAATACCCAGGGCATAGGCCTATGCCTTTTGATCTGGCAAGAATGAAGTTTGAGTTAAAAACAGGAGTTAGAGTTAGGACCGTGCCGTTTTTGTATACAAAGCTTGAGCGAAAACCCATAAAATAAGGAATACAGGACATTTGAGTTTTCGTTCGATAACTTTATTCTAAGTTATGTGAGCGGGACTACGAATTGTATGCCCGATATGACAGGTAATTTGTTTTTCCTACCACTGCATGGAAATAATCACATTGCCACAGCTGTAATCCTACGCAAAACAGTTCATTTCCGTTTTCCGGTCCTTTTCCGCTCTAGAGCGGTAATGGAACATTGGCGCACGCTAAATCAAGGTTATTTTAAATCTACAATAGGTTAGAACGGTAAAGAAGGTGACGTCACAACATAGACTAGTTTCTATTGGTCAGAAACCACATGACAATCACCATAATTATTACAAATTAATTGTAGTTGCTTTGCTCTGAATCAGCTGATTTCACGGTCAGTATTTTGATAACACTAACTTCCGGTTACACATCTATGCAAGTGATTACGATTTATTACAGTTATTAAGTTAATGAAAGTTAATGAAGTTAAATTTAAAGTTGATATAATTGTGTACGTTTATTAAATATACTTAATCGGTTGTAATTATGGTGGTAGGAAAAATATTGTGTGTATTACGAGCACAAATAGTCATTGCCGCTCTTGAAATGTTTGGCCGCACTCAGCTGACGCTTCGTGCGGCCAACTACATTCTCGAGCGGCAATGACTTTATTTGCGCTCTTAATACACAAATAGCTATTTTATAAACAGGAAACTATCGAGTGAAGTCACTGGTTTATAATGTCAAATTATTCCTGGTTATAATTTATTATTATATTTTTATAAATTTTTTGGAAAACTCTCCGGCAATCCACAATACTGAGAGAACACAGTATGAGTGTTGTGACATAAAGTCATTTTATTGGGCTGTTATGTCCGACTACGGGAATTGTTGGCGTATCCCTAGAATATTTAAAATTGTTGCGATGTAACCAGCTGTTCAAACAGGTTTGAACTCTATCTGAATCGTAAATCAGCTAGAAAACTATAAAGATAAAACATCAAAGACACTACCACACAAATAAAAGGCAAAAGCAACACGATCGTCAAGAATAACTTCTGAAAAAAGTAAACTAGACACGTTCTGTCCAAAACAGGAGCTCAAGCACGAGTGTTATCGGCCGGTTGGTTCATTGGACGAGAGCGACTGGAGTTGTGACCAGTTCAGGAAAGTCGTTGAAAGTCCTGGTTCACACAATCCAAACTTTACAATGGTGTTATGCCACGCCTACAAACACTGGCCATTACAATACAACAGAGACAGTTCAGAACATCCTTGACAATGAGAACTGGGACACAATGACTTATCAAAACACTCGGTCTCCGATGTCAAATGACCATGACTGTTAGGTTTATGACCTCCATTACACGGAAGTGTTAACGTGACAATAATAATTTCAAAAGGCGACAAAAAACTAATAGTACAAGAAAAAGTCATACAATTTAAAACTTATGGCATACACATTCATTGATGTTAAATACCAAGGTTAGAGTTATAAGTTCTTTAATAACCTTTGTTAAGTCTTACCTTTATAAAAACATAAAAATGTAATTTTTAATAGACGTCATTTCATTGAATAATTTGAAGGAAGGGGTAGGCCTATTAAAGTACAGTATTCCTATACCTAAGCACAATAAGCAAAATAAAATAAACCATATAGTAATGTAAAGAAACCTTGAGTTCAGCGTAAATTAAAATACTACATTGAGTGAGTTGAAAAGATTTCAATATTTTCTCACGAGCTCAGATTCATAAATACTGTACGTCTATTTTTAATATATTACACATATATGTAACAATCGTGTACTTGAAATACTTTCATAGAAGGAACATTTAAAGTAAATCGTTTGAATAAAAGTCAAGAAAGCAATAACGAACAACTCCTAAGGCAAATGAACCACCCTCTGTCATACATCGCTAGCGGCACAAGTCTAGTGGTTGTGTCGTTGTGTTGTGCAAGTTGCCGGGACGTTGCCTAGCACCAATTGAAGGCGCTCTCCAATTATGTAGTTACGCTGAATGTAAAGGTTAAATGCTGTTTGATTTAAGCACCTAATTTGTATTACTGCGGATCGATTTCGACCAAGTAAGTTATAGGAATATTTTTATAATTATAATAGGCCTGTACATTTGTATATCCAGTGTAGTATAAACTGTTGCTAAACGAACTACTAGATTTAGAAATTGATTAAATATTAAATTGGTAGATATTAAAAGTTACTCAATGTCAGTAATAGGTGTCCTTCCCAACCGGCCTTTGTTACTAATAATTTTAATGTAGGCCTAACAATTTAGACTACGGTACCGGTACGTAAAAACATAAAGACATAAAACACAACAGTTTAGGAATTGGGTCCAAAATTGATCAGTTGAGTATTGATTACTGTGCAGAAAAAATAGGAAGAGTTTCAAACTCATTCAGTGGAGGCCTAATTAATCTTCTTATCGTGCCAACTATTTATACCAGTAAATGGACTTAATAATTAATTTAAAATAAATGCAGTAAGCTTTTTAAAATTTTCTCTTTAACCAGAACTATTAAGATGATTCGCAATTTCGCTACCGCAGGTGGGAATCGCGGACTTTCCAGGGACTGGACCACCGATGCTGACGGTTTTGCTCGGCACCCCAGCCAGGATAGTCTCTCTTTAGCCACTTGTATACGTCCAGCTCCTGCGAATGTTTACTCAAATGACAAAGCGACGGCGACAACCGTTGTCCAAGAGTTGTTTTCACTCGGCAAAAACCCAGCGGCGAGATTGGATTCGCTCCATTTCCCGGGCGCGGGACGCCTGACTCGCTCGGGGGAAACAGGGATGCCACCACACCGAACATCCGGTACGATATTTCCCCGCAGTGAAAACCGTGGTGAATCGGTGGTCGCGACAGGTTACACTTTCGGGGCCCTCTAAACGCTGCGATAGAAAATGTACCTCGGAAGTCGTTAGAAATAAGGGAGTATAAAACTACGTTCTAAAACGCTGCAGAGTGACGGGTCGATTAAAATGATACAAAGTACCTCTTATAAAATTCAACTCATCAAGTAAAAGTTACAATAATTTCATACTTGGGTTGATTATAACGTGTGTAATAATGAAGTGGGCTACAAATTGTTAAAGTAAATTGACACGAGAAAAAACTTACCCTTATTGTTGAAAACGACGAAGTAATAACTGTATTTATAAAAATATGGGAGTATAAATAAACCATACCCATGTAATAAAAGTCACGAATGTATTAGTTTTTAAATGAAATTGCAGTATGTAGAGTGGTAATGCAAATTTGCAAAACAGTACAAAAAGCAGAATCGCGAATTGATTGGAATGCTCAATATTAAAGCGCCTGCATTATTTAACCACACTATCACGCACAACATCACTGTCACTTTGCTTGCCTGACAAATGTTACGGGCGTCAGTTGTGCAAGGAAAAAATAAATACCGGAAATACACTTTATGGGGAAATACACCGGAAATATTACTATTTGCCATAGTTTTGTTTAACAAATATACATAAACTTCAACATGAAGGCAAAATAGTATGAAATTGATTACGTTAAAAAATAAAAATAGTTGTCAAACACAATATGAGCACAGCACAGTAATATAAAAAGTTTGAAAAGCAAATCTTCATTGGGAACATTGTAAAACTAAAGTCTATGGTTTGCCAAGCAAAAATTGCAAAAAATGTATGAACAAATAAGTAAATATTAAATTAGTAGACTAAATTTAAGTTTTCTTCGGAATGAAACATGTTAATATTTTAATTTTAAAATTTATCTTAGTTTGTGAGCGCCTGTTCACCCAACCCGAAGAAAAAAGCGAATGATAATATTGTGCAATGTGACCCTGGGGGACCCAGCGCAAATTGCGTATTTTTAAATATATTTCTTTACAGTAAAATTCGAAGGAATTTTATGGTTTTAAAGATTAGACTCAAGGAGAACATTTTCATATGAAAATAAAAAATGTGAATGTGAAGAATATTTATGTCGATTATGCAGTGACAGGCAATTTATTTTTGTTTTCAATCTTACTTAAAAATTCATCTGAAGGTTATCAGCTGTTAAACAGTTACAATTAATTTACATTTAATTACAAATTTTATGGTGTAAAGTTGGGTAATATTTTAAAGTGCCCTATAGAAAGAAATCAGAGGCTAATTTAGGGGGCGAAGTTCTAAACAAAATAAGCTTTTTAATCATCATCCGCACACGCGCTCGATCATAAGCTTTAAAAAGTCACTTAAATCTTACAAATCGGTTTAGTAGGCGGAGAGAAAAAGGGAAGTAGCTGACGAAACCCTTATTAAATTAAAAAGATAAATATTTAGACAAAAAATGTTAGTTTTAAAGTTACAGTATATTCTTTTAAAGTGTATGTACATGATGGCCTATATAGGCGAGTTCTTGGTAATGTGTGACTATGTGAGGACATGCAATCAGAATCTGGTGGGTACCTTCAGAAAAGCTTATTAAGTGGGAATCCAGGACCTAAATAATTATGGAAATGGCAGGCTCAAATTTCAGAGTCTATATGCAGACACGACAAGTAATAAGTACGATATCGTGGTATAACCTAAATAACAATTTTTTAAGTGGCACGGCCGGTGGTTGTGGGACTCACCTGAACGGGTTGGTGTGGTCGTGGCGGTCGAGGTCGCGCTGGCGGCGCCGCGGCGTGGTGGCCGCGCTGCTGACCGGTGTCCCGGACTCCTCCTCGTCGTCGCTGATGGGGTGCGACGTCCACGAGTGGTCCGGGCTGACCGGCTCGCTCTGGGCGTTCTCCCGCCGTCTGCTGGTGGAGGAGCTGATGCGACGGCGGCGCCCCCTGGAGGGCCTGGTGGAGGGCGCCGGGGCCGAGCTGGGGCGCCCCGTGGCGGCCGGGGGTGCCTCCAGCCGGAACGGGCGCACCCGCCTCATGGACATGCGGAGCGGGAGGGGCGGTGGCGCGGTCTTGCCGTGGGGCAGGGGGTCGCTGCTACTGGACCTGAGGCGGCCGGTGGCGCCGGGGGGCCGGGGCGCCGTGCCGGAGCTGCCCGCGCTGTGGCTGCGCAGGCGCCCCCGTCGTCCGGGCGACCGCCACCTGCAACACCACAACACAACAATGCACAATCGCATCGGGTACAAGCGAGTGTCGGATACAAGCGAGTATCGAATACAAGCGACCAGCTGTAATCGGATTGGCCTTGGGCTCTCGATATCTGGTCCACTAACGGTAAATGATAGGATTACAACTAACATTTTTAGCGGAAAACACTAGTTAGGTCTCCAGTAAAAATTTACGTGACTGATCTAAACAATAAACGGTGATAAACATTGCATTTACGTTATTGGGCATCCATACCACAATATATTCACATCGAAATTTAGGCTACCTCTGAAAAGTCGAACATCGATACCTAACACAATACACTTCACTATTGTACAAATATTCTACTGTAAAGGTTGACATTGATAAATTGCCGGGCACATTGCTTTTAATAATAGAAGTTGTCAGTTGATTGACCCAGTTTTCAATACTGAAATGTTTTAATATGCAATTTTATCGACAGAATTGTCAGTTCAATTTAACAGTAACGGTTTTTAAGTGTAATAATGGACAAGTATAAAAATCGGTTATTTAGATTTTTATATAGTTTCAACAAAAGAAACGCTGTTGAGAAACTTTTTAGTGCAATCATGACGTCAGAATAGTGAATTGAAAGTTAATTTGAATACAATTCAGTTGGAGGAATTCGTGAAAGTTGCTTTAAACCATTGACTGACTAAGGAACGATACTTGGAACGAACAATTAAGGCTATAAAGTAAAATTTAACGATCTTATATTGATGGCAAAAACTAAGCTCGCGAGGATGCATCTATACAGCGCGTTCCCGCGGCCACGTGGTTTTGATGGGATGAACGGTCGTGTTTATAGCTTGTTCTATAGAGATAGAAAATGCTGAGTAGGCCGTAAATTAAAATTGTCATTTTAGAATTTACATATCCGACACATAAAGCTCGCATCCAAGGTTTAGCAACTCCAAGGCTTATAGGGGAGTGATTTTGCGATTTTTTTTTTTTGGGTGATTTCTACACAGACTTGAATAAAAAATAGAATAATTTAACTATAAAAAATATGCACATGAACAAATGTATTATTGTACGTAAATCGGTTAAACTATTTTTAAGATTGGCTGAATAAATTTCGGATCCCATTATGTATAGCTTTGTCCAAATTTAAGAAATTGTCATTTAGGTTTACTGTATCTAGTATTTCTTTTTCAACGGCCAACACTTGCCAGACCACTACGAGTTTTAATTAGCCTACTCCTTGACGGATTTTATACCAACTAAATTGAAATTTATATTAAAGTGGGTTTACTACTAATTATCGCTCTATTTAGAGAATATATTTAATTTTATGTTTTTATCCTATCTATTTTAGGCAAAAAAAGACAAATTATACTAAAATTGTTAAAACCCTGTGACTTTTTAAATAGTTTACAATCAAGACGTTTTTGATAATAAATTACTTTAAGTAATTTTTAAGCATTTTGAAATATATGTAATAGTCTTTTAACCCTGAATATGGAAGAAATAAAGAATAAAAATCAGGGGTACTAAAAAAGGCAAAGCTATTTGAATATTGTAGTTGTTATTATTTTATTATAACAGGTTCAACTTATTATTGTATTTAACTAATCAATAGCTTTTGTACTGATTTTATAATTTATATTGAAATTATTATTCTCTTCCTAGAGAAATAACACTGCTAAAAATATATCAGTCATGGGATTTTCTCTCGAGTAAATGCTAATAGTGTAGAAAACTCTTACCAATCACTATATAGATCCCCTATATAGTTCACTCCCTAGAACACAAATACTGTACTTATAGTAAAGTGTGAAGAACGTGTGTAAGAAGAGAGCATAAATAAGAGACTTGTTTTTCACTGCGAAAAAGCTGCCTCAGACACTCTTTATGAAAGGCTAATGAACGTTGCCAATCTTGAGACTTACACCTCATTAACTTGTGTTTCCAGTGCCAGTTATCATCAGTTTAAAGTTTTTTTTTCAACAAAAAACTTATTCGTTTAAAAATATGAAATATAAATGCATAGTGTAAGTCACTTCACTATATATACATATATATATACATACATATATATATATATATATATATATATATATATATATATATATATACAGTGCTTCACACATATATACAGGACATCACTTAAACGACGATTGAGATTTTAATTATTATAAATGAAATAAAACCATTCGTTCATCTTAATATAGTTTTTAAAATACTGTATGTAAACGCATACAGAATTTGGCGGTTTAAAAAAGTTTGAGGTAAACAAGTTAAAATAAGTTTCAATAAAAAAAAAAATAAATAATAAAATGCACGCAAAAACTACTCGTAGATGAATGTCCGATCAAGATAAATTAATTGATAGTGTACAGTACAGTAAATGTAATGAAGTTATAAAACAATACCCCCGTCGCAGCAGACCTGCGTACTCAGCGAATTTCCAATGTAATTTCAGATTATTTACTTTCCCCATAAAAACACCATAGGATCGAGTATGTAGGTTTTCTGCCATTGGGTGTTGTTAGAAAATCTAAGTTAATCAATAATTGGTGAATGTATACACAAAATTGTATCAAACTCTGGCAATTTTTTATTTTCCCCATAAACCCTATGGGGGTGAGTATGTAGGTTTGCCGCCATATGGGTTTTGTAAGCAAGTATAAGTTAAACCCTATCTAGATAATGTACATACCGAATTTGATTAAGTTATGTCAATAAATAAGCAAGATATAGGGGTTTCTTGATTTCCCATAAGAATAACATGGAAAACACATTTTTGGATTTGCCCCGTAACCAGTAATGCTATGATAAAAATTCAAAATACCAAATTGTTTGTTTTTTTTAAGCTCTTTTAAATGGTTTCAGTTAAAATTGATGAATTTTAAAAATTAAGGTCCAAAAATGCAAAAAAACCCATTTTTGACCCCTTTGAAACCCCCATAAAACCCCGTTCCCATAACCCGACAATGCTGGTTCGCGAACTCATGAAAATAGACCTGGTCTTACACCTCCATACCAAATTTCATCAAAATCGGAGGTCCCCTTCAAAAGTTATCAGTACCACGGACACATATATATATATATATATATATATATATATATATATATATATATATATATATATATACATATATATGAAAATGAAAGAATGGTGTTTTAGGCTTCTGGGGACCTCAAAATGAAAAAGTAAAGTGGTCCTGGGCTTAGGTCTTACCATGGCTACTACCGTAATAGCGTATTCCCTATAGGGAAATTCGCTAACAAGGGAGAATTTACATCAAATTGCCAAGTAAATTATAAACTCCGCTTTCACTGTGCTCTGTAGAAAGCAATCAAAACTGTGAAAGATTTAAATTACCTTTGGATATTATAATAGTAGTTTTACTAGTTTTCATCACTATAGGAGCTAAAGTAGGTCTTTTTAGTGCGCAATCGAGTTTTTAAAAACGATTAAGCATCAAAAAGACATTTCTGCTCCGAACGATAAACAAAGTTTTTATCATTTTGCACGAAATCAGCCTGTTTTAGCGAATTTCCCTATAGGGAATACGCTATTACGGTAGTAGCCATGGTAAGACCTAAGCCCGGGACCATGTTACTTTTTCATTTTGAGGTCCCCAGAAGCCAAAAACACCGTTCGTTCATATATATATATATATATATATATATATATATATATATATATATATATATATATATATATATATATATATATATAAAAGGCAAAGCCCTCACTCATCACTAATTTTCCAACTTCCGACTAGCTAGAGTGCTGAAATTTGGTATACTCATTCTTTAGGCTCAAAATAGGAAAGTCTGACTATTTTCATATTAATATTCACAAAGGGCTACGCCCTAGACGTCCTCAAAGTTACCATGTTATTCTTATGGAAGCAACATTTTTGTATTCTAACATATGATTATGGAAATTGAATTAGGTTTGTTTACATCTGCCACATGATGATTCATTCTAGAAAATACTTATAAGCATAGAAGTTACCAGGGGTGAAATATAATTTTTATTTATTTTTGTCATTGTCAAGATTAGAGTGATGTACTATTACTTTTAGTGTGGTGTACTTTGGTTGTATTAAGTGCAGTTTCCTTTATTTCGTATTTTATTACTATATACTTTTAGCAAATTTCCCTATAGGGAATACGCTATTTTACTATTCATAGGTACTAACAAACGGTTTTGCAAATATATTTTTTTAAGCACTTAAGGGCTCTGCCACACTGGATTTCAAAATTACTTTAGGGCATTCGCGGGGTTGAAATTTTTGACGTTCCTCTTTGCTCACTAAGAAACTGTTTTACCATTATAGTTTTTGAAATTGTTTAGGGCTCTACCTCAAAGAAGCTGACAATTACTGTATAGCCTACATGTTGAAATTTGACAAGGACAATTCTTTAGCTCATAGGTACTATCTATCTAATCTAAGAAACGTTTTGCAAATATAGTTTTGAAGCCCTTTAGGTCTCCGCCCCACTGGACTTTCAAATTACTCTAGGGCCCACGGGGTTGAAATATGATGGAGGATTCCCACTGCTCATGGGTACTCACTAAGAAAAGGGTTTGCAAATATAGTTTTTAAAGCACTTTAGGGCTCTACCCCACTGGATTTCAAAATTACATTAGGGCCTTCGCGGGGTTGAAATTTGACATGGACATTCCTCTTTGCTCATGGGTGCTTACTAAGAAACGGTTTTGCAAATATTGTTTTCGAAGTTCTTTAGGGCTCTGCCCAACAGGACTTCAAAAACATTTTAGGGTCTCCGGGGTTGAAATTTGACATGGACCAACCCCATAGCTCATAGATAGGTTACTAACTAAGAAAAGGTTTTTCAAATATATTATTTTGAAATTCTTTAGAGCTCCGTCAAACAAGTCTTGAAAATTACTCTGGGCCTGCGGGGTTGAAAGTTGACATGGACGGTCCTCTTTGCTCATAGTTGCTCACTAAGAAACAATTTTGCAAATTTACTTTAGGGCTCCACCCCACAGAACCTCAAAATTACCATATATGCTAAGGGATTAAAGTCTAACGTGGTTGCTCCATTTTACAAATAGGTGTTCACTTAGAAACGGTTTTGCAAATATAGTTTTTGAAGTTCTTTAGGGCTCCGCCCCCTAGGACTTCAAAATTAATCCAGGGGCTTCCCCCATAAATCCTCAAAATTACCATAAATCCTACGGTGTTGAAATTTAATGTTTATGTTCCGTTTTGCTAATAGGTGTTTACTAAGAAACAGTTTTAGAAATATAGCTTTTTATTTTCTTTAGGGCTCCGCCCTACATTATTTTGAAATGACTGTAGGACCTAAGGGGTTGAAATTTGACATTGTTGTTCTTTTTTGCTTAATGGTTCTCATTAAGAAAATGTTTTGTAAAATTCCTTCAGAGCTCAACACACAGTACTTTGTTGTTTCAATGTCATTCTTAAGGAAGAAGATTTTTTTGCTCTTTTAAAGATTTTATTACCTAAAACATAAATTCAATCACGGGCGAAGCCGTGACGGGAAACAGCTAGTATATATATATAGATGTATAGATATATCTATCTATGTGTCCGTGGTACCGATAACTTTTGATGGGGACCTCCGATTTTGATGAAATTTGGTATGAAGTTGTAAGGCAATGTCTATTTTCATGAGTTCGCGAACCAGCATTGTCAGGTTATGGAAACGGGGTTTTATGGTGTTTGAAAGGGGTAAGAAATGGGTTTTTGGCATTTTTGGACTTTAATTTTTTAAATTCATCAATTTTAACTGAAACCATTCAAAAGATCTTAAAAAAAAAACAATTTGGTATTTTGAATTTTTATCTTATCATAACTGGTTACGGGGAAAATCTAAAAATGTTTTTTCCATGTTATTCTTATGGGAAATCAAGAAAATCCTATATCTTACTTATTTATTGACATAACTTAATCAAACTTGGTATGTACATTTACATTATCTAGATAAGGTTTAACTTATTCTTGCTTACAAAACCCATATGGCGGCAAACCTACATACTCACCCCCATGGGGTTTATGGGGAAAATAAAAATTGCAACAGCTTGATAAAATTTTGTGTTTACATTCAACAATATTGATTAACTTAGATTGTCTAACAACACCCCATCGCAGCAAACCTACATATACTCGATCCTATGGTGTTTTTATGGGGAAAGTAAATAATCTGAAATTCCATCGGAAATTCGCTGAGTACGCAGTTCTACTGCGACTGGGGTATTTTGTTCTCTCAATAGTACCAAAACCGATTCTTTTTTGTCCTAGGACTAAAAAGTCAGCTGTTTGCTAAGTGTATTACTATTGATTTATTAATGTTGAGGAGCAGAATTTTGAAATTCAAACTTTATAAAGAGCATCGTTTGTAAATAACAGAAATGTAAACACTGCATACTTTGTAAATATAACCTCGAAAATACAACTTTATAGTTAATTTTTATAACCATTAAAAAGTCTAATTTCGCATTATGATAAAAAAAACGTTGTTCATCACTCGGAGCAAAAGTATCTTTTTGATGCTTAATCGTTTTTAAAACACGACTGCGCACCAAAAAGACCCACTTTTGCTCCTAGTGATGAAAACTACTATTTTTATCATAATGCGGAATTATACTTTTAATAGTTGAACAAATTAACTATAAAGTTGTATTTTCGAGGTTATATTTACAAAGTAAGTAATATGCAGTATTTACATTTCTGTTATTCACAAACAATGCTCTTTATTACGTTTGAATTTCAAAATTCTACATTTCGAAATGAATAAATGAATAATAATATATACTTAGCAAACAGCTGACTTTTCAGTCCTAAGACCTAAAAAATATCCGGCTGATTTTCAGTCCTATAGGACAAAAAAGAAACGTTTTTCTCACCATTAAGCGAACAAAAACATGCATGCTGTTTTGGTGCAGAATGATAACAATTTTGCTTATACATACTTATGAGTTTTATAAACAGTTAGCTTAGTTGACAATTTTAATAAAAGTTACAACAATACGGTCACAGATATCATAAGGAAGGGCCTTACCGTTCTGTCTCGACCTCAGGCTCCGGGTCGACGACGGCGGTGACGAAGCTGTCGAGATCGCCGTCATCGTCATCATCATCACCGCGAGCGATGGTGCAGGTGGTCGAGGGGGTGGGGGCAGGCAGGGAGGGCGACGCCGAGCGGGGGCGGGGCGGTAACGTGGGGGCTCGCTCCCGAGGCAAGTACATGGAGTCTCGGGTGGAGAGACCGTCCAGGACTCGCGACAGGGACTCGAAACTCGAACACGTGGAGGGACTGGAGGATCTGCCGGGTCGCGGGTCAGCGTCTACGGCGTCCACGGGGCCGAGGGAGGAGAACTGCCAGGAGTCGCACCGGGTCATCTCGCAGGGGTCGGGGGGCGGCGGCGGCAGCGTGTCCGCCAGAGCGGTGACTAGCTGCAGCAACCTCTCGCTGGCGGGGTCCCCATCGTCTTCCGGGAGTTCTGGCGCGGTGACCGGCCCCTGTGCGGAGGCGCCGATGGGGGAACACTCCGCGGTGTCGGCGCCCTCCACGGATCCCACCTGCAGCTCCAGTGGGGGCGCCGAGGGCGCCGTGTCTCGCCGCCGCCCCCACGCCCGCTCCCGCGCCACCGCATCCGCCAGCTGGGGCTGCAGGATCTCCCCCAAGATGGCATCCAGGAAGCACGCCTCGCTCCCCAGGCTGGCCAGGGGGCGGACCCTCTCTCGGTCCCCCTCGCAGTCCACGCCGTTCATCGCATCGCCGCCCTGCAACACGCACACAACAACCGTCAGCACGATGCTATTGCTTCACATAGTTCGAGAGGTACAGGTGATTACCACAACCAAGCTATTCTATTACCAATATTTAACATTTAAACAGTTATCAACCAAGAGGATCCAATAAAATGCTATGAATGCAAAATTTGTTCAGAAAAACCTTAACTTACGGTACTTTAAAGAACCAAAAATTCCAATAATAAGTTATGTGATCGAATGTATCATTTTGAAAGACTCATGATTCTGTCTTCCTTTTTCTCAACTCGTAAGCATCGTAGGAGAAAAATCAACCAATACCGACGACCAAAAGTTGGTCGGTGGCCCATACCGTTAGAAAGGTAATGTCCTGAAGATGATCAGAATCCCATAGGCCTACACAGTATAATTCACATTGGCCCCAGGTCTGCGCTCTACGGGCTTTCAAAGTTTCAATGTTAATCTTACACCGACGGAGGGCAATTGATTGAATATTTAGACAGAAGTTGGAAAAACAAATGCTAGCAAAACAAGAAGAACAGAAGATTCAGTTATACAATATTTTTGAAATAACTGGGACCAGATCAACTGACCTTTTGGTCGAATTTTGACCAGTGGTCGATCTTAAGTCTGTATACTTTATTCTCTGCTTGTGTGCATTATATGAGAAATTCGCATATCAATTAAAAAGATAATGTCTTTTTGATGAGTAGAATCCCATTAAAACTATTCAGTTTGGCCCTCAGAGCTACGCCCAACAGGGTGGCAATATTTCAACGTGAATTAATGATAGAAGGGCAATTGTTTTAATAAATAGAATCTTGTAATAACAATGATGTTTCAGTTAAAATTTATTTTAATTTTCAGATCAGGTAATATTTTGGTCGAAGCTAGATTAGTGGGCGATTTCTCGCATCAATTAAATTTGTTGATTGCAATTATATTTAACTATAATTATTAATTGACGAAAAAATTGAAAAGGATTTGGTCTAAACAGTCAGAAAAACAAAAATTTTTTTATATCAGTATATTATTTTAAGATTGTGAAGAAATCTCCGTGAAATAAAGATGATGTATCTTATGGTCTATAGATGTCATGATTAAAATTTAAAATAATTTAATTTCAATTATTGCTATGTATGGTTTATATATTATTATATAAAAGGAAAAAATTAAAATAAACTGTTGACAACTGGGACTTTGGTGTCATAGTCTCGAAGGCAATTAAGCAGACATGTACCTCCCATTTAGAATGGACCTGAATCAATAAATTTGTATCAAGTAAGTATTATTCTACAACAACGAATTCAAGATAACATAATATTTAGTCAACGCTAGTTAAACATAGGGAAAGTAAAAGACACGGCAAATTGTTGGCGCCTGCAGAACGTGTCCGGCAACAACAACGAAGAAGTGTTTAAATATTGCATCTCCTCGGTTGAAGGCGTTCGCACAAGGAATAACGTTACTGTATTGTACATTTCTACGTAAGTTTTACAACATTCCATAGAAATATTTTTTTTATCTAAGCCTTTTGTTTTTATGCACAATTTTAAATACATATATTGAACATTTTTTTGTATTTTTAACTAATTATTTTAGTGAAGTAATTTCAC